>JAVJGJ010000014.1:35071380-35127927 GCA_035590215.1 Microhierax caerulescens | reverse complement strand
GGGGCCAGGCCCTTTTCAGTGGCGCCCAGTGACAGGACAAGTGTCAATGGGCACAAACTGCAACACAGGAATTTCCATCTGAATACGAGGAAGAACTTCTTTACCTTGAGGGTGACAGAGCACTGGACCAGGCTGCCCAGAGAGGTTGTGGAGTCTCCTTCTCTGGAGATATTCAAAGCCTGTCTGGACATGATCCTGTGCAACCTGCTCTAGCTGAACCTGCTCTAGAGAAGGGAGCAGGGAGGGAGACAATTTCCGAAGTCCCTTCCAAGCCTGACCATTCTGTGATTTTGTGATTCCAGAAGTGCCTGAATATCTCATAGGTTGCATGTCACCTTTGCCAAATTCATCAAAATGTTTGAGATATCTCAGGGCATTTCAAATGCTTGCATGGAGTTGGGACCTCAGTATGTACTTTACAGTGAGCTGAATTTCTCTCCAGGTTACACTGGTAGTATTGACTATGGCCAAGATTTATCAAGTAAACACATCTTTAGTGGTATTTTTAGGTTCTGTGTTGTACCTAATAGTCAGCTACCCCATTAAAAACTAAGTTGCATTTTATAAATGCCAGGTTCACAGAAGTGTCTTGAGTACTCTACATGATCTTAAAGAGCATGGACATCTACATTTAGACAACTGTAACCTAAGACTGCAGTCAATTGACTTAAAATGGACAATAGACCCTTAGTTCAAAAGTTCACACCTACTGTTAGACATTTACTTTTAGTTATCTTAATTTCAAGGTGAGTCCACCGATCGTATTTTTTTCTTTATAAGTACAGTTTTATTGTCAGTAGATATTTTGCAACTTATTAGTTATTTTCTGCTGTTATCAGCTAAAAGTGAAAGACAACCATAATTGTGGACATGGCCACACTAAGCATTCAATACCTGCAGAAGAAACAAGAGCTTCAGAAATTTACACTAATAATCTTCAGCTGTAATGACCAAACTGAAAATTTTGAACAATATACATAACACTATATAAACTTGCAACACATTTACTGTTATACAGTGCACTTTCAAATATGATTGCCTTGCATAGTTTCATCAGGGCAATACTATTTAAAATTATACTAGATGCAAGTAAAACCAAATCTAAAATAGTCAAACATATAAAACAAAAATTAATTTGAGAGACCTCTGACCATCCCTTAAGTGCAGGACAAGATAAAAGATGGCATGTATCATTAGAAAAACCTCAGCAGCTGCAATATTTTGCTATCACTTACTTGATAGAATCAGACCACTGATCAAAAACTGTAATATCAACATTGTTGATATTCAGATAACTGCATCTGAAATCTTCCCTGCCTTTGATAAGTTATACTTACCACAAGGAACATATAATGGCTAACATTTTACTTCATACACTCTCATATCTCACAGATTTAGCATTGCTAGGTATTTGACTTTATGAAGATTCCAGTAGAATTTTGTCTGGAAACAAAATGCTTACTAATGCCTAATCTTTCTCACTGAGTGTGCTAGCCATGTATAACAGTCATGGTATCTACTTCATAATTCCAAGTTGTTCCATGGAGAACTTTTTTCCTCTACCTTTGACCACTATGGTCACTGTTTTGCACCATCCATGTATTCAGTGGTTTTTTTTCTTTTTTTTTAATTGAAAATCTTAATTTTCTGTTTACTATTAGGAAGCTAGTGATTTAACATAGTGTTTGTCACTTCTAGTCTTTAATAATGTTATGAACTTTCTATTCCTTGCAGTATGGTGTGGTTTTGGCTTTTTTTCTCATAGTGGTAATAGAATATATTCTTTATGAATGGATTCAGGAAAACATCTTGCTTTTTGAATTAAATAATAAGTGTTGAATGCAATGGTACTTATGATTTTCTTGTTCATCTTTGTTATACATGCCAAAAACGTTCTGTAGGAAATTGATATTTTTTTTTTTTTTTAATGGGGCTTTATCATTATTATCGTTATTACCATTACACAATCATATGAATTTCAGGGTGCATTTCCAAACTGATAGAAAATTCTCAGCTATCTTAATTGCTTTCGTTCCATGTAAGATAACATGCAAATTATGAGTGTGAATCCACTTGTGAAAAAAGTGAATACCTGAGTTGCATCTCTTTCAATATCCAGCCTTTTCTGTGTGAAAATATCAGGAATTTGACCGTTTGATAAAGTCCCACTGAATGAAAGTTACCTCGGGGTAAAAGGCTGATATAAGACTTCTCCCAGCAGCCAAGGAGACATGATTATGAGGTCTGAGCCTATCTTCCTAAAAAAGAACTTCAGATCAGTTACACATATGTTATAGCAAGATAACTGCAACTGGGAAGTCACATCTGCATTCCTGAAGCAATCTTTGTATGTATCGTTATTTAAGAAAAGCTACCACAACTTTTACAGCCTCCCTGGACTAGTGTACCTAGTAAAAAACAGGAATGGAGTGTTTGGACAAGAGACATTCAGTTACCAACAGCACACTTGGAGATGGTTCTCAAAACACATTTTTGAGCATTTTACCAATAAAGAGGACACAAGTCCAACTTTCTGTGGCCTAGAGCTATTGGGTACTATTCCCATATAGCTTCCTATTAATTTTCCAGGTATTTCCAAATTAAACAAAATATTTCCATTACCTATAACATATAATGAAAATTGAAACTCAATACTGCATTCTCAAGTTTATTTGTTAGAAATGCTCCAAGTAAGTAGTGTTGAATTAATGTTAGAAATTTGTATGACATCTTCACTAATTCCAAAAGAACTCTTGGATTAATGATAATACAGTAAATATCAAAAGAATTAATAATGATTAGGCTATCATTTTAAAGTGCCATTCTCACTTAAACAACCAGCAATTTTCATATATTTTTAGCAACTTTCTGTGGCAGGCCTTTATAACAAGCTACAAATCATCATTATTTCTTTTTGTATTCATGTGCTAATATTAATCAGGGTAGCTACTTATGCGTGTGTGTAGATAGCAATGCAGTAGTGGATCTCCTAGAATTACAGAGTAATTGAGTGTCAAGTATTATTATGGCAGGCATTTTTTTGAGATTTTTCTCTGATGTTCATGCTTTGCTTTTTATTCTTTTATTTTAAAACCTCCTTTTACTCTATGTTTTCTCGGGTTTTATTTGAAAAAAAAATCAAATTACTGACTTCAGAAGAAAACTTAGATATGTCTTAAACCCTATCAAATTAAAAGCTTTCACTGGGTGGTTTTAAGTGTCCAGTCTGAAATATCCTGAGGATAATCCTAAAAAGATGAGTGCTCCACTGCTTAGCATTTTCAAATTCCTAGTAACAACAAAGATATTTCAAGGTGTCGACCCCAAAAAGTAGAACACTTTGAATGTCTGCATAGTGGAAAGAAGTCAAACATGCTCCCTGGCAACTTCCTAAGTTTTGCTTCATGACAGCTAATCCTCTCCAGACACCGCTTAGGAACACACTGGGAGATAGCCATGGATGAGCCATATTGTTCCCAAGATTCAATACAGTAGCAATTCTATTCAAGGGAAGAAGGGAGTTTAATTGTAGGTGGCAATTAGAGAGAAATGCTCTGCCACTTGCCTTCCGGAGCAGAGACAAGGTTTTACTGCATTTTATTTTCTATCATGAATGTAGCCATTACAAATGGCTGCAAATTCTTAAAACTATAAACAGTATTTGTTTGACTTGGGTGGCAAAGCTGTGGTTCTCACAACACCTTCTCTACAAGTTGTGGTCTGTCTCTTCTGGTGTGGCACTTGCAGGTCTCCTGTGGCACTTGGGTTTCTGAGGACCGCTCCAGAGAAGAGATGGAACACTTGCTTGTGAACTCCACTGTTAGACATGCCTGTATGTTCCATTGAGAATGAAGTGTGCACTGCCATTCTCCTTTGCTGAAGGAAAACACCACATATAAATGCAGACAAAATCACGAACAGTAGGAGAACACTAAAATGTACTGCCTGAAAGATTTCAGTGACACTGATATTTCCTTCAGCAGTGCCACTCTTGGATTTTTTAAAAAGCTTGCCTGAAACATTTTTTTACTATAATTTCTAAATAAAATTTCAAAACATGTCAGGTGACTAGAGATTATTTTTAATTTTGTCTGAATTGAAACTGCAGTCTAAAATTTTACAAAATCTTAGTAAAAATTCCAAGATAAAACATTTAAATAAAAAAATCCTGGTCACCTGTAATACCCAGCTAACCACTATTCATTTTCATGTTTCCTTCATATGAGAACTAATATTGACCTGCAACAGTTGAAGAAGAGGAAATAGAATAAAAACATTTTAAATACCCCTTCTAAATCTGTGTTAAAGGAGACAGAAGAAGCAGAAAATGCACAGAAAAGATTAAGATAATTTATGTATAAAAGAATAAAAGACACTGAGAAGATTAAATTTAGTCTTTTCTGGCAGTTTCATAGCAACAAGTTAGAGATGGAAAGGGTCTATTAGATTATTCATTTCATCTCTCTGTCAAGACAGGATTTTCTTCAACTATATATATTTCCTGTGCTTTGTCCTGTCTAGTGTTGAAAACGCCAAATGATGAATCTTCTACCACTACCCTTAGGAGACTATTCCAAATCCTAATACATCTCCCTGTCAGGATATCTACTGATATTCAGTCTAAACTTTCCATTTGTTAATCTCACCTCATTAATTCTAGGATAGCTTCTTTTCCATATAAAATAATTTCTCTTCTCTTCTACTGTCTTGCCGTCTCTCTCATCCCCCTTAGTTACTGTTTAGCTATACTCTTTAGCTCTTTCGTCATAACTCTGAAGTCATTCCCTCCAGCTCCCAATATAATTTTTTCTTCTTTTCCCTGATATCTGCCAATTTGTTGTTGATATTTTCTTGGTAACATGATATCTAGCATTTCCTGATAAAGGTGGAGGTTGAACCATAGATATTCTGTTTTCTAGCTATATTAATACCGAATAAAACTTAGGTTATACTGTCACCCTTCTAGGAATTAGGCAAAGGAGAGCCACAACACTGCAGGAAATGCAATTTGTAGGAAATGCAACATCAGTGTAGATAAATAAGGAAGATTTTATATAAAGATTAAAATACTCAATTTTGATACTGTCAGCATGCATTCATACCATTAGGAGAGTCTCAGTCAAATAAAAATCCCTTCTCAAAAATCTTTATAAAAAAAAAAAAAAAGAACCTCACAGAAACACTACGAGGAAGCTTTTTTTGAAATAATCTACAAAAATGTTATTTAGGAATCTTTTTTTTTTTTTAGTTTGTGACTTAGATATCACTTTCATCTTATATTAACATGAAAAGGTATGTTTATTACTTCTAATATATATATATATATATATATATATATGTGTGTAAGTGGTGTATAAAGTGAAAGTTTAAACTTAAGATTACCAGTTTTTCAATAGTAGCTTTTTTTCTGTCGAGGAATCTTCCTTTTCAATAGAAATTCTTGACATAATACATTTTCAATGATCCTGTATGTGTTATAAAGCTATAAGCTAAACTGCAGAGAATAGATGTGCCTAAAGCTAATGTAACTGATTTATTTAAATGTTCTGGTTTAATCAGATTAGAGATAAATTATCCTTCAAGAAATGAATTAATAAATCTTTTCATATATTTGAAATAAACCTACTAGATCTAACACATTTTAATGAATTATGTATTGTTACTGTATGTCAGTGGACATCTAAACCAGATGAACTGTGTATCTATGAAATGCCTAAAATGAAGATATAAAAGAACTTTCTTAGATATGGTAGAAACACTGCTGAGAAATGCAGATCAAAATTAGAGGCTGTCATTTAATAACAAAGCCAACAATTTAAAATTCCATACAGAAATTCAGTTCATACTGCTGGTTCTTTATGTAGTCTTAAGCAGCTGCTAATACTAGGACTGTTGAATCTAGGTAAAGGAAAGGTTTTGATAATGACATGACTAAACACAATGAGCACAATGAGGACATCTGACTGTAACACCAACAAAAGTGGTTCCATGTTCTGCTGTATTGAAGAGCATAGTCCTTTTCAGTAACACAGCTCATTTAACTCAATGAAAGAAACTCTGATAGCGATCTAATCCCATTACTTTCTTTCCATGGAGTGGATTAGAGACTGAGAAGGGTTCTTGGGGTTTTTGTGTGTGTTTTTTTCTTTAAAGTGATACCTTGAAATGCACTAAAGGAACATTTATTTTTTTTTTTAATACATTGTGGTATTTTAGAAGTATCATACTGTTGAAATTGTTCATATTAGAAACAATACGTTAAGACAGGGGAATTACTAGAAAATGTCTTGTTTAAACTGACTGTAGAGATACAGGCATGCGCACTGACACCCGTGGTATTTCTCCACGTCAAATTATTGGTTTAAATATGAACTTCTGAATAGAGTTTGACCTTAACATACTAATTGGTTTTGGTACTCTGGTTTATATTTTATCTTTCTTGTTTTATGATTTCCTTGCTAGTTTCAAGTGAAAAAAAAAAAGGGCTTTGCTTTAATTTCTCATTTAATGATACATGAAGCTGTGAAATTCCATAGGAACAGACATATCCATCTTGAAATCTAAGTTCAGGCTGTCTATTTCAGACCCCCATCTCAGCCTCTCCAGTACCTTGACAGTAGGCACTGAGCAATGGCTGGGTGTTTGACAGAGAGAAAGTTACAAAATGTTCCAACTCATTCCAAATGACATCTCTTCTCTGCCATCTGATTGATCTGAAGAGGCTAACACATGTTATTTTCTGAGTCTAGGTTTCACCTCTTCACTGTAGGTATTGCGACATGGGATGACAGCTCCTACTTCCCCTGCCTCTTCTATATTTTATTTTTTATCTATTTTTTTTTTTTTTACATTATTTAAGCGAAGAGTATTCATGAAAGTTGTAGCTAGATGCAAAAGATAAGCGTATCTCAGGATCACTATTGAAAAGAGTACATTTTAGTCTTCAGTCAGAAGTTTTCTTCTCTAACAACATGCTGCCACTGCTGCATACTTTTGCCTTATATTTTCTAAACAAATTTGAAATAGGGAGTAGAATTTTTCAGATGACATGTTTAGATCACCCAAATAACAGGTCCTACTGACCAGCTCAAGTACTGTGATGTCATCTGGCTGGGACGTGCCACTCTCAAATTGACATTTTTTTATATAAAATTATGATCTATACTACCAATCTTATCTTCTTCAGTACATTTTTTTCCATCTCACTTTTGATTATTCCTTCTTTGTGTTTCCACTTCAGTTACGCAGTTTAATATATGATATATGCTTATCTCACATGGAGTCCTAGCAGAAATGCTTTTCATTGTGATAATTTCTGATTTCCTCTCATTTCTTTTATGGATATGGGAATGCATACGTTTATTCTTGTTAAACCTGAAGGTTTCTTTTTCATCTGGTTATGTTTTAACTAGTATTACTTTGCCTTTGTCCTAACTGGTCTAAAAATGATGGCCCAGATCTTTGCTTTTGCCTCTCTGTAGAGTAAGCTTTAATACAGAGAAATAAATAAACTTTATACAGAAAAATGACTTACACTTAGAACTGACTTAGTGACCTGGGTGTCTAAAACTGAAGCTGTAAACAGCTATAGTCATTTCTTAGACAGAATACAGGCAAAGGAAGGGAAATAGCTGCAGTTGAGAAACTGAAGAAAGGTTCTGTACCTAATTTTAAATATTTAATTTTAAAATTACACTTTTCACCTGCACAGAAATAAACAGAAATTCTTGTAAATCGTTTGACCATTTTCTCTATGTAATAATATTTAATCCTCCTTAACAGAATGTCATACTGGATTATGTTGTCTTTGCTAATCAAATGCAAATGTCATGACTGCAGCACATCTTTTCAGAATACTTAATAAATCAGAAAAGTTTGACATTTCAGCAGATTCTGCACTTTAAAACTCCTTTTTTTTTTTTTTTTTTAAGTAAAAGTACAGAAAATTACCAAATAACTAGCTGATTTACTAGGAAAATCAATGAATGAAACCTTAAGCCTTTAACTTTTTTATCGTACCCACCCCTGCCACCCCTCACCCCCTCTATATTCCACTGAAAATATGGCAAGAAGAAAATAACGTTTTGCATTTTACCAGGCTTTTTAAAAGTTTGGTAGCATGGGAATTTTCTATAAATGACAATGTCATAATGGAATAGGAAATGTGTAGGTCATAAGAAGTACATTTTATAGCTGAGGAAGGTTATACTGCTTCTTTGTACCACGTATTTCTTTTTCAACTTCTTTCATCCTTTTCTCAGAAATATATTCCAATTTATTGCATGTTTGTACTTATTAAACTATCCTAATGTTCAGTTTTCTGTACAGTTCTGATGAGCAAGACTGGTCATTCCAACTATTTTTACATTGTTTAGAAAGCTAGAAAGGAGACCAAAACTTGCTATGTGCATAGAACCATACATTTTTTTTGGCTTCCTTTACTTGTCATTCTTTCAGCAATCCAGCCCTTCCCCTTCCATTCCACTGTTGGGATTTTTTTATTATTATTTAATTTTATTTTTAAATTTCATGCATTTCTTCTTAAAATGACAGATTTCTTTTAAATTAAAAATAATTAACCAAGTTACTATTGACACATGTTCTCAGGTTTCTTCCCCTAGCAATTTTTTTGGTGAGCGCTGCTTAGAAGTGTCTAGGTTTCTATGTGTAAGCTTCAGTGTGCTTCATTTCAAACAGGTAGTGTCAAGTATTAAAAAATATTCCTGATATTTTTGTGAAGAAGCAATCTCCAAAGACTCCTTAAAGTAATTTTCAGAGAATAAAACAAGGAAATAAAGGGAGAAGAAAGATTTCAGTAATCCCATAAAATCTGTACACTAAGAATATACTGCTCTTCTGGAAAAAAAAAAAAATAGACTTCTGTCTCCAAGGCATTTGTTTATCCAACATCATTCACAGACTCAATTATAAAATCTAAAACAGAGTAAAAGGAAAGTTATAAATTGAACAGTCAGTGAAGGATAAGACAGCAAGGACAGGGAAGATATGAAAAAAAGAATATAAACCAGTATATTTATAAGCAGCCAATAAAAGAGCTTTCTGCATTGTATGTATTGATCAAGTATGACATTAATAGGGCTTTGTATTTTTTAAAAGTATGACCAAGCACTTGCAATTTAACAAAAAAAACCAAAACAACAACAACAACAACAACACAACAAAAAGAGGAGACGGGAAAAGTGACAAAATTATTAGAAAGCACAACCCCAAAACACAA
Organism: Microhierax caerulescens; assembly: GCA_035590215.1. Classification (NCBI taxonomy): domain Eukaryota; kingdom Metazoa; phylum Chordata; class Aves; order Falconiformes; family Falconidae; genus Microhierax; species Microhierax caerulescens. Next base: position 35,118,689 of record JAVJGJ010000014.1, on the reverse strand, counting down.
CTCTCACTACTATTTTACTATCGTTTTGAGGACAAAACATTAAAATCTGTGTTTACAGTAATAAAACTTTTCTATATAGGTAAGACACATTTTAATTATTTTCTTTATAAATAATAATGAACAAAAACCTGAAAAAACATGCAGGAAATCTATATCTATATAAAAAAATACAGTTATTTTTACATTTTGTAAAACTTTATAATTGGGCCTGCAAAGGGAGGTCCCTGTTCTCAGAAACCACGATTTGGGGTTGATATTAGATAATGAATTGTTTTGTGCTCTATACCTACAGAAAGAGCTCAAGAGCTAAAGTCCGAGTCCTTTACTTTGTGAGAGTTAGTTTTATAATTAGAAAATCACAATCTTTTGGTTTACATTGCAAGATGATAAACCAGTACAAAACAAACAAGATGAAGACAGTGTTTTTAAACAGTCTGAAGGAAATTCTGATGCCATTTGATGAGGACTACAGTGAAGTCTTTTGCAAATGTGTGTGGTTAAAAGAAAAAGATCCTCAGTGCTTTGTATTCTACACCTTTCTAAGCAACACTGTAATTCTAGATATATTACTTCAGATGGGATTTTTTCAACTAAAAGAAAAACAATTCATATCTAAATTGGCTTTAACCTTTTTTGCCTATATTTAACAGTCTTAATTGAAACATTCATATTCACTTCCAGTGTCTTTACCTTGACAACAAAACAGTTTTATTGACCTTACTCATGCAAGCAGTGGTCAGCATATTTATAAAGCACTTAAGATTTCCTGAGAGTAGCTGGTCACAGCACTTACTGTTTGACCAGAAAGTATATAAATTTTTGCAGTGGGTTTTTTTTGTTTGTTTGTTTGTTTGTTGTTTTTTTTTTTAATTATTTTGTGGCCGTATGAACCAAGGAAGCCTAAGCAATCCGAACTCTGGCCAGTGTGTGGAAGAGATGATCAAAAGCTGTCTTTTATTCACCAAGTTCTACTTTTGTCTATCAGGCAATTCCACTACATTGTTAAGTCAAGCAAGTGGGGCAAAAGTCCAGCTTGGCTGAACAAGGAACTCCTTGTAGAGCTCCAGAGGAAAAAGAAATTGTCTGATCTCTAGAAGCAAGCTTAGGCTTCATAGGAAGATTACAGAGCTGTAGTTTGTGTATGCAGAGAAAAGACACAAAAGGGCAAAGCTCAATTAAAGTTGAAACTGGCCAGTGATGTTTCAGATACAAGAAGGGCTTTTTAAAGCATGTTAATAGCAGGAGGAGGCCTAAAGAAAACATTGGACTGATACTTGCTGAAGATGGTCATCTGACTAATAGAGATGAAGAAAAAACAGAGGCATTCACTGCAGTTTTTCCCTCAGTTTTTCATAATGCTGACAGACCTTGGGCTGCTCTGTCCCCTAAGTTGGAGGACCGTGAGTGTGGGAACAGTTCCATTTCTGAATGCTGAAATTACAAGGGGACAGCTGTATCAGCTGATAGGGGCCTGTTAGGATTCATCCCAGAGTACTGAAAAACATGACAGACGTTATGGCAGGACTCCTCTCGATCATCTACCAAATGTCTTGGGAGTCTGGAGAGGTCCCTGCTGATTGGAAGTTAGTCAGTATTATTCCAATCTATGTAAAGGGCATAAGGGGTGACCCAGAGAACTACAGACCTGTTTGTCTAACTGCAGTTCCTGACAAAAATATGGAGAAGATCTTACTGGGTACTATGGAAAGGCATTTCAAGAATAGTACAATCACCAAATGCTGGATTTCACACCTAGGATGGAGTAATGCCATACGCAAGTATAAACTGGAAGATGGTGGCTGGAGAGCAGCTCTGCAGAAAGGGATCTGGTAGTGCTGGTCAACAGCAGCCTCAGTATGAGTCAGCCCTGTTAGTCAAGAGGGCAAACACATCCTGGGGTCCATCAAACCCGGTACAACCAGCTGGTCAAAAGAGGTGATTATCCTGCTCTATTCAGCATTGGTGCAGTGGCACCTTGAGTTCCCTGTGCAGTTCTGGGCCTCACAATTTAAGATGGATGTGAAGGTCCTTGAATGCGACCAGAGAAGGGCAATAAAGTTGGTGAAAAGGCTGGAAGGAAAGTCCAATAAGCAATGGTTAAGGACTTTGTGCTTGTCTAGTTTGGAGAAAAGGAGACTGATGGGCAACCTTGTTGTTCTCTACAGCTTTCTGAGGAGGGGATGTAGAGACAGAGATGTTGATCTCTTCTTTCTTGTATCCAGTGATAGGATGGAAGGGAAGGGTTCAAAGCTGTACCAGAGCATATTTAGACTGGACATTAGGAAGCATTTCTTTACTGAGAGTGTCATCAATCACTGGACCAAGCTTCCTAGAGAGGCTGTCAATGCCCCAAGCCTGTCTGTTAAGAAGACTTTTGGACAATGCACTTAATAACATATTTTAACCTGGCCAGCCCTGAATTGGTCAGGCAGTTGGACTAGATGATCACTGTAGGTCCCTTCCAACTAAAATTATTATGTTGTGTTTTGCCGTGTTCTGTTTTGTTCTGTTCTGTTCTATTGCATTCCATTCTATTCAAATCTAGAAGAGACCTATTTGAAGCAATTTTTAAGCCAAGAATATTTCTATGGATAATTTTACTAGGTCCAGACTTCGTATTTTTCATGCATTGTATCAATTTATGAGATTAAGACCTTTTCTCAGTTCATACCAATGACTTTTATTCTATGGTCCATGTCTTATACTGAAATTAATCATACCCTTCTTCAAATGCTTGTTTTCAAAGTCAAGCATTATAGATCAGAATACCAATACCTAAATATGAAATGAACATGCCAGCATTGCATCCTTATTATTGAAAAGAAGGTATTCTCAAGAGCAACAGACTCCACAGTCTAAGATAATAAATCTAATTCAGTATTAGTACATATCCCTTAATTTTGCTTGAAGGAGAATATGCTTTAAATATATTTATGGAGACAAGGCACCAGAAGAATCTAAACCACTATTGTTTCTTATGGAAATACTCTAGGTAACGGTCTTAGTAGAATTCAGCATGATTTGAATATTCATTTTAATAATCAGTGATGAACTCAGTGTATTTTAATGAACTGAGGCTACAGCAGTATTTTGCACAGAAATATAACTTGATACTTGTCGGTAGAATTCTTTTCTCTGACTTTGAGATTGCAAGAGTAACAAATACTTTCTATAGGAAGGAAGTACTTTTTCTGTATTTTTTATTTTTTGATGCTTATCCTAAATGCATCTGACATTCATGTGCAATCAGAGGATAAAACATACCCCCACATCAATATGATTGCATACATTAATCTGGTTAAGTCAGTTTTCACATTTTTCCTGAGAGGGACACAAGGAGGTCAATTGCTTGTCAATTTAGACTGCTACTAACAGACAGTTTTATGAGAAGGAGCAGCATCAATGGCTTGCTTTGTCTCTAGTTAAATTAAATTGATAAATTTATTCTCAGAATATAAGAACATTCAGCAGCACTAAAGAGAATGGTCTGATTATACTGGTAAATGCACGCTTTCCTTAAAGACTATGGAGAACGGTGAGAAGTAATAGTGGTAAGTTTAGAAATAAAAGCTACCTGATTTGGGCTTTTAAAAATCTATTTATTTATTTATATTCTTTTTTTCTTCAGTCTGGGAGTTTTTCAGTCATCTGAATAGTATTTGGGGGGGGGGAAGGAAGAAAACAAAAATCCTCTCTTGTATTATTTTTTTTCCTCAAAAAATAACTCATCTCCAATGTCCTTTTAAAGCAGCATTCTATAAGGGGATCCAGGAATCTGAGTTAAACAATGTGAAGAAAAAGACAAGTAACCACACAACTTTGAAAGTCTTTAGATGAGACCTAAAATTTAGTTGTGGTCCAGCTGAAATACGAGATTACATGGATTACATTCAGAAATACTACTGTACTTGTGACTGTCATTGAAAAATAGTATGTTGATTGCAGATTGGTTTGTCATAGTGAGACCTAGGATTCCCAGTCCTGCTCCCTGGATTATTCTAGTTTTTGTTCCAAGACTTTAAATTGCAAAAAGTAAGATCTTCTTTGCCTGATCTAGGAAAGCGTTTAACCATTTTGCAGCCATCGTTTTATATTTGCAGTTGGAAAGATCTTAAAATTGACTTAGAAGATTGCATCTAACTGCAGGAACAATGTGGCCTAAAATGTGTCCTACAGTCTAAATTCTCCACACAACCTTCTAAGTCAATGCACCAGCTGGAGCAAATCACACCTACTTACTTGCTTTTTCACTTGGTTTCTCTTCCAGTTGAAACCAGTGTAAGAAGGCTGGGGATGGAAAAGAAAGAACAATTTTCCTTTGAAAAATATTAAGGATCCTTTTGTTATATTCACTTGTTTCCTGGATATTGGAAGTGTTCCTGGATCCAATAATTTAGATGTAAATCCATAGACAGAGTAGCCTGCATTGGCTTCTAGAGCAATCTGCCATCACTGGAATTCAGGCTTTCCCATTTCCTGGTCCGTTTTTCTAAAAAAAGGCAGTGAGGCCACTGTGATTTCAGGGAAAATATCACCTCAAGTTCGATGAAATGTGGGGGTAGAGCTATACAGAGCCACTCTATGCACAGGTCCTCTCTTGATCCAGACCTAGTGAGTTGAACTCGAGCTTCATCCAGTGAAGTGAATCTATCAGATACATAACATGTAGAGAACTGCACACTCTAAGGACGCGTTAGATTAGATGCTGTGAAAAAATAATGTAATGTGAGACTGAAAAGATTATAAAAGCGTTTTCTGAGAAAGATATTGGAGTCTTTATGTGTGACACACCTGAATACACCAGAATCTTGAAATGGTATTGCCCAGTGGACAAATCTGGAGAAACAAACCAGATTTGTCCAAAGTAACAGGTTACCGGCACCATTATAACATCATTACAAGTTAGAAAGAAATGGAGATTTTAAAGAAAAATTGAGACAAGTATCTGATAACAAATATTTTTACATACTTTGTCAACACTATGCTATGATTTTTAGAGGTGAGATTCATCTTGTTTAATGTTAGGTATCTAGAATACATAAGGAGAAACAGGTTTAATAAAATGGAGATAGACACATTTTATCTACCTGATTTTTTTTTTTTCAATCAGAATATAATGGATTGTGAGTGTGTTTCTACAATACAATACAATACCATACAATACAATACAATACATTCTGCTAATTACAGAGGGAGGTTAGCATATGTAATTCAGGTTATGAATATTCAGACATCAGACTTAAGGCAGAGTAAGTCTCCTTCTCTAGACGACCTCTCAAACTCGTTTCTAGCTCTGTTATATATTTTTATGCTATTTTGTATCAGTTTTTAAGATTAATCAAACTTATATTTGTCCTTCAGTGCAAGTCTAGCTACTCTTCATGACTGCTCGCTATATATAAACCATCATATACCATTGCACTTTCAATTGTCTAAAACTGCTGAACCAGATATTTACTCAGTATAAACAATAGCACCTTCAGCTTAGACCCCCTAAGAAAATGCCCAGTTTAAAAGGTTATAGAATTTCTCAAACACATATTTTTCATTGTTAAACCATAGTGTGATTTCACTAGCTATGGTTTGCAGAACGTGAACTCTTTATTTAGACAACACAGTTACAAATTAGGGAAAATGAAGCCTGCTGTTACCTGTCTTGGCTGGAAAAATATTTCTTTTTAAGCTTAGTGATTTGCTTTCTCAGATAAAGTTTTTAATTATACCTTGCACTTCTTTGAAGCCCATTAGACATCTAGAAATGTAGCATACTGTAAACATAATTATACTTATGAGAAGTAATTAATCTAATGGGTTTTCAGTCTACCTCACCTAGTGAACTGCAACCTGTTCCAATTTATTATGCTGTTTCACAGCAGTAGTACAAGGGGGTAAATATTGTCTTTCATAGTAATTCTGAGTGTTTATCAAGGAGATTCCCTGCATATCTCATACAATTAATTGCAGAAATTTACTTAGTTTAGAAGACTCCATAGCTGCTGATAATAGCAAAGCAATACTTAATTATTATTGTTAATTAAGGCAGTGGTACACAAAAATCAATATCATCCTTACGTATTTAGGCATCAAAATTCTGGTCTAGCCAACAGGGATCCATCTGTCTGGATGGATCATTGAGATCAGACTGCAAATGATCAGACTGCGATATAATTCCTGAAATACATGGCAAGCTCTTTGGTTTTCCTTGGAAAAATAAGGAGTTTGTTATCATATCAACTATTTTCTTTTTTTCTTATACCTGTCCTAAAGTCATTCATCAATTGCATTCACTTTTCCTCTTAAAAGCAAATATATTTCTGAATCCCAAATTAATAAAGATCCTATTGTGAGGGATGGGGGGTGGGGAAGATGAGGGGAGTCCAATCTACACATTAGAAAATTTTGAAAGAGATTTCATTACAGTATTATACATAGAATATTTTATACATAATAATTTGTTTATGTCTAGTGTTGCTCATAAACTTAAACACAATCCACTCTGTCAAATGCTTTCTTTATACTTACAGACAGCAGGAAAAACAATTGCTAAATAATTTTTAAATCCCATGTTCTATCACTTTCTTTTCCAAATCTTATCTATACTGCTTAAAAATATGAGGAAGTTATGGACCTATGTCTTCTTAGTTCATTAACATTTTACACATAAATATAAAAAGGTTGAAAAATGAGTGTCTTTTTTTTTTAGTCAGAACTATACTTTCAAGTATACACATCAGTGCGAAGTTCTATAATTACTCTATTGTCTAATCTGGTTGGCACAAAGTCCTTTTCCTGCTGGTAACTGTACTGTGCAACACTCGCTACTCTGCATTCCCTATCAGCTTCAGTTTCAACTTTTTACTTTCTTTTGATTGCCTATTGTTGCACAAATTTCACAAAATCTCACAAGGATGCTGTTACCTATGTGCAGAGACCAAGAGCACAAATGCAGATTGTGTCTTTGTATATAAAGATGTGTTGTAACCTGATGAGTTGTATTTTAAATGAGCTGCTGACAGAAGAAGCCAGAATAAAATTTCATGGAGAAGACTAACTATGCATCATCCTTCTTTGACTCAGACTGATTTGGCTCGCAAATGTTTGGGGTATCTTTCTGCACAAGGACCCTGTGGTATGTCCTTGTTAGTCCAAACAGATCAAGAGATGTTTTTACTGGCTAAAACAAACACAGTAGCATTTATGTAGTTAGCTTTGGGGTAATGTGTGAATAAATAGACTACCAGAGATTGTTGTCTGTAATTTCTGTCAAGATGAAATCACTTTTTTTATTATTTTCTTTTCTAAATACAGCAAATCAAACCCAAATTTATTGTCATCTTCACCTTTGTAAATGTTAAATGCATGCACATGGAGCTACAAATTAATTTGGAATGTATTTTTCTTATTAATCTTTAAAATCTAATAATGTAACCATGCACTGATGCATTACAAATAACAAAAAAAAAAAAAGTACTTTTAAATTATTGGTTTATATAGGAAGTTCTGTATGACAGTTTGGGAGGGTTTTAGAAGAAAAAGAAAAAACAGAAGAAAAGCATAGCTTTTCAAAAGGGTCATTAAAGATTTAATTCTATATGAAATGGTCCATAGCACTGCTATTAATTTTTTTTTTTTCTGGAGCTGGTCTAAACCAGGACACCTTTCAGATTTTATCCAAATTATTCCTAGGAAATAAATCTCAGCAATGACACGACACTTAGGAATTCTGAAGGAAATAAGACCCAGATATAAGTTCAGACTCTTTCTTTGCTGTTGCGACTTAAGTTTTCTTTGTTAAAAACAAGAAAAGCACTACAAAAATAAAAGCTAATTGTATAAGAGAACTAATTTAAATAAAGTGAGGTTGGTGGACAATGGTTTTTTTGACTAGCAGGTCAGCAACACTTTAGATCTTCCATGGAGTTTATTATATGTCATAGAGCAATAAGCCAGAGAGGTGATCCCAGTTATGACCCCTCCCCTACTGTGGTAGAGGAGCGCTCAGAAACATGTACTTCACCTCCTTGGATGTGGGTCTGAACAAAAGTCCGCTCTCTGTGTTGTTCTGTCATTTGCAGCCTGCTCAATGTTCCTAAAGAAGAGCAAGCAGCCTTTCCCCTCGCACTTTGTAATCTCTGAAATCATGGCTGTGATGCACTGGACTGTATAGGCTTTTGTAATTCCGAGTTGTCAGGATAAAATAACGACTGGAGATGCATCTACACAGGTTATTTCATTTTGCCCATAAACCATTTTAAATCTTCTTGTGTGCACAGATTTGTCCTAGCTACCTTTTACACATTCATGCATTTTTGAGGCAAATGAACTATTTTATTTATTTTTTCATTTATTATGGAAGATCAGTTATTCAACTAAATTTCTCCTCTCTAGCAATAGCTCTGTTCTACTACTAAACTACACAAAGGGTTTTTGCTCTGTATCCTGTATTGATTAATTTTTCTCTACTAACTGGGATATCATCCTTACAAGAGAAAATTATTCCAGCACAACTGTGCACAAAAAACTTATCCAGTAATTCAGAATTCAGACTTCATTGAAAGCATGTATTATGGAACAAAAAGAATAAAAAAAGAAAAGAAAAAAAAAAGATAAAAAAGCCTTCACGAAACCAGTATGCTTACATAAAGATTTTGGGCAAAGTTTTATGTCTACTCTCAAAATATTTTCAAGAGCTTAATCAGATGCATTGCTGTCAAGGGTAATAAGATCTAAATTGATAGCAGCGGTCCTTTTACGGGCAAAAGGTATCTGTCACGGAGTGCTGTCTGCGTACTGACTGTGGACTCTGAAACATGCTAGTTAGTGGTGGGATCTGAGAGTGGAAGGTAGTTCATTCTCACTGAAAGTTACAACACCTGCTATTCAATATAACAGCTTTCATTCCCTCATTCTTTCTTCATGTCCATTAAGGAACTCTGATTATTTCTTTGGAAACTATGTAGCACAGAGGTTACTGGAGAAAATAAATAAATAGTCAGAGATTAAACTTCAGAAAGGCCAAAAAGTATATTTACTGATTGATACCCCAAACCTTTAGATTTCTGATGTTGTTAAATACCTCATCAACTTTAAATGCAAAACATAACTTCATGAAAGTTTATGTTTGATTTTTATGGGGGTTTTTTGTTCTTGTTTTTGGTGGTGGTGGTTTCGTGGGTTTTTGTTGTTTGTGGGGGGTTTGTTTGTTTAATCTCTGCTGGTTTAATTTGTGTTGGAAAACTCTTTGCCTCTGTTTTCACTGGTTTTGAATTTAACCTAGTTTATTTCTCATTAACTGCTTTCTCTAAACAAAATAGACCATATCAAGTATGTTAATCCAATTTCTTTTATGTAAACTAGCTAATTTTCTTTGTTTTGTAGTTTGATAAGCATAGATCTTTCTAATATTTTTCTACCTTGGGGCTATTATCTGTTAAAATATATTGATATGTCAAAGTGAAGTTACAACAGGGGAGGTCAAACACAAAAGGTAACAGCTCTTTTATAACAGATCGGTTTAATCAAGTACAGTTTTGATGTTCTAAAACAATAAAATATTTCAAGTAGTTTAGAAGGTTCCAAGCCATTTCTTGAGAGGAGAGTCAAATTGCAGAATGACATGAAGTGATGTCAGCTCTTGAACTGACACAGACAGGCTTTGGTAGTTGCAGTCAGAGGATTTCTGAATCAAGAAAATGAGTATTTGTATTACTAAGACATAATGTGGTTCTACAGTTAGTAATAGCGTGCTACCTAGAGGGATGATTATGTAAATGAGAACAATTCTGTTTTCTCAAAGGCCTTTTTTAATTTTATTTTATTTTATTTTAAGAAAATAATCTCAATTTCACAGACTTCCTGTTGTTAACTGGACATAGATTAGTCACAAAGACAGCTAATGTAAAAGAAAATTTAGAAATCTAATTAATCAGGCTTCACTTTGATTTTTAACACCCTAGGATACATGAAGTTATTATATTCCTCTTGTTCAAATATTTGTAATGGTTTCTCTTAAAAGTATCAATAGTGTTATTCTGTTCCCCGTACTTTGGAGAAAAAGAGATAATTAATCTGAAATTATATGGGTGACTTAAAAAATATTACCCCTTTTTCTTAGCCACTAGCAATGAGTGTGAACGTGATAAATGCCAACTTTAGTTCAATTTGAATTTTTGAAATGGCAACTAAAAAAGCTGGACTAAGAAAGGTGTCTTGTGTCAGGTCCAATATGTTCTGAATTAATGTACCACATACAGTGTGGCTTTGACATTCCTTATACAGAGGCTCATGGGCTTCACTGGGTTTAGAGTCCAGTAAAGTGTATGAAATTGAACATCCTGAAAATTGTTCCTTTTTCCTTTCTTTTCCATTCTTGCTACCATTTCTGGACCTCAGTTGGAACTCATTTACATTGATTAGAAACTGTGTATGCTGTAACTGCTCTCTATCTTTGAACCTTTCAATTGCTTTGGATCTGTTTGCTATTGGGCTAAAACACCACCTACAGCTATTGCAATATTAAAATGTTTATATTTAAAGATATTTCCCACTAACTTGTGAAGCTTAGTAACAATTTTCAAAAAGTCCAAGCCATAAACTTTATTTCAGCATGAGTGATTTGTTCCCATTTAGATCAAAGGCAGATTATTTCAAGTAGAAATAAAGTACAGCTATTCTAGAACAAGAAATGTTTTCACATGTGTTTGTTCAGGAATAGTTATTCTGGAATAGCTGTTCATGAATAGCTAATTTAGATTGCTTCCATTTGCTGATTGGTGATAGGGAATACAATAGAGCAGAATTCAAAGGGACTTTTCATTCATCATTCTCTTGGGGGAAGAGGAGCAAAGTGACTTTATGGACTTTGTAAAAGCATTGATTCTCAAGCAAGTTTTTATCAAAAAGTCTGTTTTATAGCTTTAACTGTCTGTGTGAGGTTATTACAGGTTTTTTTCAAGTGCACTGGAAACTTTTGAATCCTTGTCGTACAGTTAACCATTTAAAACTTTTTTTAGCAAAATCCATAAATACAACAAAGGATTAAAATCACAATAACTAACAGAGAAAACATTTTGCGTAGCAAGTTTTAAAGTTTATGTTGCAAGGCACGAGATTTGGGAATATGTAAGTAAAGTATGAAAGCCTTTTTTGTTGTTGTTGAAAATTATTATCACCTATTCTTTTTAAGGCAGAATTTAAAATAAACCTCACCCTTTTGAGTCCTCTTTAAATCTCTCTTCTTCCTGCTCTCTCAATCCTGATTCTCCCATATTCTCTTCAGTCAGGACAGGCTTTTACATTACCAATGAGAAGCTAAATCCCACAATCTGCCCCATTATCTGAATGGATAAAAAAAACCCAAGAAGCCTAGAACTGATCGAAATGTATATGCTGTGCAATCATAGATCCAGAAGCCTTGCAGTGAGCAGTGATGTCTCCATGACAAGGTGCACCATGAGAAGCACTGTGAGCCACTTGGTTGGCTCCTGCAAACACATTTTTTTGTGAGACAGGCCCTGATAGATATTTCTGTGGGACAGCATCTGAGCTGGTGATGAAGATGAAGATACCTGCACTAAGTCCCCCAGCACTTCTAAAATTGACACTGGTATATGCAGTCAGATCTGAGTTATCAGTGTCTGCACCTCTATATTGTGTCACTGTTTCTATACTATAAAGATGGGGTACAAAATATTAATGTGTGTCCAGCCACGTAAGTCAAGACAACTGTACTGAACTTACCTACTAGAAACTCTTACCCATTAGTTCCACACGAACAGTTCCAAGGCAAGAGTATTTTGTGCAGCTATCAGAAAAAAAAAATAATAACTACCCATTTATTTGACCTTGTAGCTAGCATATCAGTCTCCCTTTGCTCTTTTTGTCTGAAGTACTCATAAGTTCTGGCAGGAACAAATAACTGTTTTTAAAAACAAGCCCCCGGAAATAAGGAAGAAAGTTTGTAGAACCCACTAAGAGCAGAAAATCACCAATAATTAGCATTTTTTTAGTTATTTCCATCTCTGAAGCATTTAGATATGAGCTAATTAATGTAAGGAGATTAAAGCAATAAGCATCAAAACATTACAAACAGTGGTTTCCTTAATAACGTATATTTTGTCAGGAAAAAAAAAGATTTAAAAAGATGTATTTTACTGAAAAAAAATAATGGTGACAGTAAATAAGAAAACATGGATCAAAATACTAAATATGTTTTTTGTATGGAAAACTGTCAATCTAGGACAATAAAAGAAATTTTTACCTTTACTACATAGATTTAATGCAAAGCATTTTGCACTGCTTAAGTTTTTGTACTCCTCCCTTCTTTCTTGCCTGCCTGCCTTTCTCAGATTGTCATTGTATTTCCAGAAGACATCTGATCAAGAAAGGAGAAAGCATGGAGCACCTTACAGGAGTCATTTCTGAAAGCCTGGTTAATAACAATGAAAGAACCATTATTCAGCATTTTATCCTGGCCATAACCTTCCAGAATATGCAAACTTGCATAAAAATATCAGATATTCCATTTAAAGTGTAAGAAATGGAAAGCTATTAATGTTAGTCTGGCTATCTGGAAAAAAATGATCCATCGTATCTATTTAGTTATGACCTTAGATTTATGCTTAACCTTTCAACTATATAGAAACATAAGCAATATGTATTTACAGTTCAAACATATAAATAAACTACAATTTATATAATAAAATATATAAATACCTACAAAAATGAACAGATGCAGCTACACTGTTGAAAAATAAACAGTATACCCATTAAATCCTCAGCTGAGAAAGAATGATCTCTGCTGGCTGGTTTAAAGGGAAGGATGCAGAACTGAGGGATTACTACTACTGAGGGATGTTGCTTTAGTCCCCTTTAGTTTCCCTGGTAAGCCTCAGTGCTTCAGAGATTCACTTTTTAAAATGGACTGAGTGCTTTCAGAGGCAGAAAAGGAAATTTGTAATGAGTGCAGACAAATTAGATGATCCAAGCAGTATCTCTTCCATCTTTAAATCCTTACATTGTGAGTCAGGAACAGAGGGCCAGATAAGAAGTGCTAAAGCTGTCAGACTCTATGCAGGCAGCAGTGTATGTTCGCACCTGACTCTTGTATTGTAAACAGTAACTGAATGTGATTATTTGATATCTAAATATGCCACTGTGGATTCTCCACTTATGACTACACAGAGGTCAAAGACATACACAAGGATACTTTCAAGTAGCTTCTTTTGGATTCTGATGTCTCATCTGTTCCTACCAGCACAGTGAATATGAATGTTTGTGATTAGCCATTAGCCTGCAGCACAGTCAGGCCACCTTAACTTCTAGTCCCAATCAATCCAGTACACCAAACAGTGCCTGTATGTTTGCTCAGTGAAAATAGTTTCTGAAATGACTGTCCATTCAGCCTCTGTTTGAGAGTCTATTAATCGTTTCTTATCCATATTTAACTCTTGACTCTTCCATTGTGTGTCCAATCTTTTGAGTTTAAATATCCATCACTGACTCCAGGAACTGGAAGAACACATTTCAAGAACATGAATTATGAGGGAGGTGGAGGACTGATAAAGGAGAGGACAGGAAGGTTTTTACTTACCTCTTTTTAAAAATAGAATAACAATAATTAAGTTTAGATGGGATCTTGACTGGTAATTTTTTCCATCCCAACCCTAAAGCAGGGTCATGTCTGCCAACCTATTCTGGATAGGTGGGAAATCCCAAATTTCTCTGCCCCTCTTCCACATAGTCTATTTCAATTTGTCTTTATCTTCAATACCAGAAAGAAATGTCTTTATTTCTAGCTTGAATATTGCCACTATGTCTTGTTTTGGATACCTATCTCAGGAACAGCTATTGAACTCTTTGTTAAGTCCCTCCATGTCTTACAAACTTGCTGTAAAAAAGCATGGAATATGTGACTCTTGATTTAGAATAAAATGCTGCACTTTGTGTCTTAAAAACCAAAAGCATCTGAGATGAAAAAATACTTAACAATTTGCACTTGGAGAAACAAGTTATAGTTGTCATCTTTGCTTTATTTCTTTCATGTGATATTTTGAGTTCATAGCTAAAGCTTCTGATGACTAGAAAATTATTCCTATTTTTTTATTTTCAAAATAAATGTAATACAAATTAAAAGCATTAGAAATTACAATTAGAGCTAGTGAAAAATAATTTAGAATTAATTATTTTTTCTTTAAAGAAAATACTGTGTTAGTTTGCTCATATAAAATACTTTTTTAAATATTTACCAATTCCCTAAACATTTTTGAAAAATATTTTTCAAGGTTGTATTAATTTCTCAGAAATGGATGCAACACTCTTATTTCACATGTATCTTACAGATTTAGTTTGAATGTCTAATTTTAGGCTGTTGTTGAAAAATTCACTTTCTCCACATGTGGATCATTTGGTTCACTCGTTTCCTTCTAAGGGGCCCAGATAGCTGTCTTAGCCCAGCAGTCCAACTTTCAGAAGGCTCAAGCAAGTGAGATGAGCGCCACCTTTGAAATCATAGTCCGTGCTGGCTTGTTTGTGTGACTGATCTTTTATTTATCTCTTTGATGTTGTGTGCAGTCCCTGACCAAAGCATTATTCATCCTCTGTCAAAGCACACAGAAAACAGCAGCCTTTGGAGAACTTGTCTAGCACAGCTGGACAGTCAGGATATCTCCCTCCGAGTCCTTGCACTGGCTGGCTGTAACATTTTTGTGAGGCAGTAATTATACAGCAGTTTCACTTCATCCTTACAATAACCGTCTCCCTTTCTCTCTCCTCATCATGGGGTACACCGCTTGTCACAGGCCCCAAAAGAAAAAAAGAAAAAAAAAAGATAAAAGAAGAAAAATGAAAAGAAGATAAACCAAGATAAAACCTGTTCTTGATATTACTCATGAAAACATTAAGGTGATGATACCTTTTCTAAAGCTTCATCTTAGAACTTTACTAAGGCAGGGACATCTCAGTATAAGACTGCTTACCAGTTTTCTTCTGTTGAAAGAAGCTGGAGAAGGAAAATAGGAAATCACATTCTGAATTCTCATTGTGTAAGTATGGAACTGAAGAGAGAGAAATCTGGCTCGGGGTCCGGTAGGTCTTCTAGGAAGAGGATGCAGCAATATTAATGGAGAGGATGAGGAGGAGAATGAGGATGAAGGCGATGGTGCAGGTCCATCTCAAAAGCCTGTTGTTTGGATTCCAGAGTATCTTGTGTTCTGGAACAGTGCTGGATTTTGTCCATCCTGGAAGTATGTAGATATTTCCCATTTTTTTTAAAAAGGGTTTGTTTCTGCTTATAGAAGGTACAGTGGAGTACAGGAAATACTCCCACTGCATATGTAATGCTTTGCTGTCTCAGAAATCAGAACGTCCCATCAGTTGGAAATAATTTCCAGTAGGAAGGCTGGGGCAATACTACATCCACTTCTGGGTATGCAGGTGGGGAGTTTGTTTGGTGCCTCCAAAAGCAGGCACATCCATCTTGTGAAACAAAAGTTTGGAAGGAAGAAAATGAAAAATGGTAAGCTTATTTACAGTCTTAGGAATGGTTTTGAGGTCTCATGAGAAACAGAAGATGATGCTGATCACTTGGTAAGGTGGTTACCTTCTCTGTGTCTCTGTGCCATTAAGAAAGTAATTAAAATACATTTTCATGTTAATGAAAACAAGTCTCTTGACCCTCTAGATTTTGAAGCAAGGGAAAGGGTATAGAAATATGCCAATAGTCCATATTCACAGAAAGAAACATAAACATCCAGCAAAACATATAGGCCAGAAAACAGAATGGTAACCTGAATGTCACTTTTGTCTGAGCCTTAGGCAATGTCTGGCAGTACAAGAAAGATTCAAATTCAGCTATTTCTTTGCTGTTTGGGAACCTGGGACTACAACATTATTGTCCTTACTAGTGTACAGTACTACTTCCCACATGCATGTAGTATGTCTATGAGAGTGTTATATTATTAGAATTCACCCCAGAATAAAAACTCTGCTTTGTTTTATATTTGCTTCCACATATAATCATGCCCTGTTCAATAATCTTTGAATATAGTCCTAAAATAATTGTACAGTATATAATTAGTTTTACTCAACAAATATTAATCTGATTGAAGAAATTGTTTCTCAGAATATATAACTGTAAGTACTGAGCCACAGGTTAGCTTACAGGTATGTCAGAGGAATTCCAAAACCATCAAATTCCCCTGGAGAATTTCCTTGTACTCCTGTGTAACTATTCCTACAGTATAGCTTCTGTGCTCAAACTGGTAGCAAAGCAGAAAACATTTTGAAAACTCTGTATAGAACCATTCTGTCAAAATAAAATTAAATGTGGTGCCATTTCAGTTTCTGCTTCATGTTATCAGTAAAGAAGAAAAGTTATGCCTCTACTTTGAACAATTACTCCAAACTTATGACCTCAAAAATCCAAGCAAACAAAGCAGAGAATAAATGAAAGACAAAAGCAGTATTCAGCCTATGAAAATGAACACCAAGGAAACTGAAGATAGTGCATGACACTGTCTATTGCATAATTTTTGAAACAAAACAGCTAAAGGAGTGACGATTATTTGTATTGTTAATATTTCCTGCACCCCATGCAATATAATACACTAATTTTTATATTTTCCTTAGAGAAAACAAAAAAGTGCATTGTTCCAAAGTGATCCACCTGGAGTCCTCACTTCTCTACATAATTTTTGGTTAGGCATAAACCAAAAGGTTTTTTTTAAATTTTAGAAAATTTGGAGGGTTTGCTGATCTCTGATAGCTTCCAGACAAAGACCACCCCTGACCAAGAGCTTGGGCAGTTGCATTCTGTAAGTATTTTAAGTACTTGCTTGCCTTTCTCTTTGATACAGACAATAAGAAGTCAGACTTCACTGCTCGCTGACCTCTGTGCTTGCCATCTGTGTGCTTAGAGGAATGCGTGTTAGTGATCATTCCTGTTTGTTATTATGTTATGTAAATCATATTACATATGTATGTTATTATGTTATGTAAACAAATCCTGTATGTTATTATGTTTTAGACATGTTCAGTTATAAGCCACTGGCAGCGCAGCTGATCAGACTCGATGTTCGCTGTCCTGACAATCATTTTGTTCCTCTGATACTGATGCCCACATATGTATGGTGTTTATAATAGAGCTGCACATGTAAATTAAATTGGAAACCTTTAGGAAATGTGGAGTTTTATCTGGTTTTACTCATTCTGCTTTATTAACTGTCAGCGCTCACTCTTTCTGCTTCAGAAATGCTACAAAAACACCATTTCAAGAATGCAATTCTGAGCAAAAGTCACTTTGATTTTCCCCATTCTGTAATTCATAAACACATGAACTCATTTTTAATTCGAGATGAAGAGTGGAAGACTATTGCGAAACAGAAAGTGAATCTATAAATCTACTCACTGATTCAAGCCCTATGAAACAGTACAGAGCAGCAGCTGTGCAGCCTACGAAAACCCAAGGACTGCCATGACATTTTGCAGTCAGTTTTTTTAGCACTCCACAGCTTCTGAACAGAAGAATCATCTATTTTGACCTCTACAGAGAAATTCTACCCAAAGCATTTTACTGTGATTTTATACAAGAATGGAGAATTTGTCCATTTAAAAGAATGTACTTATAGTACAGGAAAAAGACCTCACACAAACCTCTTCTTATTCTTCTCTGTCTGCAAAACCCAAATTCATAGCACATTTTTTTCTTACTCCCTCAGTAAATAAATTCTCTTAGAACTGTAATTTATCAGAAAAGCAGAAACAATAAAGTTTTATTTCCTTTAAGAGTGGCCTCGGATAACACTGTTATTTTTAAAGGATTTTTTAGTTTATTTTGTAAATTATTTTTATTTAAATATTTAATATATTTATATTTTGTTATATATCTATATTTAAATATAGATATTTATATATTAGATATCTATATTAAAAAAACAAATGCATAGAAGTTTAACAACATCTTGAAGGAGCTGACATTATTTAAATATTTCAGATAGCAGAGAATGAGTAGGAAGGGAAAGGAGGTAAAGACAGAACTACTACAGCAAAATATTATTAACTTTCATACATGCAAACACAAAAGAAAAGAACAAATCGAGTTTTTTTCAGAGTCTTTCAGATTCATGCTGGGTGCTTCTCAGTATAATTAAGGAGATGTGAGGGCTGAAGAAGTTTTTGAAATGGCATGGTCAGGATTCAGCCTATAAAATAGGACAATAATACACTTTCTGCTTGTACTCATTGCTCCCTAACCAATTGTTGCCATAACTTGTTTGGTGAATCTCCGAGTCTGGGTGATTTTGCATAAATATTTTGCTGAAACTTTCAGTGAAAACAGCTTTTCCTGAAAAGGAACAAATTTCCTCACTCCTCCTACAGTGCAAAAAAAAATGGTTAAAACTGTGAATCATTTAGATTGAAAATGTTTGTCCCACATTTTCTTTTAATTTGCAATCTCTTTTGTTATCTTACCTTATTTTATTATTTTCTGAGGGGGGGGGTGTGTTGAGCAGCAGTGCTGGACAGCCCTACCTCTTGATGCTGTCAGAAAGCAAGCTGACAATCTCAATCATCTTCTGCTTTTCTAAGAGTGTGTACACACTCATAAACAAATAAAAAGATGGATTTTGCACCTCATTGTGTCTCTTAGCTCAAAATAGCAGACTTGGGTTGAGTGTCTCCCTCTGAAATGCTGATTTATGTGAATAGGAGTCCCTTTCTCATAAATGGAAAAGGCTGTCCAGGAAGACGTTTAGTCTTGAGAGAAAATATCTCTCTCCATTGTGGTAAAACCAGACTTAGAGAATTTTTAGTCACCTGGACAAGTGACATTTAGTCCTTGATCTTTTCAGACAGAATGTAAACAGTAATTAAATGGCATTGTTATTATTAAAATATGACTATTGCTCCTTTGAGAGACTATGATTAATGTGAGGGTATCTTCGTGGCTATATGAATATAACCTTTGTTGGTATATTTTTAGTTTATTAAGAATTTCAGATAAAAATATTTTATTTACTGAAAAATATAGATAAAAATACATAGCATTATTTCAGTGCATTATACAAATATACATTAATTATGCTACAGGAAATTTATGAATGTAAAATACCTTCCTGCATTTAAGAGATGGTTGAAATTTTTAAAATGAACAAGTTTTTTGCCAATCTTTTTAGTTTTAATTTTGTTTCAAATCAACGTAATTTTGAAGTGATATATTGTGTTGATAAGATACATATAAATATTTTCTGCCATTCAAAAGCATTTAAATAACATCACTAAAGTTTTCTGACTGTCATTAAAAGCAGATTTCCAGATAACAATTTATCCACTTATGCAACGGTTCAAAGCTATTGATACTTGCTTCTGTTATCTCCCAAACAGATATTGTAAACTGGTCTTCCAGCTCACTGTAGAAAACCTCCAATGACTTCAAAATACAGACACTTAAATGGATTAATTAACCTCTCCACCCCATACTTTACAGGCACTACTGTGAATACCGCTAAAGCATTCTATTGATTTTAAGATTTTTCCTTTGCATTATAAATCCCTTCACTGGATTTTTCCACAATATCTGGGAGAATTACGAACACCATATTTCCCTTCCTGCTGTTTGAATGCTGGCCCAGTAATGGCTCCTTTGATCTTTCTAAACCTTCTTTGAGCTATATATTATTCCTTCTCACTCAATGCTTTATTCCCTACTAAACATCACTGTTTCTTGCTAGCCTAAAAATCGTCTAAAATCTGATACGTTACATGTAGGCTGCTGGCATTATTCAGCTCCAATAGCCAATGATTGGAATAGCATTATAATAACACAACTTTTTTTTTTTTTTTTTTCTTCCTGTGGCAACAAGAGTCTTGACATGTTTATTATTTCTTTTGAATGACTTGCTATATTTATTTATTTACTTACTTTGCAGGATTTTGAGGCACTAGTCAGTATTTTATCAAACATTTACCAGCTCTCAGAGATCATATGATGCACAGGAGAATGAAGTATTTGTGAAGTAAGAAAGACTGAAATTTTAGACATTTCCTTTGCAACTATTCCTTTAAACAAGAACATGTTATTAAAGAAGACACATTACAAAATTTAGGAAGGGTAAGGAATCACAAAGTTCAAAATTCTCATTTATTGGTGGGGAAAGAACCGAAGAACACAAACAAAACCATAAAGCCCTGTTCATGTTATTCAGTCAGTAATTACATAAATTTTAACTCAAAAGAGACTAATTTCTTACCTTTAGAATCTAAATTAAAGTGTTATGCAATCACCTCTGTAGAAGGGAAAGTGTCACAGTTTATGTCAGTAGATCAACATGACTATTCCAGATGGCCTCATAAACACACCGTTGTTTGTATTCAAACAAAATCTACAACTTTTGATTTTACAAAACTGAGCAGATAGAAATTAGCTTTAGTCACTGTTAAGCACAGTATTTTCATCTTTATTTCTTCTGTTCCAGATATTTGCCTTTCCAAATTCTCTTTTCTAATGACAAATTATATTCTGTTACAGACTCAGCAAAGTAAGGGCAAAGATTGGGGAAGGAGTTTATTAACCTTCTAGGCTAGTAACCTTTCCTAATTTGCTATTGAAAAACTACCAGATCATGTTCTCCTAGAAAAGAACAGTGGTTTGGGGTCTGGTTGTTGATTTTTGTTGGTTGTTTTTTTGACTGGTTGGATGGTTGGTTTTGTTTGGCTTGGGTCTGTGGTTTTGGTTTATTTTTTTTAGTTAATTTTCAACTAAATTTAGTTGATTTCAGATTTAGGATTTGAAGAAGGTTTAGCAATATTTTGAGGCTAAACAATGAATCCTTTTTCCAATTGATGTTCAATGACTTTTCATGTAATACAGTTTGAATTTACACCTCCATCATGGGATTAAACATGGGAATGGAATAGTCCTACACGTAATTGCAGACATACATAACTCTTTTCCATTCCTATTCATCTGCTTTAGTTATGTTCATGGTAAAATCAGTTTTGATGAAATATAGATAGAAAAACAATTAAATGAAAACTAAGAACAGGATGTTTCCAGTTCAAATTAACACTGATTATACCTCTATAGGTAAAGAAGTTGATGCACTGATACAAATTTAATAGGCAGGATGGTGCCTTCCTCTTATTAATTAAAAATATATAGCAGTCACAGAAGTAATTTCTGAATTACAACAGTATTGCCATGGTATGTGAGTTCTACTTCTTTCCTGGAAGCAAAATTAAAAACCATAACCCTTCTTAATACTTAGAATGTATCAGTTCTAGGAAAATCCGGAAATTTAGTATTTTTTTTTCTCTCAGTATTGCAAAAGTGAAGTAAAAAGGGCTAATATTAAAAAAAAAAGTACTGCTATGAAAGTTTTGTCACAGCAGCGTATACTCAGATAATGTCTTTAGTCTTCAGTCATGCTTACTATACATAGGGCAAAATAACTTGGAAAATAATGTTTTCAGAAATACTTCTAAGAAAATCACAGCAATCTAGGAAAAAAAAAAGGATGCAAAAATCTCCACACACAATATATAAAAAATTAAGAATCCTAATGTCTGTCTAGATACAATATATCTCTGGATTTAAGTAGCAGAATCAGAATTTAAAGCCTGCAGAAGAGTACATGACTTTATTCCCCAAATTGCAATTAATCAAGAACAAATGCATTTTTACAAAGGACCAGAAACTTGCCATGAGAGCTTCACAGGGAAAATGATCTCAATAAATTAAAGAACCTCATTTTTCCCTCAGAGACAGAGCAGTAGACAGTAATATGTTTCATTGCTCTTTGGAAGATCCTTTCAAAGAGGGTGAAGAATCTAAAGGTCATGTCATTGAAATAATGCAGTCCAGAGTAACTGGTATAATCTGTACAATACAGTAATCTAGC
Source organism: Microhierax caerulescens (assembly GCA_035590215.1). Taxonomy (NCBI): domain Eukaryota; kingdom Metazoa; phylum Chordata; class Aves; order Falconiformes; family Falconidae; genus Microhierax; species Microhierax caerulescens. Next base: position 35,096,793 of record JAVJGJ010000014.1, on the reverse strand, counting down.
TTGAAATAAGGTAAGGATGGCTTTTTTTAACTTTTTAAAGCTGAGCTGCACATTAGAATGAACCAACCATCCACATATCGTTTTTTTTTATTTATTTTCAGTGCTAATTATAACCAATGAAGTGTGAAAAACTTGTATGGGACCTGTCATGCTAGCTTTAAAAGAGTACACAGATATACCTATATTAACTATATAACATTAGAGAAAATATACCTGTTTTAAGGGGTTACAAGCCCTTACATTTGCAATAAAGATGTAGAGAAATATCTCTATGGGCAGAAAACCATCCACAGTATATATTCACCTTTCCTCACCACCTGTGGAAAGAAATGTTGAATAGCAACTTCTGCTCAAAACCAGTTTTCCCATGTGTTTTGGACAACAGAAACATGTTGAAACAGAAGATGCATAAGCAGCGCTCTGTATAAGGTTTGTGCAATACAAACGTGACTTGAACACCTGTCCATTCAGTATAATATGTGAGTTCCAGGTCTCTCCCTTCCTAATGGGGTCTGAACCTATGTGCTTTAGGACACTACAGTAAAAACAGGAATGTGAGTAGCTGGAAACAGGAACAAGGAGAAAGAAACAAATTCCATGGCAAAGGAGTGCTTTGTAGAAGACAAGTGTATGTACACATACAGGTTACTGAAGTTACACACCCAGGAGACTTTCAGACCATCAGAAAAGATTTCCAGGACTTCACCTGGGTTCCTACATGTATGTTCCTGGGTTCCAATGTGTTCCAAGTCATGTAATTTGAAGCAGCCTAGGCTATCAGGCCATCCACACAGGGCAGGAATACATGACAGAGGACTCAAGGGGATCTCATAACCTCCTGGAACAACTGCTTTTGCAGCTCTAGATTTACACTAATTATAACAGAAATTTAGACACCTTATTTACATGAAGACACAGACGTGCAGTAACCAGTGACACATAGCAGACCTCTGCATTTAAACACTCAATGCACCAATGCCTATTGGCATTTGAGATACCTAAAATGTCCAAGAAGACCCTAAAAACACTCCTGAAAGACACAGATCTCCTACACATTTTTTGTCATATCTGTCAGCCCAACTAGGATGTTTAGGATACTATAGAGTTTCTAAAAAGGCACTGTGGGCATCTGAATGTCGTTTCTTAATGTCAAGCTGCATACCACCCTCAATAAGGTTAATTACTTTGAGGGTAAAACAGTGCTAGAAGGTAAGAAACTTGCATTGCTCTTGGAAACTCAGGAGGAGGTTTACCTCCTGGTATTCTGCTAAAATAAGATGGAACAAGAGGATCAATGCTGATGGCCTCTGTCTTGTTAGTGTCCATTCTCATTCTGAATTTCAGTAAGCTATTTGGGTCAGTCTTCTACAGCAGTGAATTTTTCAAGTTAACTCTATTTTACTCAAAATAGTTTTCTTTCCTGCAGAGGTAAGATAGTGTTGTAGCTGGAACACAAGACCTGAAGTGGAAAGAGAGCTGTATTTCAGAAACCTCCCCAGACAGGTCATTTATTCAATTTCTGTCTGACTCTCTCTAGCAGTAATTACAGGCATAGCAATGCTTACTTATTTCACAGAGTCACTTAATGCTCTTTCTGTAAAAAGACTTATGCATGGACTTATCTTAAATCCCAACTGGGAAATTCATGTGCTTAAAGTTAAAAGAAGTTAGTCAATCATCATCAAAAGACTCAGTTCACCTTTATTTAAATTTTATTTCACATACTCTAAAGGATGTTAGAAGTAAATTTTACATTATATGTCATTAATGTATTATACATTCAAATATAATTTAAAAGAAAAATAATATTGTATCCTTTTAAATTTCATTTTGAAAGCTGTGTTTTGCAGTACCACACTTGTTAAATGGAAACACTACTATCTTCCTTCTGTAAGTTCCCCCTAATGTACAGTGTTAACCCCTACATTGAAGGTCATGAAGGTTGGCAAATTCTCCAGTGTAAGCCACAAAGTTTTAAGTTAGCATAAAACCCACTTAGGATAACAAACAAATAAAAAAAAAACCAAAACCCCAAAATGACCCACTGTTCAAGTCCTCATAAAGTAGCATAAAAAGAGATGAGCAAAATATAGGGGGGACATTTTAAAAATGTTTGAAAATTTATTCTTATTATTTCCTAGAACAGAAAAGCATTTTGAAATAATTGACCATAAAGTCTCAAAAAATGTTCTGTTTACTTTACATTTTCTTTAGGCTGGATGCAGTCAAGTCACTTAAAAATCTATCCAGTGCCATACAACATTGTGTGTATGTAATTTTTTCTAAATAGCAAAAAAACCCTTTTATTTATGGAATAGCAAATTTGTATTTTCAATCAAATAGAAAAGCAGTAGTGAGGTACAGCAATTTGTGCAGAAGCAGAGAGAAAAGTGCATACACAAATACACAGAGCTAAGCTAACAAAACATAAAAACCTGCAAATATACCTGTAAAGTGGCTTAAATAATCAAACCTAGTTTTTAGTTATAATAGTTTAAACAAATTTCAGACCTATTATTGTACAAAATTAAGCTATATTTTAGCTATCCTCTACAGTGCTTTTAAACCATATTAATAAGAATATTAAGATTCAAATGCTGTGCAACCATCTTATGGAGGCCTAGGTTGTTCTCTGGTTGTTTGTGGTGCATCTCTAGGGTTCTGAAAAGCTTTCACAAAGTTATGAGGCAGGTTTGTCTTTTTTAATGTGCTGGATAGAATTACCACACACAAACAAACAAAAAAACAAACAGTTATGTACACTGGTATCTTCATATGAGATAAAGATCACGGATGACCCTTATCTATGCTTGTACATATTTTGGTATTCAAAGCTCTGGCAGGAAAATAAAGGAATGGCTTAGAAATTAGAAAACCACAAGTAGTAAAAAATATGAGAAATTATGCAAATACTGAAATATTACATTACTATTAATGACATTTCCACCCTTACTGTTAAGAAATAATAAAGATGTTGGATACTTTTCAGTGCTCTCAAAGGGTGCAAAATAAAATGAGTAAAAAATAGAGGACATTAGATAATAAATGTCCAAATGAAATACATTCTGTCTCAAACCAGACTTCCAAGGGAATGTCTAAGATGTCTGGTAAATTGTCTAATGATTCTGAAAAAAAATGTGTAGAAAAGATGGTTATTACTACTAAGTGAATTATTTGTGATATTAACAAGGTTGGTGTGCTTGAAATTCCATGAGTGCCAAATAAATGGTAAAAAGTATGAGTGGTTGAATAATAGAGAGATTTTATGGTTGTTAAAACCAAGAGTGAACAGAAAGAGAAGCAAAACAGAATCACAGATCTGTTCAGATAGGTTCAGCATTAATCATTTCCAAACCTTATCCAACAAAATATTATCCTCAATAGTGGTAGGGAAAAGGATTTTAAAAATTCCCCAAAACATGAATCCTGTGCTGCTATAAGTAAAGATTTATAAAGAACCAAGTTATTACTTGATTGCATTGATTTATGGACTAGATTAAAGTTAACATTCTATTTCCAAAAGCTGTAGGAAAAACAAAGCAAAAAATACAAATAAAACATGGAGTGTTTTTCAAACTACTTCACTACATAGCATTGTTATGTCTGGAATAAGTTGTTAGTGTTATTAGCCAACTGTCAGTGCTATATTGCTGTCATTTGAAAGGTAACAAATGCTCTATAATGTAAACTGGGGCACAAATTCCCCATCAGCCCACAAGCCAGCTGCATTCCCTGAGCTTAGGTTTTTAGTACCTGCAGAGCATGGAGAAAGTGCAACATTTATTCTTTCTGTTAACTACCCACACCAGTTTCCAGCAGGATCAAAGCTAAACTTAATTATATTTATTTTATTTTTTTTTTAGTGTCTTGTTTTCAATGTTGAAAGATACAAATAGATAATTGCACATACATTTTAATCATTGTCATTCCCGATCAAGGTAGGAAACCACTCCAATCATAGGGAGAGCTCTGTCTGTGGCAGCAGAAGTGACCCGAAATGGCAACCAAAGGCCAACTTAACTTCTTGCATGTCACCTCAGCACTCGACAGCACTGGCATAAGCATGTGCAGAACATTAAGACAACTTGCCCGTTGCTTGCCTGTAAACAGGAATAGCCTTGGTGATTTACAACCAGAAAAAAATCAGATCGTCTCGAGGATTTTGGATGATTTAGTAAGGCTCATGTCATTTACAGTATATGAAGTGATTTCATTGCTTACTATGTGCAAAAGGTAAAATGATAAACAGAAATATGTTATTTTCCCTTTTATTTTCTTTACTTGGGATATAGACAGAGCAGTATTTGTGAGGTTAAATCATATTATTTCTATATATCTTAACCGACCTAGAACCCATATGTAATAAAGGGGACACTTCGAAGTATGAGTTAGTACATGTAGATGTGCACTTGGTGGTATCTTACTCTTATAAATTATACAATAATTTCAGGTGAATTAAATATTCATTTATGATAACGATGATGAAACACATTACTATAGCCAAAAATTACTCCCCCTCAAGAGAGAAATTATGAACTTTTATGAAATTCTGATGCTGATATGTTAAAGAACTGATACTTGCTGGAATTTTAATGTAATATACTTAGCAAATAATCTTCCAGAGCCCTAAGGCTGTGTATGAATATGTTCATTTACCCACCCTGAACTCTGGTTACTTCTGTGGGGCTCTATGTAGGCAGCACACATCGTAGCAGTAAATTATTTTGCCTTTTTTCCCCAAATACAATTATCAGCACTATATTAAAAATATATATTTTATTATAAAAAGATACATTAATTTTTAGATTCAAAGATGAGATAACAGATAGAAGGAAGCTAAGACCTTATGGGCAGAACGTGATGCATGTCCACTTGGCATCTTGAAATGATTACAGGAATTTGGCAGTAATGCATTTGGATGTTATTATGATATACATGAAATGAGTAATTAAATAATATTTACAGATTTTTAGATGCATTTTCATTTCAAGTAGATATTTCTCAAAAACTGCACTGGATTTTTGCTTATCTAAGTTTAAACCTGTTAAAACGTGCAATTATGAAAAAAAGGAACATACCTCTTACAGATACGTGTTAAAAATTTAGATGAAACCTGATTAAAAGTACTGATTGGGGAAGGGGGTTAACCATAAGAAAAGCAATCAATTTTCCTTGTTACTAACTAAATAGAAAAATTACCTTTCCTGCAGAAACCATATTCAACAGTTTGTATCAAGACCACAATTAACATAACAATTTCATATTATTGGCTGAAATAGAATAGGGTTAGTAGAGAAATCTTTGTATTTTTATATTCTAGACCATAAATACTACTTTTTTGCATTAAAATTAGGAAGAAGCTATATAAGGAAAGTTTCAGGCTAATCATCAAATTCTGTAATTAATAAAATGTCATTAAGTAATATTTGTAGTTTACACACTAGAACCCTAAAAATATTGAAATGATTTTTTGTTTACATAGGTTCCAGTTTTCTATAAACAAGTCTTTAGTAGTGTAATACCTCATGCAAGGTCCATAAGATTCATTATTTGCTATAACCTGCTAAATAAAATGTTGCAAAACTTATTTAAACACGCATTCATATGATAAACTGCTGTAATGATCCATTGCAATACATACGCATCCCGCACAGTGATCTTTTCAACAATCCTAATTCATCATAGGGAACAGAATGTGTAACTTTCTGCTTCAGAAAACATAGACCATTAATATTTAAGTTAAAAGAGAACAACTTCAATTTTTAGTGTTCACTGTCTTAGAAGACTGTGCTCTAACACATCATCATAGAAAACAAAATTTCTTCCTTTGTCAATAACACATTAAAACATCTGAAATAAAGATTTTTCAAACATTATTATTTATTGGCTATGAAACTCTGTTCCAGTAAATATGTTAATCTATGTGATGGATAAGAAGGATGAAAAACGAAGTATGAAAACATATTTGGATGAATATTCTAACCTCTTCTATTTATCTTCACCATGATAAGACCTGAGATGTCCATTGGGAATCAATGCTCTCGTAGAATTTCCATATTGTTATTGATTGTGTTTGTGAGTAACTTTATCCAGTTAGTATTTCCCATCTGAGATATTCAAATAAAGTTGCAACAACTAACATGTAGGGATTCTGAAAGAGGGTAATATTAGAAAATATATTTGTAAGATAATTTGTAATACATTTAATTGTAACTCACACAAATATTCCAGCAATAGCAACACTTCTTTTTAGCATCAAGATTGCTAAACACAACTTACATCTAGCAGATAAGTTATGCGTGCTAGTAACTTTACTCTATTGATTTAATGGAGAATAAACATGAGCAAAGTTATCCACAATCACAATAACTATTCCTTTCCATCTTTTCATTATGGATTCCCTCAATTTTTATTAGAATATTTTTCTTTAAAGCACTAAAAAAAATACTGTTAAATCCCATCTTATAAATGGCTTTAAATTATTATTACTTCTCATGCAAGATAAAAAACTTTTACTGCTTGAAGAGAAAGGTGATGGGTAAACTATGACAACTGAATGAAGCATATATCAAGAATGAACACCTCATTGATGGCAGCACCAAGACAAAATAATGCAATGGTTTTACCTTGACTAATTAAACACTCCCTTGACTTTGAAAATCTGTGAAAATGCCTTTTATTCTTCCTATCCCGCTGCCCACCCCCCCACCCCCCCGCCCCCTTCTTTTCTGCCACCTTAGACAACTCCATCCTAAACAGTGGTGTTTCTGTGTGGTAGTAGAACAATAAATTGTTTAAGTATGTGAAAAACACCAATCCACATCATCACTGTTATTATCACACATTCCCCATTTTCTTACAGAGGTCTCAACAGAATTCCATGCACCATCCATTATCATTCAAATTCTAGACTGGCAGAGCCAGAACTGTGTGTGTCTGTGTGTCTATGCGGTATTTTTCCCTCTTGGTGAATATGAAATTTATGAGGAGATATGTTCAGATGAGACTGAATTGGAAGATCTTGCTCAATACCCATCTCAAATATGAGAACACAAGGGAATAAATCAAGTTTATCTGTAGAGCACTTCTTTCAAGTGGTGTTTGTGAAATCCAAAATAAAAGATGCTGAAGCAACACCTGTCTTCTCAGGAGGCAGAAGGTACGTCTATATGTAACCCGGCTAATTAGTGTCACTTCTCTGGTATATCGAGAGAATTTTATTGCTTCTTTATGAAGTTCTAGTTCCCCATATTGCATCCTAGCACCCAGCCACTCATGCCTGATACAACTCAAGAGATGGTATTTTTTTTCTGCAGAACAATGTGGAAGGAATGTGAAGTGAAATTCAGTCAGAGATTATGAGCAGTGTGAATACACAGGAAATGCTCCTTTGTTTCATATTTTTAAATTCTTCATTAGACTAAAGGATCAGTTTAAAAAACCCATTTATTCTCATATTTCTATCCTTTGCTCAACAGTTTACTGTACATTCTTCAGTACCCAGCTATTTCTATTCCTGGTGTTCATTTAAATGTTAAGAAGACAGATTCATTTCAACCACAGAAGCTGTTCAAATACCATAAATTACCTGACTTAATACAAAGAAATTCAGAGCTTAGAATTAAGCTCATCATGCTATGCATGCATGACCCCACTTCAAGTATTAAACTGGTCTCAAAACAATGACCATTCTTTGTTGCAATATTGAGGTTTAACTAGGTGAGATGTAGGGCCCAATTCTGATCCCATTAAAATCAGTGGGATTTCATTCTTAGCAGGGTTTGAATATAATTATCATTGCTTTCATTTTTCATAAAACTTCTCTATTTTTTTCTTCAATCCCTTCATATGGCTTTATCTATTTCGAAGGTTATGTCAGAGCAATGAATTTAAAAGAATCAAAGAAAAAATAGAGAAAGGCCCTGTTCTTGCTCATTTCAGTATTCTTCAAAGTGACATGACTAAATATCTCAGGAGGGATTTCTGGGATGTGCTTGGACATGAGTTAGCATCGTACATTGCTAATAAAACCTGAAATAAAAACTCTTGAGAACCAGGGGCCTTAGACCTAGACCTGCCAAAATTAGGTCTCTCTTTTAAGAATTCTGCTTCTGTGTGCTTCAGTCACAGGGAAGACTTCATTATGTAGTAGAAACAGAGAAAAGTACCAAGTTTGACAAGCTTATTAAAACTCTTAAATACCTTGTTTAAATAATGATTCATTAAAGAAATTTGCCACCTTACAAAATAATTTATTTCTTGAAAGTCAGTATATAAATACAGCAGAAGAATACTACAACTGAGGGCTTAGTTTATAGGCTAATTAGTGACTTTTGTCAGTGTTCAAGATTTACATCTCTTGACTAATTCCTCTTTCTTATATAATCTTAAAGAGCAAAATTTCTAAAGGTAATGAATCCTCTGCCCTTGATTTCAATGGTGCCTGCATGTCCTTCAGAGTTATGGCCAATAATATCCACCAGTGTCTTTGATGAGGTCCTGTTCTTGTAAACAGTTTACTGTAAGCAGGATAATGAACGTACTAACAGTCCCAGTGAAATCATTCTTACTCTGCATGAATACAGATGGGTCAGTTGGAACAGTGGGACACAAGAAAATAGGTAAAGGTAGTGGTGCCAGTACCTGCAAAGCTTTTGTGACAAAAGGTCATACTGTTTCTGCTGTGCATGTGATATTTGTTAGAAACTGATACTATCAATATTATAATGTAATAATACTTTAATATATAATAATATTGATAGTAATGCTTTTATTCCTTTAATGATTTGATCATGCAATTCAGTGTCCATCCTTCATATCTGATGTTGATCTTTAGCTTGGAGAAGGCTCTATCCCTTTGTAAATTCTTTACACTGAATATCTTTAGTGGAAAACTAACTTTTTTATTTTAATTTAAAACCACAATTAAATCTCATGGATTCCCTTTCCCAAAGTGAAAACAAAGTCAGTATGCTGGGAACAAGGTCTATTCACAGTACTGAAACAGCTATTTTGGGATGGGGAAACAGCCAACCAACCATAAAACCTCCAAATCCTGCAATTTTAAACTGACAGAAAGATCACCTTTTGTGAACTTTTAACCAGTGACAGTCTGCTCCTTAGGCAGACTTATAGAAATGTATCTATTTGTAATTCAGAGGTTTTAAGGTTAGCAAAATTTATCACATCCTTTTTAAAGATAAGCCAGTGGCTAACTGCCTTTAAAATTAAAACTATTTTATTGTGCTGATGAATTTACTTTTACTGTGGTAGTACTGCACATAGCTGCACAGGTCAAGACATCTGGAAAATTTTGCTTATACAGTAATTCATTACCTGTTCATCTTGGAGCAGTTACAAAATGCTGGCCTTTGGCTTTATTACTTATATTTTAGAAGACACTGGTTTGTGTGCCAGATTTCTTAGTATATCCAAATGAATGACAAATCCTGGTTATTTATTACTAATTAATTGTAGTAAATAGTGTTAATTATATTACACTTATTAATTAAGCCTTCTTTTAAAAATCAGAGGTACAGGAAGGAACACTGAACATAAAAGGCTGTCAAAGATTTCTCTTTTTTCTGTGGTTCTTCCTGTAGCTCTGATCTATTTTCAGTAGAACCAAAAACTGAATAGAAAACATTTAACCAGCTGGGGTTGTATCTTGCAGCAACAATCAATATATAAATATTTTTTCCTCAAATAATATAATTGTACTGATTTGAAGAAAAAAAGTTGTAAAAAGGTGAAAAAGAACTCAAACACTAATGAACTACAGAATTCTGAGCAGTCAAAACATATTCTCAAAGGACTCTGATATGACTCTGACTTTCAGAATTAGGTACACCTGGAGAAAGACTCTTCCAATTTTAGTCAATGAGTAGTGGTAGAAGATTGTTAATGATCTTTCTCTACTCCATTAGGTATTTTGGAATTTAAAAAATAAAACTGTTCAGTGCAAGAGGTATAGCTACATCCTTCAAGAATCCTCATATCTAGGTCTACATTAGCTTATTGAAGCAGGCAGTATTGACCAAAAAGGGGAGGATCTGCAGAGCAAAACTTTTGGTGTAAACAATCTAAAATACAAATGTATAAGTTTGATTAGCTTTAGTGTATGCCATGAAAAGCTGAGGGAGCTGAATTTGTTCATTCTTAAGAAAATAATGATAAATCTTATTGTTATTTTTAACTATTTAATAGGAGAGTATAGAGAAGACAGAGCCAAATCCTTCACATTAATAGTGTGATTAATAGTGTAATTCACAGACATTAATAGTGATAGGGCACGATGCAGCAGGCAGAAGATGCAACAAGGATAATTCTGATTAGTTATTAAGGATATTTTTTTTTTCCCTCTAGAGAAAGAGTAGACCTCACTAAAACAGATCGGTATCACCACCTTTGGAAATACTAACTGGACAGAGCACTGAGCAACTTCATCCAAGTCACTCCTCCTTTGAGCAACAATCTGAACTAGATGATATCCCAAGGTCCTGTCCAACCTCTATCATACTGTGATGCTAACCTGGTCTGAGGGACCGAATGATCATTTCTAACCATAGTGCATTAGGTGTGCTCCTGGATTGCATTTTTAATGTTTAGTTTTGTCTGATAGCAATCTTGTTTGTATGGTTTGTTAGACAACTCCATTGTGCAAAACAAATCAGAAGAAAAACATCAAGATATGCATTTCAGTGACATACACCTGGTATGGATTAAAACATTGGTGTTGTTGCACGCTGAATAACCTTGAGAAGGAAGTTGGACAGGTCCAAAAATATCACATAACCTGGTCAGAGGCTGTGGCACATATATTTTAAATGTGATAATCAGAGTGTAATTAATATTAGTTTATCTTGGACCTGTATGCAAGTGTACTGGAGTAGTGTAACTAACATATTTATTTTGTCAAACCTCTGACGGCAGAATCAGATAAAACATATAAGCCTTTGGCAGAAGCATGAAAGTAATTTGACTGCTAAAGAGGCAAAGAAAGATGTGTGTGGTCAAATGAAAGAGACTGCCAAGTGCTAAAAACGTTCCCTCCCAACTGGTAAAACATTGCCAGATAAAGGACAAGATGAGTACAAGGGGCTGTGAATGACCAGAACATCCTTCCAAATACATAAGGGTATTGATGGACAAAACCACGAACAGGGTAAGGTGCATCAGGAGCAGATAAGCCCTCTTATTTTTTTCAGTAGGGTTGGGGATGGGGAATAGCATAAACCCAACAGGCATAAGGAAGGAAAAGCTGTGAAGAAAGAAGACAAGGACAATTCAGTTTGGGCTTCTCTTGTCAATGAGTTCTCAAGCCTGACCACCCTGATCTTGGTGACCAAGGACTACCAAGGACTGCAGTCATCAGAACCAACTATGCAGCGTTGCCTCTGTTGCATTTTGTATTCACAGGTAATTTGAGATGTTAAACTCTAATAATTTCATCTGCATGGTAATAATTATTAATGACATATAATAATTAATTATTGGCATGAAGAGTGGTGTTAATGAATGAATTTAGTAAAGTCCTGTTTTAAAGTCTAAAACTGGCCTGACTTGTCAGTCTTCTAAAGATTCTTGTCACACTGATCTCTAGTTCCTTAATTTCTATAACACAGAGACATGTGTTCAGTTACAACAATCAGTAGAATAGAATATACCTTATTTTCCTAGAGTTTTGTATTTCTCAGAAAATACATAATTCTAAGAAGCTACAGCAGCAACCTCTACTACCTGGCATTTGAAATAAGAAGGCAGGAAAAAGATTTATGATCTTTCAGTCTTCCTACCCAGTTAGTATCACTTGTGCCCAAGCCCATAATATACCCCTGGCTTGCACATGCGTACCATGCAACACGTGAATAGCACTGTATTTAATAAAAAATAGTTTCCTACTGGAATTTTATCACAGTATGTGAACTGCTCAGTCTTCCCTAATAATTCATAAAAAGTTATTAGATTCTCATGGAATTCTACTGATTTTAGCCTAATAAACTGCATAGGTTGGTTTCTACAATGGTTTTATTCCCATTAAGAAGGATTTAATAAATTTTTAATCTAGTCCACACATAAGAGGAAGTCTTTCAGAAGCTGCACATAAAACGGGCATGCTTTGCAACCTTTAGGTGACTGTACAGTTTTCAGACAAAAAGAAAAAAGAAGATATATCACTTGCAAACAGCTAAATAACCCAAACACTGACCTAACTGATTCAGATTTTCAGATGTAAAACTAGGTGTTCCCCTTGGTGAAACTAGGAAGCTTGATCTTTAAATCAGTGTTAGCAGTGCACAGACTTTGACTTAATCGTTAACTATTTGGTTTTCCATGGAGGCAAGAATGTTTAAGAAAAAACAAAAAAGAAACAAACAAAAAAAAAAGAAATAAATAAACCACAGAAAAGGAACAAAATGAAGCACTAAGAATTTCCTAAAAATAAATATCTTTAGGGATCATGGATCATATACGATGACCTTCAAAACCTGCAAGACGATTTATGCCTTTATGTATTTTCAGCAATGCTTTGGGCGTGATCTGTACCTTTAGATATAATCACAGTAAGTCATTGAACATGCTCTAATAAGCTTCTGCAACTAAACATGTTTTGTTGTGCATCAGCATCCTATGTAATCAGAGATTCCATCAGTTTAACAGAGGGCAGTCACCACTTACAGAAAGGAAGCAAGATGACAGTAGGAGCAAATATTACCTTTTATTTTACAGTTGACTGTTAACATCATATGGAATTTTTGTTCTACACATTCTAGTTATTTTATTTTCCCCTAGAACTTCTAGAGTTGAGGAGGGTTATATCTTACAGACTTCATGCAACAACTGAGTAAACAGCTTTATATGTTTATATGTGTGAGAGAAACAGAACCATAGGACAAATGGAAAAGCTAGTGTAATGGGAACATAGTACTTCCCATCAATCTCATTCTTTAATTTGTTGAGTATTCGTATTGCATTTCAAACACCTGCCAACAGTTTTTTGTTATTGTCATTATTATATAACTCAATTTGAATCTTAGAAAAAATATATTGTAACAGTCATCTTTAAATTTATTATTAAGATAGTTGGTGGATTTATTTATCTAAAATTTTGGAAGGTATTAAAACAATCAAATAAATGTATTTTAATACAGCTTGGTAAGTTATTGTAGAAGTCTTGTTGCTGGTGATCCGGCTATGCCACATGATTTATGTTAAGATAAAAAGAATCAAACACAACTACTTAGTTGCATATTTTTAGTGTGCATTCAAGGTGCACAAGAACAATATAAAGTGTAAAGTTATGTCTCAATTTTGAAATACATTTAAAAATGTGAAAACAGTAACCTGGGTGACATCAAATATGCATCTAGGCCAGTACTCTGTCAGTAGCAGTGCTCAAATACTTGGTAAAAGAATGCAGGAACATCAGAAAAGAGTAAAAGAACTGGGCAAGTGTTGGGTGGTTGTTTCCCAGAACACTTCTTTAGCCTCCAGCAGCTCAGTATATTTGTGTTTAACAGCTGGTGGTTTTGTTCCATGATTTGGCCCAGTTCCTTTGTGAACCCACACACAGCCCTGAGCTCTGTAGTATAACTACACACTGTACATGGAAGTACCCTTTCCTGCATCTTTTGAACTTGCCACCTGTCATATTCATTTGATATCCACTACTCCTTTTAAAGGAGGGGAGAAATTTCTCTCTATTCTCCTCCTCTGTGGTGTTCATAACTTTATAGATATACCCTCATAGCATTCTGTTTTTCCAGGCTGAAAACTCTGCTTACTTAATCATTCCTTCTGCAGGAGCTATTGCATATATATGATAAATTTTGTTAACCTTTTTATACTCCTAATTAATCCCTTTTGAGGTGAAAGATCAGACCTGAACACATTGTCTAAGACATTATAGAGTTTTTGAGGGTTTACATCTATGTGTAAGTGAGGATCAAATAAACAATGCTTGCCAGAGAAACCAAGAAGCCTAATCTGTGAAAAAACAGAGTACTCTGACTGTTACTCCTACGAAAATAAAAGAGTGATCAGGCCAATGTCCCTGGAGTTAAAGTCACCAAAAAGAGTTGTGGGAGTATGTGCTTAGCCTCACTACTGACTGCATCTGGGCACACAGAGCCAAAGCAACTTTGTACCTACAGGGCTGTGACAGGAGGACTCCCCACTATGGGACTAGATGCTCCAGTAGCTGGACAAATTAAGCTTCCCCAACACTATACATGTGTGTGTATATATATATATATTTATATGTGTGTGTGTGTGTATGTATTTCAGTAAGCTGATATATACACACGGACTTGTCTCTAGTTCTTAAGACATGGTTTTGTGTATGGGTAGGAATTTTTATGTATGTGCGTGCATGTGATGTGTGTCATAGAATAATACCTGAACTTTTCAAAGGTTTATGAGTACAGAAAATTATTTTGCAAACAAAAAAATGCAGAAGAAATAATATTAAATAACTTCAAGATATGTAACATGAAAGCACGTGCAGGATATAAAAAAAGACAACTTGAATTTTCAGTGCATAAAATAAGCATCTATATAAGTTAGATGGTTTCTACTACTTTTCAAAACTGCAGGAGATTCTGTATTACCAAAAAATATTTTATACACTCCACAATGGGCTGGCACTGGTTAGGAGTCAGCATTGTTCTAGAAGAGGAATGAGAACAGAACTTTCCTGGTTTTTTTTGTCTCATGGCCCTAATCTATTAGTTTTTCTCCTGGTTTTATGGATACTGGAGTCCCGGCTGAACACAGATATAACTTCAGCAGGAAAACGTTTCTTCCCAGTATGTCCTGTGGCATGGTGGATATTGTGGTCTACAGGCATTAACTTAGAATTCTGACTGAGGGGCAAATGCTTTAATCATGAGCTTATTATTTAAAAAAAAAAAAAAAAAAAAGTGGCCATCTAATTTTAATGAGTTTCAGTGCAATCATATTTGCGTTCATCATGCATAGAGTAAGAATAGTGATTCAGGCTATACAGGAGATGCAATCAATGTCTAAGGAAGTCTCTGACTAAATATAGGTTGTAATTGAGTATGAGAGCAAGACAGGCTCCTCACGAGGGGGGTGGGGGTGGGACAGGGTGCAGGCAATAATACATATCTTTAGTGGTCTTGAAGAACATTGTCACTTACCAGAGGAAAGGTCTTTTCATTTTTGAGTGCCTTAATTGTCTGAGGAAGTCTGAATTTCTGCCTGAGGTCTTGGGTTCTTAGTTCTGCCTATATTCCAACCTGAGAGAAATGCAGAACGTTTGTATTTGTCCCTCTTATTTAAATGTTAATGCTCAGACTAAAATATGATATGATTTTAATACCCCTTTGATATATAAAATTTAAGCTTTATGCTAATTAAATTAACCTTTGTTGTTTTAATTAAATGCTATTAAAGATTTTTAAAATCCCTGTAAACCTCAAGAGAAAGGAGTAAAATGACAATATGCAATCTGAAATAGTCAGTGGATTATTTGAATGATGCAAAAATAAGAAAGGAGTTCAAACAGTTTTACAAAGCAAAAAGACATGCCAATTTACCTATGGTAAAATTTTCAGTGCCTTGAAAGTTTCCTTTTAGGATTATCTAAGAGCTGATGTTTTCATTACATCTGCGAAATACTCATACTGAAAGTAACATCAGGAAATGGTTTGTAGAAATATTTAAAGAAAGAATAAAAATAAACCAGATACAAAATGCCTTGTTTTTAAGACATGTCTGCTGGTTTTCTGTATGGAGGTCTATTGTAGTTGCAGACTTTCTAAAGCAATGATTATTCCTATACATTCCTGTAATATCTAGAAAGAAAAAGAGAGTCTCCCTTTGGCAGGTGATTCTAAGGGATTCTCTAACAAAAGATAGAGCAAATAATAATAATAAATAAATATTTACACGTTTAATAATTTAACTCTTAAAGATTATAAGGCTTATTCTTTTAATTTCATTCTTGCTACAAACAGTTAATGTGGCACCAGCTTGCAAATAACATTTCTACATGAAGGAATGGAACTTTTTCTGAAGAATTATAGGGCTTTCTCCATTAAGCCAAAATCATATCTGATTTGCATTCTGCATATCCCATTGAAGATGGCAAGATTAATAGAGCTATATATGAAGAGGAGTGTTAAATTTGTCCTATTGTTTAATATTCAAGTTGAAAAAGGTAAGAAGGTTGAATATTTAAATAAATTGGTTTCAGTACACCTTTGCACAAAATGAATGATCATAATAAAGCTAGCAGTGATATTTTTTGACTAACCCGCCTTACAGTGATAATGAAAAGCATTCATATATCCAGTTTTACTCATCAAGAAGCAAAGCTGGGATGTAACAGTGAATTTGGCCTCTGAGGAAAATCACATCAAATCAAATCAAATTAAGATCTAGTTTTGATCCTGGAGAACAAGTTTCCAGAATTCCATTAATTGCCCTTACAGGGAACAAAGGTCTTTAGATTTTCCTTTTCCATCTCCTTTTGAGATCAGAAACTAACCATCACATATATGCCTGTTTATCTTTCTTGCTGCTAATATGTCATCTCTTTTCATAACACTTTCTGCTTCTGTTCATCTCTTTCATCCCCTTTTCCCAAACCTGTTTTTCTGTAAAAGCAGTGCCCATTATCCCTCCTTAAATTCTTTTTAGATAGCTCTCACTTCCCACTATTTCTTTTCTTCCAACTGTCTTCTGTGCTTTCTAGCTTTTCATTTCCTATAATAATGATAAACACCTTAAAATACAGCAAAAAGTCATGTTAAATCATCAGATCCTATTTCTTTTTTTTTTTTTTTCCCATGGATGCTTTCAACAATGTGGTCTCAAGATATATGTGGAGAAAGACTGTTATGAAGAAAATTACTTTTGCACCTTTGTTTTGAAAGGTGGGTTATCCACTATCTGGAAGTTGAACAATGAACACATCATGTCGTCATAGAACCACATGACTTTCATTTCATGTGGATTTCTGCATGGCAAGGACAATAATCTGTTTCTTTTGGCATAAAAGTGAAAGTGAGTTTGTAATACTGTGAAATAAATAAATACAACTCTTCCTGCCTTTAATTTCTTTTTTTTTTTTCCCCTAATCTTCCGCATGTCTTGAACCCAGTATCTAATGATTTTATATTTTTCAGGAAATCTAAAGTAAAAACATTGCTCAAATGATTGAAAACTATCAAACACATTGCTACATGATCTGGATGAAGGGGCAGAGCACACAAGTTTGCTAATGATCCAAAACCAAGAGGAGCGGCTGATACACCAGAGGGATGTGCTGCCAATCCAGAGGGACCTCAACAGTCTGGAGAAATGTGCAGACAGGAACCTCACACAGTTCAACAAGGAGAAGTGCAAAGTTCTGCATGTGGGGAGGAACAACCACAAGTACCATCTTTAAACTTTATACACAGTTTATATAAATTCATGAAATTAAAATAAAATCTCTCCTTTCACAGGATATCACTTTTGAGAGTACACCTTGAGGTAGCAGACCTTAACAAATGCACCCTGAGAAGCAGATCCATAAAACAGCCCTGCATGTGCAAACTGTAGAACAAGATCGTTACCAGTACAGTGAATGCAGGGAGCATATACTGAGGCATGAATCATATTAATTTGAGCTGAAAAACGTGAAACGTAAGTAGAATGAAAAGAAAATATGAATTGAAAAGTGTGAATACCTCTGCATTGTATGCCTCTCCAGATGAGCTGAGTGCTAAAAACAGGCAAACAAGTGGCAGCATGCCTCAAAGGAGAAGAATTCTACATTCAGAAGAAAAGAAAAACCCATGAAAGAGAGTTGAAAACTCTGTTTCAATAAACAAATATTTGAAGGTGAGTATTACTGAAGGGACATACAGTACTACTAAAAATGTTTGGGTTTGACAAGATCAATTTTCTGTCTTTTAAATCCTGTCTCACAGGGGTAGAAGAAGGAGGGGGAAAAGGGGGAATGAAGCATTAGATCGTACATTATACCAAAGGAGCAGGCACATGATTTAACAGCCTAACTGGGAGGTTCTTTGAGAAATACTTTGCAGTTCCTGAAGAACTTGCCTGCTCCTACATACAGAAAGGTATTAAGAAATATATAGGTACATGCCTATCTGTACATTAGGTGTGGTGATATTTATATTCTTCAGAGACGAAGTTTTGTTTTGAGACCCTCATCTCTAGGGAATGAGTTCCCATCCCCACGGACTGGACTGCAAGTTTAATCAAACACTTCTAATCTTGCAAATTAATGGGCCCAGGCCTTTAGTTCAAGCAAGAGGATCTCATGATCTTAACCCTAATGGCAAAATAGCTTTTGTGATGTTTAGGCATATTTATTATTATCTTGTTTATTGAGTACACACAGAAATATCAATTATTTACCCCAAGCAAGCCAAAAATGTGACTGCCCTTGTTCATGAAATAAAGATATACATTAGAACAATAAATGTAGAAACACATTATAATAATAAATTTAGAAACAGTAAATTGTTTCTAAATAGGAAGATTTTTTTTCCAAAAACCACTAATTTTGTGGGTCTTTCAAAAATAATTTTTACTGTTAAAATAGCAAAATATATTTATTGATGGAAGGTTTTCATAAGTATTATAGCTTCTGTCTTGTATACACACACATTCATATCACAACTTGCACAATTTTTACGTAGACCTAAAGGCATTTTAATTGAATGCCCAGTGAACTTTTCATTAAGCAAGCATTTTTTCTTGTAGTTTAAAATAAAAGAATAACATAAACTCTTAAATTAATAAATTATCATGAAACAGGTTATCTGCGGTATTAGAAAAACAATCATCTTTTATAGCTTTCACTTATCATGAAATTGAATACTGTCTATAATTTGATTACAGATGCATATTCATCACAGCTATACAAAGCAGATTTGTTGAAATACAGCAAAATCCAAAGCACAACTTATGAAACAAAAAATCATGCTTTTAATGAAACTTACAATTTACTCTGCCTCTCTTTACAGCTAGTCTCTCTGAAGCAGGCTACTTCAATGTACATACTTAATAGATACTTCCCAGTTGCAGACCTATGAAGTCAGAAGCAAGTTGCATTACTTTTGAGTCCTTTTGTCTGACTACCACTTTTTCCAGCTTAGGCTACATCAGCTGAAAGCAGGCAAATCAAATAATCAGTTGGGTGGGGTTTTTTGAGGTGTGGCAGGGATAATTTCTTTCTGCAGTTTTGTGTATTTCAAATACACTTTGTGTTAAAGTACATGAAAACCTCTGAAGAAAACCTTTTTTTCCGATGAAAAGTGTAGCTTTTACAAAGTGAAAACTCCTTCTAGATGCATATAGCTTTATTTATACCAAGAAAAAACAAACCCTCACGAAATTGCAAATTTTTGTGTACATTAATATTCCCCCCCCGAATATTCAAATACTCAAGGTCAAGAGAAAATGTTACTGGGGGGGGGGGGTGTTTCACAGAAATTTTGATGAATTTTTGCTTTGAATTGACTTTTTTTCGCTATGAATTGGCTTAAAATACTTGTGGATGTGTAACAAATACATTTTTCAAAAAATCAGTTCTTCACTCAGCATTGAGACTAATTTTGCTGGAGGCTGTGATAGGTAGCCAAGCTCCTGGCTTCCTACTTCCCCAAAGAAGCTTCTCACTGTTGTCATAGTTACAGCAGTATTTGCACCTGTGGACTCCTCATCTCTCTAAATAAAACCTCGCAAGCAGCAGGTCTTCTTTCTTACTTTCCTAGCACAGAAAGATTAATTTTTTTAAGAAAAAGAAACTTCAGCTATGCTGACCAGTTATACTGGTTGGATTCAACATTTCTTTCTTTTAGCAACCTGTCAGTAGTTGTACTTCAACTGACAGTCTTTTCAAATCTAGTAATTTTATCCATTTTAGCATTTTATCTAAGGATTAAAAGAACTAACTAAATAAAAAAAGAGGAGGCTTTGTAATAAAAAGTTTCATCTGCTCACAGCCTCCTTCAAGATGTCTGCTTGCCAAAACCAGGGCAAGTCAGGCACAACTTAATATGATTAATACTACAGGTTTGTTTTGTTACTCCAGACTGCTTTGATCAAAGGCAGGTCTGCCTGTTGGGATGGTTGCTGAATAGCTCCAGTCAGGTGGTTTGGTTTACCTTTTCCTCTCTCCTCCCCTTTCTACAACAACCTATCGATTTTAAACTTCCTTTATGGACCTCAGTTGTGTTGATATTATAGCCTCTTAGGGACCCCTGTGAGCTAGCACCCTCTTTTGTTATTTTTTGAAATTCTTTGCTCAAAGTGACTTCCTGATCCTTCTCTTCCACATCTTTTCTCTGATAATTTATATAATTTAATTATATTCTTACATAACTTTACCTTCAGTAAAAGGTATGTTTCAGTTATATCAGTAGGAATATCCCAGATTATGAAAATTTTTAAAGCAAGAGCTTTTGATAACCCTCTAAGTGCTAGCATGTTTCTTAGGGTTTATCTTCAGTAACCTCCTAGTAGCTGTAAGAGGTAGGAAAAGAAGCAGGGATGTAATTCAGTTCCAGGTTGTAGCCAGTTGTAGGTTTCTACGTGCAATTTATGGACTTGGCTCAGCTACCTAAACCTAGGGTACCTCATCTGGCCTTGGGCTGCCACTCCTCAAGTGTGTCTCCTGGAGGACCTGAGACATAGCTGTCAGCTGTATGAAAAAGATGTGGATAATATAGTGAGTCCAAAATGGCACTAAATGCCTAATTTTAGTCAGTAAATCAAGCCCAGTATACTATACAAGTGGATGAAATATACATGTTCAAACAATGCCATTTGACAAACACCTGTGAAGTACTTCAGCCCCTGCCTGTTCTGTGTTGTCTTGTACAATCATTCCAACTTTTGTTGCAAGCATAAATATGAGAAAGATTAAAATATTAGATCCTGTTTAAGCTCAGTTATATTAAATGATGACTCTGTCCCTGGGGCTTGTGCCTACTATAATCGTTATTCCTAGTTCCTAGTCATACTTCTGAGAGATATTAAGACTGATAGCTTATTAATTTATGTAATCTGTTTTCTTTATATTAATTTTGAATATATCCGGTGAGAAAAAGCTCTATAAACGCTTAAGTTGTCGTCTCTTATCAAATAAAAGTTTAATCACTACAAACCTAAAACTTGTATGTCTAGCTGTGTAGTTATTCACAGAGTTTGTGATAATGGAAGTATTCATTTTTTTTCAGCTTAAAGATGCATTATTTGATTTCTAACATATATAGCTCTCATCAAAGTAATTCCTAAATTTATATCTCTAAATATAAACACCATTTATAAAGCCATATATTACATGTAGGAATTTGCCAACTGTTTCCTTGCCAGAGTTCATCCTTTGACTGCATTTGCATTCCAGGATACATTTCCAAAATTAGCTGTTTTGGTAATAATCATCTCAAAAAAACCCCATCTTTATTTTTGTTCATTTTACATTAAATTTCCCTTTTCCTTTCCCTTCCATTTCTCTTTTCCCAGTATGTGTGGTTTCTTTCAGTGATTTAACAGTATCCTGGCATGGCAGGATGTTGGTAAGAGCACATTTCAAAACGTGTAAGAAAAGGAACCAACTGAGGAGTCAGTTAAAACATTTCATTAGCTTAGTTCTGCATTCTGTGCCTCCATAAAATGTTTTGTAGGATAAAAAACAAATCCAAGGTTTGAACCTGTGAAAGCTATCTTTTGTTTGCCTTTCAAAAAATGAGGAAAATGAGAAAAAATTGTTTGCCTTTACATATACCTGATCATTTTTGTTGTATTTTTCCAGCTGTCAAAAATGTCTCCATACAGTTTTGGCCTTCAAGAAATTCCCAAAGCTGGTCACTTGCCCAGCTGTACAGTACCATTACTATGTCCTTTCCTGGTAGAGATTACTCCTGCATTGATGGAACATAATGTTCTGTAACATGGCATAAAGCAATGATAGCATGTAATATAATCCTTGTTATATCTTTAATAATGGGCTAAAACTAAATTACAGCATTTGATATTGCTGACTTAATTTTGGATGCTCATCTTTTACAGGAAACCTAATCTATGTCAGAAGTGGTCACTGAGGATCATCAGCAGTGCAACTAAAACATAGAAAATAGTGTTCAATTACATCTTTCCATTAAAACTGAATTTAAGGATTTTAAGCTCATTTACACAGAATATGGTTATTTTTCACCTTGCAAGTTTAAATATGCTTGCACAGTTTTTGACAGATTCTCCCACAGCAAACAGAATAGTTGCGTACAATTCACTCTTGAGAATCTCATCAGCCTTTAAATGGTTTTTGTACATTTCCTGAATGCTACAGCACTGTTTAAAAAGCAATTTTAGATATCATAGGATTTAAAATAACATCATAAGTCTTTATGTTTGTTTTCAACTCTGCACACTCCTCATTTATTATTATTTGTTTGTTCATTGTATTACAGAAATTTATTCAGACTCCAATAATGAAAGGGATCTATTGTGTAAACACTGTACAAATACATACTCAGGAACTGCCACTACTTAGAAGGTTTTACTACAGTAAAGCCCAAATAACTGTGCCAGCCGTTATTAATGTTTCCTGATATTTCCCCATAAAACCCTTTTACCTGAGGTTTTTAATTTCTTCATTGTTTCGCTTGGCCTGAAACCCTGCATGCTGAACTTTATGTTCAAAATCTATATTTTCTACAAAGCTAACAAAAAGGTAGCTCTGGATCTAATATGGAAGACAAAAAGGAAAATTAGATGTTCTGGCAATAAAAGAAAAAATACAGAAATCTTTGACACTTTGAAATCTCTAAGCCTTGGGGTAAAAATTGAATTCTTTGGAAAATTTATGCTATTTCTCATTGCTGTAAATGTTGACAAAGGTCTCTTCAGTGGTGAAAAACTATCTTTCAGAGTGTGTTTTCAAGCTTCATGTTGTTTTTGCTTATTGGATTTGTTTTCTACAAACATTGTATAGCATCTTTTCATTTTTCTGACATTCTGAGTTATTGTGGAGTTGCATTTGAGAACAAACATCTTACTGGTAATTCAAATGTCAATAGATTATGTAGGAATGAGAGCTTAATTTTTTTCTCTTTATGATGAAGGGATGAATCTAGTAAGAGAC
This sequence comes from Microhierax caerulescens, assembly GCA_035590215.1. Classification (NCBI taxonomy): domain Eukaryota; kingdom Metazoa; phylum Chordata; class Aves; order Falconiformes; family Falconidae; genus Microhierax; species Microhierax caerulescens. The sequence continues at coordinate 35,073,665 of JAVJGJ010000014.1, read as the reverse complement.
AACAGTCCTTAGGAAATCATACATGTTGAAAATACATTAAAATAATTTTGAAATTCTTTCTCAAAAGCTTGGACATTCTTGATCAGTGCTGCTCAAATTTGGATAACTTCTTTTTACGTAAAGATTATCAGGTCCATAAAGGTTTTACAAACAGCTGAAACAAGCTGTAAACAGCGAGGACTTCAATCACCAGACAACTGGACATCATAAAACACGTCCAGTTCTTATGGTTTTAGTCTCTGCTTAATAATAGTCTACATTATTGGATTATTATCTAAGAAAAAGCACTTGCCAACCTTTGGAGCTAAAAACGCTTTCTATGTAATTGAACATCACAATCTATTTTGCATACATGCAGTATGCATTTCTCTCCATTTCTGACAGTTATGGTTTGCTGGGAAAGGTCCTGGTCACGTGTGTTTCATCTGTGACTGAGGTTATACATATATGTCTTCAGTGCCTTAATATTGTTCACTCTTCTGCTGCAATAATTTTGGTTCTGCTTTAATTTTTAGCTGAAAGCTAATGGAGATTTATCTATGTTATAATTTTTTAGAGGAGGAAGAGACACCAGAAACATATTTAAGGTACTTGCACAGTTTTTCAAAAAAGTTATTACAGACTTCAAAAGTACAAAATACCAATAAGTGAGAATTTTATACTTATGAGGTTTAGATGTTCTTTTATATGAATTCTATTAAAATCTATTAAAGAAACTGTGTACAAGATACTTACATTCTTTACCCCTGTTACATCTCACATATTCTTGAAAACTCTTTTTAGTCACCATTTACTATCTTGATATCTATCTTTTTTAAATATGTACTGAGATCTCTCTTCTGCTTGTGTAAACTGAATGGTTTCAGTGGATTCTAGTTTCTCCGGTATTAACCCTTATACTTCTTGCCCTGAGTTCCTCCCTTCTACGGGGAAGTTCTTCCCAACTTCAATGGGATGTTGCTGGAAGCCAATAGGAATCAGTTCTAAAAATACTGATGATTACAGCAAAACCTGGTTTGTAATATAACAGCTTTCCTTCCATTCACTTTTATTGTCTCTCTCCTCTCTCTCCTTTCCTTTTTGATTTTTTTTTGCCTAGCCTTGCCTTGTTTCCCTTCCACCTCTCCTTCTCCCTTTACAACTTAGCTTAAGTATTAAATGAGTAGAAGACTGAGAAAGAAACTACATAATTTAAATTCAAATTTGTTATTCCTTTCTGACAATCTTCTCTCAATTCAGAAAAAGTCTCATACAAGGAATATCAGGTCTTACAAGTGTATTTGCACTTTATCACTGCTGAATCAGTGAGCTGTATTTTAGTTGTCACATATGGAAAAGCATGATAGCAAGCTTCTAACAGAGAAAGGCACAATGTTTGCTTCTTCCAGAAAAATGCAGGTGACACCAATTAAGAGCTGATATAGTGGACAGAGCTTAAAAACCAGCCTAGAAGATAGCTTGTCATGCTATTCATCAGCTATTTGGAAGCCCTAGACAAACACAGTATGTTTATTTTTCTGTTTTCCTACCAACTTGGGCAGATTAGTTAATTTCAGCATTTAGGGTAATTGCTGATGAACAAAAAGCTATGAATTTATTTTTCTAGGAATTTCATTACTGTCACCTTAAAGCAACTAAAATAAGTGTAGTTTCTTTCTAATATAATTTCTAATTATAAAATAATATAATTTATGATAGCTTATCAGTGTGTGGGAAATTAATTTTTTTTCTTTAATTTTCCCCTTCTCTTATTTCAGCAAAAAGCTTTTTTGGGGTGGTGGGTTTTGGTGTAGTTGTGGGTTGTTTTTTTGGTTCTTCTTCATTCCTTTAGCCAATGCCTTGAAATTTGCTTTCAGTGATGTTTCCATGAATTTTTGGAGAGCAGAACTTTCTGTTGGTGTCTTATAGGAGCTTCCTTCTGAAGTGGACACTGTAAGGTTAAGTGGATGAAGAGAGTCTCTGTCATTAATGACCTTTTGCCAAAGGAGCTACAGACAAGGACACACAGAGACAAACCTGATCAACACATGATAAGGGAAGTCCTGAGAACAAACCTGGTTATTTGTACTAATTGGTATGTACACCTGGAGCATGGGAGTGTTTATTTTCCTAGTTGGGAGGATAAAGAAAAGGAAGGAGACAAACACAGAGATATAAAACCTGACCAATTAGTGTTAACAAAGTGTTATATGGTCAGTAGCTTCTCTACTGATTGAATCTGAAAACAGGAGAACAGCAACCGCAACCCTCAGCCTGGGTAGAGACCCCGGGGCACTGGGTTAGGC
>JAVJGJ010000014.1:35043169-35060152 GCA_035590215.1 Microhierax caerulescens | reverse complement strand
GGACGTCATTCTGCTCCCTGTCCCTGTCTTCCAGCCCAAGGGCCTGGTACCCAGAGAACAACTGATCTTACTATTAAGGACTGAGGTATCAAGTATCTTATCCTTTTCCTCACTACATTTTCCCCCACATCCAATAAAAAACAGAGATTCCCCTTAGCCCTCTTTTTGTTGCAAATGTTTTTATAGAAACATTTTTATCTCTTTTTTGTTGCAGTAGGTAGATCAGGTTCTAGCTGGCCTTTGGCTGTTCTAATTTTCTCCCTGCATAACCTCACGATACACTTGTAGTCCTCCTGATGTGCCTGTCCCCTCTTCCAAAGGTCATAAACTTGCTTTTTTTTCCTGATAATTGATGGGATTCTTAAAAATCCAGTGTTAAAGAAGCGTCTTGAGCAAAGGGTTATCCAATGGAATTATATCTAAATCAAAATCTAACTGCAGACTTAGCAAGATTTCTTGATGGACATTTGAGCAGATTCAGTATACGTGATGTTTTTAACTTTGAGCCTGTCACAAGAACTAATCTTTAATGTATGTGGTACACACTCAACCTTCTCTGCATCAGCAGAGAAAATCTAAAGCTTCTAAAGCTTCTTTAAACAGTAGTAACATGATGTAAAACTTAGGATTGTGTTAAAACCTGCATATTTTCAACCATAGGAAAAGTGCTTTAAACAGTATAAAAATGTTTATTTTTGTACAGAATTTTATTGCTTTTTCAGATATGAACTTTAGATCTTTTAGTGCAATACTGATTGTCAGATCATTGTTCTCACACATTGGTAACCGCAACAAAATATTTGTTTTCCATGACCCTTGAGCTCATTTTCTTCCAGTCATGCTCTGCTGCCCATTTTTTTTTTTTTTTTTAACACTCAGAAAGTTTTGTGTTGCAAAGGCTCAGCTAAGTATATTTAATGATAAAAATAATAACAATTGTACATAAGATAAAAGTATTAACCTCTTTGGTGCTGAGTTATGCCCTTAGTATCATTGAATAATGCGCATAGATAATGCAGTGTGACAAGTCTTGTCACTGTACAAACTTGCTTATTAAATGTATTATTGGTATTACCCAGTTTTATTTATCTAGTGTAGGTAGTCATAAGGTGTTTATGCATTGCTTAATGGAATAAGGCAAAAAGGGAAAGAAAGGGATTTGATTTGACATGATTTGTTGATTTCAGAACCGCAGGTCCACATTGCCTTTTTACTGACAGTGAAGTTCAAAACAACTGCTCCAAGTAATGAAACCCTACACGAGTAGAAGCCTGGAGGACCTATCAGCCTCACTGCAAGGGAGCTGGCCTTGATGGCTTCCCAGTTTGCACTGCTATCTTGGTTCCACACCTTTAAACCCTAAGTGTGGATGCAAAGCAAATCTGCAAGAAAAGGAACCTCTTTTGTGTCCTAAATTGCTAATGAAAGTGTAGCCTTAGATCCTTTCATGGCACCAACACCAGTCTCAGAGTTGGAATGTTCTGTTTATCTTCTCTCTATTCCAGATGAAATTCTGCTTCCTATAAAAAGATGGAGCTTTATTCAGTTTAACTCTTCAAGAAAAGCTTTTTTAAACATTCAAATATTTTTAGTGCTGAAGAAGCAGTATCATCATGTTGCAAGGTTTGCATAACTGAAGTTATGACATAGTGGCAGGTTGTGAAACATCAGGTGAGTATGTGGACATGATAGAAAAAAATAAGGTCTGTCCTTCCAACTCAGTTTACACACTTTTAATTTTATTTTTTAGCTGCATCATGTTTATAATGTTTTTTCTGAGTTCTCCACAATAAAATGCCAACATACTTTCACCCTGATACTCAGGTCCAAACTCACCTCCAAAATATTTTGATTCACAATTATCAACATGTTCCCTTATAAAACTACTCAAGTCTTGATTAAAATGAAGGGCTGTGTGACATTGTCAAAATGTGCAATTCTCTTTTTGAGTACTCCTAATATTACCATTAAAACATTACAAATATGCCACTAAAATTATTATTGAGACCCACCACATGACAGTACTGGCAAAGAGAAAATGGACTACCTTTCTGTTAGGTAATTTTTAATCTATGGAAACCATTTCACTCATTTAAGTTTCTTAGCAGCCATTCTAAGTGGCTTTGTTAAAGACTGCATGAAAACTAAAATACACTGCATCACTTTTTTCTCGTCTAATTTTTTTGCTGACAGTTAAGAAAAAAATATTATGGCTGGGTTTAAGTAAATGAGTGGTAAAGTTTTATAAGCATTGTGGAGGCCTATAAATTAGAGAACCCTTCCTTTTTCAGAACCTTCATGCTGGCTTGTATTACCATATTAGGGGGGGTTAGGTGTTTCATATTTCCTTCCCCTTCCCCTCCTCTTGCCTTAGCTAATTTAGTCATAACAATTGAAAGTCATCATCCATTAAAATTTGGTATTCCTAAAGTATTAGTAATTTTGTACTAATTCACGCTTGTCAGCTGGAAATATTTGCTACTTTCTTCTTATGCTTGTATCTTTTGTTGTTTAAAAATAAAAATTTCTCTCTCTTTTTTTTTTTTTTTTTTTCCAAAGATATAAAAGAAAGAATTCAAAACACTGAAATGTTTTGACTTTTTTTGTCATATAATCTTTTCTCCCAGCAACTGTCAGCTGGAAATGTAGTTCTCTAAAGTAGTACACATGACACTATAAACATACTTTAATGCCCTTGTGGGGAAGTTATTTATTATTACATCTATAAAAGAAAACAAAAACCCCAAACCTTGGTAATTTAAGTTTGGGGTTTTTTTCAGTGAGTCCAGTTAGTCAGAATTAGAGTTAAGTCAGGAGTCTGTCTTGCAGACTTGTCCTATGAAGGCTATGGTAGAATTTTAAGATCCTGTTCTGATCTCTGCTAGGCATTTTTCAGCATGTTACATGACTACCCTGGATGTTATGTCTCAGCAGAAAGTGTCTAAGCAAAATTTCACTACAGTCACAGTTTGTTACTTAAGGGCTATTCGGGGCAACAATTAAACAGAAGTCTAAGCAGTGTTCCATTATGAAATAGGGATTTATCTGGCCGGCACAAGTAGCTTGCTCCTAAATAAATAGTTATAAAGAAGTAACCTGAGAGTGGGAAAACCTGATGGGTCTTTTACCACTGGACCTCTGCCCATTTTATTGCCTGTGCACACTTGTCTGTTTCTCCTTCTGCACCTGAACTATCTAACAATGCTAAAGCAACCTGCATCAGTGCATCTCTGTCTCTTGACGTCAGGAATTGCAACATACGCCTACTGACATACTTGATTGATTTAAGAATTATTTATTTATATATTATAATATATATACATATATATATAATATTTATAATACATGCAGTATTTTCTGTTCTTTTGATATCTTTCTTTAACTGAATCTTAGTAACTTTACCTGCTGCTTCAGTTTTTCCATTTGCCTGGAGTGATAGATGGTGATGGAACTGACCTTTGATTTGATAAGTTTGGCCAACTTGGCGTAAGTAACCTGAAATTTCTTGTGTGCAACTTACACCTTGTTTCATAGACCACATCTAATTGAACGTTTCTTTGCACTGATCATGTCTGACAAATCATGCAGATGTCATGAGCCTGAGGAGTACTCTACATAATGAGGTGGCTTTGTCAATTATAGTGAAAGGATCCATTCCTGTTTTGTTTGAGGACTAAGAGGCATGATGCACTCCAATTCTTTTTCCACTTTCTCATAAATATAAAAATAAAAATCATACATAAATTCTCATGTATTTCACAACTTCTCAGAAGTGTTAATCTGCAGTACTGCTACCACACGCAAGCTTCTTTTCAAGCATCAGTATATGCAGTACATGTGTCTGTACAGTCACAGTGACACATACATCTCACATAGTCGATTCATAGCAGCTTTGCATTACTAGGATAGATTTGGGTCATTTTGTTTGTCTGATGAAAGTTACATGGCATCTCTGGGAAACACTGCAATGCATTACTGTATTTATCTACCTCATCAGGGAAGACAAGGTCAGAATCTTCTCAGAGAGCAAAAAAACAGAGGGAGATGCAGTGGACCCAAGCTGGACCAAGGGAAATCCTAATTAAGTATTGGTGTGGGGTGCAGGTTGTCTGTGTGTCAAAATGAATAAAGTTAAAAGAAACAGGCTGCCCGAAGAGGCAATGAAATGTCTTTCTTTGGAGATATTCTGTCTGAAAAACAAACTGGGCAACCTGGTCTAAGCGAACCCTGCCTTGAACATAGAATTGTACTTGATAGCCTCCAGGTACATACTGGAGAGAACTTAGATGGGCCAAAGAAATTCAAATTTGAATCCACAGTAACTGGTAGTATGAACCTAAGCTCTTTCTTAAAAAGTCTTTTGGAATACCAAAGTTGGCTTAACAAAAGTTTGAAATAAGGCAGCTTACAGTTTGAAATTAGGTAATTTAAAATAATACAGTTTAGAGACAGCAAGAAGTTGCACTATTCTTCAGTTACAGTTTTCTGTTATAGAAACTTTTTAAGACAACTATTAGCAAAAGTAATAGCAGTTTTTGTCTCCAAGTTCGTCACATTTTTTTTTCCATGCTTACCTTGGAAATGACATACAACAGTTTTGTGTTGTCTATGGTTTTGCATTTCTAACACCTTATTTGCTCCATACTATCTGATCTTCCTATAAAAATTCAGATGTGTGCAATAAAGCTACTAGAAGTGTTCTTGCATTTTTTTCTCCCCCTCTGTCCGTTATGATTTAATTAATTTTTAAAAGATTTGACAATATATTGGTCAGCTTTCCTTTTCCTCTTAAACAAGGAATCAGGTTTTAAATGGTATATTAAGATTATGAGAAATTTTGCTTGCTGAAAATACTTCTGAACTATTTTTAGAGATTTTATAGGGACTGACCAGGATCGCCTGAAAAAGCACGTGATGACTGGTCTTATTTTAACTAATAAAAGAGTTACTGTGTCTTCTTTATTTTCTTGATTTTTAAAAATTTCCATCCATTCCATAATTTTCACTTGGTAAGAAAAATGCCTACTTCCAAACCATTACCATAAGTAATTAGTCTGTCTGCTTTGCAAACAGAATTAACCTGCAGCCATACTTGTGTCTGTCTTTTTTACAATACTCATCATGTTTTTATTACATGTATATTTCTAACTTCTGAAATCAGTCATAATGAAGGCAAAAAAAGTAAAAAAAAAAAAAAAAAAAACCAAGAAAAAGGAAAATTAAACATTTAAGGATTTTTATTTTCCTGATCATAAAATACAGTAAAGGATTTTCTGAAGGATTGTAATGAAACTTAGTTATAGCTGAAGAATTATTTAGATTTCTTTTCAGCATCTCATACAAAGAAAATCAATAGCTTCTTTCTGACCAAAGAAAAGTTATCTTCATTTAGTAAAATATGCAGATAATGTATGTAGCTGATTCTCCGCTTCAGTACAAGAAGAAATCTATAACATGCATATGTATGTATAGAATATATATATGTGTGTGTGTATATATATATATGCACAAAGTAGATATTTTATTTTTCAAGCCTAATACTTTGGGTATAGTATCCAGTCATATAGCATGGCAAGATCTCCCCTTAGTCAAACAGAAAAGTCTTTAAACCCAGATTTTTTAAAAAATATATATTCTTTTCTTGATGAACAATATACTTCAGTGAAGGAAAAAAAACCTTAAAACAGTTTTATCAAAATAAATTAGCTTTTTTGACAATTTTTTGTGTGTTTTGAAATATTAGGTTCCTTTACTTATATGAGTAAGGTAAATCCCTTTTAGTTAGTTCTGATTTTGTAAAATTAGGATTATCTCCCAGGCAGCTAGCTCCTTACTTACTAAAAGAACCCATCAGTCTTTTTTCAAATGTCTGTATGAGCTCTTTTTCTTCTACCCTGCACATGTTGCAGTATGCTGCATGTATTCTTTCCTAGAGAAGGACATAAAGTCTTGAATATCCTATCAAGCAGTGGGTGTGAATTCAGCACAGAAAGTTTTAGATAAACTGCGTAACACCGTCCTCAACCAAAATCCTGGCACTTGGCCACGACCATTAGTACTATAGATTTCATAAAATGAAATATAAAGTAACAAACCTAATGTAAAGTATTGTTTTCTGTTTATGAACCACATGGCCCTGTTCTGATATCATTATATATAATATTGTAATAACTGAGGCCATTCATTACATACTAATGTTGTGGTTTAACCCTGGCTGGTGGCTAAGCACCAGGCAGCCCTCACTGGCTCCCTCCTCACCCAGGTGGCGGGCAGAAGTGGGAAGGAATACAAAACTCCACAGTTGAGATAAGAACATTTTAACAATTGAGATAAAACAAAAGAACAATAATAATAATAACAACAGCAGTTATAATGGAGAGGAGGAACAGGGGAACAGGAATGAAATCCAAAGAGAAGGAAGAAAAGAAACCCAGTGACACACAATGCAGCTGCTCACCACCCAAGGACTGGTGCCTAGTCAGTCCCTGAGCCCAGCAGCCCCTGCCAACCTCTCCATTTATACACCGAGCGAACGTGACTTTGGCTTGTTTGGGTCAGCTGTCCTGGCTGTGTCCCCTCCCAGCTTCCTGGGCCCCTCCAGCCCTCCCGCTGGACAGGCCTGAGAAACTGAAAAGTCCCCACACTGTTCCCCCACCAAATCCAAACCACAGCACTGCACTAGCCACCAAGAAGAAAATTAACTCCATCCCAGCCAAAATCAGGACAACTCGGTAGGAATAAATATACTTTCAAAAACTTGTTTTTCAAATCTGAATATCACACTACTTCAGAATATTTTTCTTTCTCCCTCCTTCCCACCCCCCCAGTATTTGTATTATTCATCTGGGAGTGTTCTTGCTAAAGGCTCTAAGGAAATGAAGGATATAGCTCTTTTATTTTCTTCTTCAAAAATAAGCTATTATATAATTTATCTCTGTATCCTTAATGAACAAAATACAACTTTCACATTTTTAAAAATTTTATATAACTCCCCTGGTATTAAATTACATTATATGTTCATAAAAATTACTGCAGAGATATGTTTGGGAACATACAAGAGACAATAGGGAGCAGAAGTGAGATGGTCCAGATACATAAAGGTATCATACAGATGATAGGAAGGGACTTCCTGGAAATCTCTGAGATATGTGGGTCTCAGAATTAAGTCCTTCCTCATTAAGCGCTCTGTGATGGTAAGAGCATAATCTGCATCCCTAAAACTTAGTCAAAGATAATCACAGTATAACAGTCTTCTGAAATTCAAACCATTGTTTTTGGTTTTAAGTATTTTTATTTGATTGAAAAGTAACTCGGTCTGGGTGAAGAAGAGCTGAGTGAAATATTCATTGTTTCCTGTTTTTGACTTAGCAATTGAAGTGGAACATTAAAAAATGCTGAAAATGAAATGTCTTCTTGACGTTTTAGCGTAAATGTTTACAGTGCTGTGGCTGAGAAAAACATGACTGTCCCACTAACACTGTCACATGCTTTTAAAGAAATAACTGCAGGATAAAGCTGTAGCTGTTCATCACATTAAAAGATGAGTTTACTCAAGGACTAAAACAATGTCTGCCTTTTACTTAATTAAATATGCTAACTTGTGTGATCTTTTTTCTCCAGAGTCTGGCTAAAGAGTGGATAATGAGTTCAAGAGAGGGAAAAAAATATTCCCAGAGACTGGCAAAGACTGTATCACTTCTTAAACTCAAAGATTTTTCTATTTTAATTCATTCAGGGGTTATGCTCCTATGTGTTCTTTCAATGCCATGTTATGTCTGGACCTGGAAGCAGAGGTGCCCAAATATTGTGAAAAGCTGTTCTCATGGCACTTTCTTCTAAGACTGAGACTGTTAAAAAATATGACAAGAAAGCCTCTTCTCAGATTTCTGCCCCAATTTTGCAGACTTGAGAGGTTCATGTAGTCCTAATAATCTTCAGCTAAGCCTGTGAACACTGAGATGCTCATCTCAAGCAAACCAAAATGCCAAACATCTGAGTCCCACCCATTACCAATCCAAATCTGAAAGCTACAGTTCTACCACTAGCAATAATTTTCAAATTAATGCCCGTGCATTTGAAAGAGATATCAAGAGTATACCAGGTATATTAGGCTGCAGTAGAGAAGCACATTTCATTGATGCATTGTATATGGCACATCATTCATCAGTTGAAAGATTTATCATCTAGTCTCTAAATTCTTTTCACTTTTCAAAATTTGTTAGCTGTGCTAACATTGCATAGTTGCTTGTTTTCTGTGTTTTTATTATATTATTTTTGTTCTTTTCAGACAGGAAGAAAAGCTATGAAAACTGGTCTTAATTTAATGGGCTAGAGAAATATTTTTAGCCTCTTGAACTCCAAGTATCACATATTGGTATTTAAAAAGCACACAGAAGAAGGGATTAGCAAATATAAAGAAAGAAATCTAACATGTTTGCTTAGCATAGGTGTTCCAAGGAAAAAGTTGAAGAGGTGGAGCAGGAAGTGTCAGAAAACAGATTTCTGTTCTCTATTCCATAGTCACAAAGCCAGCAGAACTAGAGGCATAACAGAAAAGTAAAGTAGAATTAACTAAATTATACAAAAAAAGTATTCTTTATAAGAAGTGGACTATTAGCAGCAGCTGGAGAGTTACTTTGGTACCTTAATAGATCTTTTTTCCAGAGAGAAGTAATATTTGTTACGGGTGAAGTTTTACCTTTTACTCATCTCATACACAATACTATATATATTCCTTAGATACTACAGCATTTATGTTTGATCCATTTGTGTAACTAAGAATTAATTCTTAATAGAGTACATGTTGCTATCACTGGACCTGGAAATACAAGAGAGAGTGAAAAGTAAGACATCAAGTCTAAAAAATGCAGAGCTTATTTTCTGCAATAACATCCTAACAGTAACTACTTAATGTATGCAAAAGACACATGTTATTCACTGAATACAGATCTCTAGAAGTGTAGATTTCTTGGTAAGATGCTTATGGCATAAAAAATGTCCAGAATTAATGTTTTCCATTCTATGATGACACAGAATACCAAATAGTATTGCTGTTCTCTAAACAGATGCCTGTTTGGGTTTTTTTGATTTAGTTTGGTTACACACACACACACACCAATGCAATTATTTGTCATAGATATGTTTTAGGTAAGCAAAGTCTTACTTACAGGCCCAGAATCTTCAGAACTTCTCCTTAATGTAGTATTATGATGTGAAAAAAATCAATTAGATTAAATAAAAAATACAACACAGAAAACATTAAAAAACTCACCCATTAATAATTTCTCTGTTGCCCATGTATCTTCATTGCAGTCTCACATCAGTTTCAGATGGTGCCAAAAACTGTAGTTCAGTTTGGTTTAGACTGTGCTCTCTGAATTGACAGACATGAATTGCTTTTACTTCTTTAATGAGAATGTAAGCTTATGCTGCCATGATTTCTGCTGCTTTTTGCACAGAGTAAAACTAAAGCAGCACACCAAAACTAGGTTTCTATTGTCTATGACTACCTAGGAAAATGATAGTGTTTACTCCCTAGCAAGCATCATTTTGGTTGCAGCTGTAAGTGTCCTGCAGTAAAACTGGACCAGGTTGTCTTTATTCCTCATCTATTGCAACTTTCCTTTTTTAGTTACACTAATCATGCACTCATTAAAACTACAGTGAAATAAGACATGAAAAAAGACAATAGTTTATTTATTATATGGTTAATATGAGCCACAAAACAACATAGTAGCATGCAATGCTTCATAATGAAAAAATATTAATATAGCTGTACAGAATGAAATATGTATCCAAGTGAAATATATTCTTGTAGCACATTAGTGGAATGCATACCTTTTGTAAACTGGTAACTTCAGGTTTCAATTTATAGGACACATCCTATTTTTCTGTGTCAAAGTTCATGAGACTTCTCTTGAAGGCTGCTGGATCACACAAGCAAGTGCTAGTCTGGTAAAAAAAAATTGTATTTTTTCTGATACATGGAAGTATATCAAAACCTATGCTTTTCTGATCACACAAACCATTATTATTAAAAAAAAAACAAAACAAAACAAAAAAACTCCAAACAACAAATGTGCATTATTACAGTAAACTGGGTAAGCCAAGAGTTAGGCACAAGTTCGTGATAACATTACATCAATGAATGTACTCATCAAAGTACTGAGAAGTGAGTGCTTGTTTAAGAGTGTGAGTTGTAATGTAGAAACCAAGAAACATTCTAAAGTAGAAGAAAATATCTGTAGCTTAACCAGTCACCATATTAAGAATCACACTAACTTAATTAAGCACAAGTTCTTTCTGTCACCCATCCTTTCCGTGTAACTTCATTTTTATCAACTGTATCCAAACCAATGAGATAACCAGAATATATTCCAATTAAGAGCATAAAACACTTATTCACTAGCTGATACACAGACACGACAGGCAGGACTACCGAGCTATTAGGTTAAACATCAATCCCATCACCCTCTGACCAGGCGCTGCTGTTGTTTTGGGTCAGACAGCCAATGAGGGGGTTCAAACGGGTTGATCCATTTTGTGGATGAGATGCTTTTCTTCTGAATCCGTTGGGATTTTAACAGTTTTCATTTCAATATTTTTTATTTCGAATCCTTGAGCTACTACTATTAACATTTAAATAATAGTTATTATTATTAAACTGTCTTATTTTTACCTGCATTTTTATTTCTGTTATTTTGTGTAGCTCTACCCTGTATACTTTCTGCTTTTTCTCATCTCCATCTTCTCAGAAGTCTAAGCGAAAGTTTCACAGCCACACTGTGTCCAAACCACATTTTGGATCACAGACAGCTGAAATCCTGGGAGGAGGATTACAGGATCAACATATTTGCTTCAGGTGGTGAAGATCTGTTGGCAACAAGCTCAGCTCCATCTGTGGTAGTTCCAATAGTTTGATTACAATGACTCTGTTGGAAAAGAAATCCTTGTCTTCCCTGAGTACTTATTATTCCTCTAGAAATACTACCCACTGGGTAAGCCCATTTCTTTGTGCCATTTACTTCATGCTGTGAAGTAATAAAATAATGATGCAAGGATCCAGTTTATGTTACAATGGCTCCACAGAACAAAGAATACAGGACATTCAGTGCCACTATTACCATGACTCATCACAAAGAAAAGAGTATGAACAGATCTATAATGAATAGATATTATTAAGTAGGGCATTGACAAATGTGAGAAACAACGAAGCACACTGTGCTTAAAATGATATGTCTTGGTACTCTTCAGTAGTGTAAGGAAGAAAATTCCTTATTTTCTTCATTTCTTATGAAGAAAATAATCTATCTTAAATTATTTTTTTTATTCTTTTCCATTAGTTCTTTAGCATATAGATGTTATTAATTTAAATCACTATTGTGCCTTAAGAAAAAAAATGTAGCTGAATCTGTTGGAATTATTACCATCCACAGGAAATTTTTTAATGTCTCATTTTGTTTGTCCTGTTTGTAGAATATGATGAAGTCTGTACTTCATCAAAGAAAAATTTCCTTTAGCACAACTTGGCCTTTTAAAATGAAATCCTCTTTTCTCTTACTTCACTATCACTTTAGGGCACCCCGTCCCCATCAAATACTGTACTAACTAGGCTGTAACATGCCTTTTGTAATCAGCTGGGCAAAAGACTGGGAAAGGAGAGTCCTGTACTCGTAGCACTGTCACAGATCTTGTGATCATAGAAGCATACCTCATATTTTTTCTCTGGCTATACATTTTTTCCCTCTTCTTTGTTTATACATGAGATGACTCATACTGGAGACCATTTTTCATTAGCTAGCCGAGTTCTGATTGCACTCAGCACCAAACGTACGTTCTTCTGCCTTTTAAGGACTACACGTGTTCAGGTAGGCTAAGATTAAAAGAATCACACATCTATTATTAGTTTTTCCAAACTTAGGTCCTTACAGAGATTATATTATTTTGACATAGATACTAATTAAGGATATTCCTTCAGTTACATAAACCCCCTCTTATCTATGTGGTAAAATATAGTGATATTAATGTAAAAAAAATTAAAAATTCTCAACAGGCAAATAGCACAAAATATAAAAAAGTCATCCTGAAACAGAAAAAGGCTTTAAACATAAGTAAATGTTTATCATTTATAAGGGAAATATAGGAACAAGACACCAATTCCTCTCATACAAAAATGGGCTGAAGGAATGTGTAACTAGTACTTCAAATTATTTTCACAAAAGCAGGAAAATAAGGTGTGAAGGCATACAAACAAACTAGAACAGGAATTTTCAGTCTTTTAGGTTTGTGGGCTATAATTATGATGGTTATGATTATAATGTATTAGTTATTTCTATATACAACTATAAACTTGGTGATTTTCTTAGTTACCTTTGCAAACCATATAAATGTATTTTAGGAATCTCCAAGAGCATTTGTGAGTCACAAATTGAATAAAAAAAGTGCATGAGAACTCACAAAGCAGTCTCCCTCGACTTGGCTCCTCACCTAGTCTCCATAAATTCCACTTTAAAACTTAACACATATGTCTGTGCTGGTTTTGACTGGGATAGAGTTAATTTTCTTCATAGCAGCTTTTATAGTGCTATGTTTTAGTTTGGTGCTGAAAACAGGCTTGCTCATACAGGAATGTTTGTGTTATCACTGATCAGTGCTCATACAGAGCCAAGGCCTTTTCTGCTTCCCACCCCACCAGCAAGGATGCTGGGAGGGTACAAGAAATTGGGAGGGGACACAGCTGGGACAGCTGACCCCAGCTGACCAAACGATGTTTCATACCATATGGTGTCATGCTCAGCATAAAAAGCTGAGGGAAGAAAAAGAGGGAAGTAAGGGACATTTGGAGTGATGGTATTTGTTTTCTTAAGTAACCATTATGTATGATGGAGCCTCCTCTCCCAGAGATGGCTGAACACCTGCCTGCTGGTGGAAAGTGGTGAATCGATTCCTTTTTTTTTTTTTTTTTTTTTGGGTTTGCTGGTGTGCACAGCTTTTCCTTTACATATTAAACTATTTTTATCCCAAGACCTGAGTTTTCTCACTTTTACCCTGCTAATTCCCCCATCTCACTGGCTAGGAGAGAGCAAGCAGCTGTGTGATGCTTAGTAGCCAGCTGGTGTTGAACTATGAAAATATCTTAATGGGGCCTTTAGAATAAGTATTATGCACACAGACATGATGACTGACTTTATTAATAAATTAATTAGGTTATGATTGATGACCACAACAATAATATGGGAATGAAAGATTAATTGAAAAGATCTTATTCTGGGGTGAGTCATCAAAATAAGCAAGTTTACAAGTTCTCAAGTAACATCAGTGTGGACTCAAGAACTACCCTTAATCCAATAATCAGCTGTTACAGACAGAATATGGAACATACTATGTGATGGGCAGATGCCATATGAGCAAGGAATAGTTCATAACACATAATCACATCTTTATATTAGCAAACAGAAAGAAGAAAAAAAAGGAAAACTCATCTTCTTGGATAAACTATATTGTTTCTTTTGACATATTTTTTCTCATAATTTCCTTTAGATTTTTATATGCTAAAGTCAGCCTCTAGTGTTTAAAATTGTATTTAATAATCCATGTCATCATTATAAGCCAGTACCAGACATTCAGAATGTGAAAAACATTATTTCCTAATTATATGATTCTATTAAAAGTCAGTTTTTAATGTCCTTTAATCTCATTAATTCCATACTTCAATCTATGTTCAACAAATACTTGACAAATAAAACAGGAAATTAATGCTCCATTATAAAGAGCACTACATACAAAGTAACCAGTATTTTCATTCAGTGCAGTTTGCATCTGTGGCAGAAATTTGGATTACAAGACATGTTAATTTGGATTTGAAAGACAGCTCTGACAATTTCAGAAGTAAGAAGCATGCAATAATACCAGGGAAAGAGAGTTCTACTTCAGCCTTTGAGTTTGTCTGTTTGCCTGTTGATTGTGACAACAATTATTTTTTTGGCTGGCTAGCTGTGACTGTGGATTTTTTCTATTTGTTCATGCAAATACAGTCACAGAATAAAAGTAACATTTTTAAAAATCCCAAATTATTTTAATATTTTCAGCAGTAAAATTTATTCACACTTATTAGACTGGTTTTTTATCCTGCTATTTCTCTGATACATATGTTTCAACATGGTACTAAAATTGCTATTTAAACCTTTTTATGTTAAACTGAACAGACTTTTCTCAAGTGTTTCATAGTTCATTTTTCAGTAACTACTCATTTAGCTGTTTCTATTCTGAATTCTCTTTAATATGTGGATTTCCTCCTTGATATGGTGAGAATGTGGTCTCATAACTCTTCACACTCAAAAATCTTAACGCTCTCTATTGGTTATTCCTAGATGTTATTTTAAATTTATTGCCTTAATATTTTTAGTTACCTTTGTAGATCATATAAAACTATTCTAAAAATCTTCAGAATAGTTTATATTGTTATTATTATTATTGTTGTTGTTGTTTTATTATTGTTGTTATTATTATAGATTAAAGACAGTGCAGAAGAATTTACAAAGCAATCTCCTTCCCACAATTTAGTTTCCCCATAGTTTGTTATAAGTAACACATATCATGGTCATAGAGTCACATACAGGTTTCTTGCAAATACTCTCTACCTTGCAAATTCAGAGATAATATAATTTACCTCTATTTTAATTTCTTCTATCAATGCATATAAAAATTGGGAATAAAAAGCTGCTTGGCTGTGGGTTCCACTAAGAACTCACACTCACCTGGTTATCTGCTACGCATAGTTTATGTCTTCATAGTTACACGTGTTACCCTAATTCTTTGCTCCTAGACATCTGATTTTTATATAGCTATACTAAAGTGCATAACGTATTTGCATAAAATCCACTAAATGCTCAAAATTCAGTACTAGTGATCATCATCTATTTACCCTAGTCTCTGTAGTGACTTGGTTAGGAAATTGTTGTATTTTTCCTTCATATAATTTTTTTTTTTAAAATCAAATGGTATGAGGTATGTACTAAAACTGATGGCCCAAGGGTGCAATCAGACTCCTTTTTTATCATTATAAGATGCAACTTAGACTCACATATGTGAACTTGTTTAACAGATATTCTTTAATATCTTCCACAGTTACAGTTGGAAAGGAAAATATTTCATCATCCTCTGATATGAATGCATTATCCATCACATATCATATGTAAAATGCAAGCAACTACATAGGTTGGAGATTTCTACCAGTATTTCAGGACATATTTTGTTTAATTTGCTCTTTATTCAGATGGTATTGTAGGCTTTAAGAACTGCTTAGCTACAAGATGGTAAGTTTGGAAGTGTGAGAAAAATAGGTCTCTAACAAATGTGTTAGAGAATTTAGTGAATTTAGTTCAGTCATAACATAAACTACACTCAGAAAGTTTTGAAGACTGTGTTGGAAGGAACAAAAAGTTGAGAGTTAAATCCCTACTGCAGAGCCTGTGAAGGCCTTAAGGCCTCAGGTAAAAGAAATTTCTGCTCAGTAACTGCAAGTTTATATGCAGTAAATGGCAGAGCAGTGCACTGGAAAGAGGAACATAAAGAAAAAAGCCTAAAATTAATAAAGACCATATCACCAAATAAAGCATAAAATCAAACAGTAGCAGTGAGAAACAACACAAGTAGCATTTCCTCAGTCAATTAGTGAAGGTAGCAGTCCTCAGGTAGCATGCAAAATAGCCTATATTTTTGGTTTATTCTATTTAATGTAATCTGACAACAAATCAAGATATCATATATGAATAGAATGGTTGGGAGTTTTTCAAATTAATACTTCCTTTCCATGTAAGTGTTGGTTTAACAAAATGAACAGCAATATTATGCATAAAATGTGGCAAAGCATGCTTAGTTCAGATGAATAGCTTAGTGGTCAAGCTAAAGAAAATTATTTCTCTTTCTTGTAGAAGGACAGTTAAAATGAGGCATAATTAATATGTATGTCTTCATTAATGTAAGTGGCTACCTCCACATCTCTTCTGACTGTTGCTTTTTGGTGGGTGGACCTTGGCTGGCTGCCTGGTACCCACAAAACCATTCTGTCACTTCCCCTTTTCAACAGGACAATTGCCTTAATAATTAATATCTGCCCCTCCCCCATGCCCATCCTCCTTCCTTCTAGCTTTTATTGCTGAGCATGATGTCATACAATATGAAATATGTTTCTGGTCAGTTTTGGTGTGCTGTCACATTTGTCCCCCATCTTGCCTACCTACAGCCTACCTGCCCTAGTCTGGAGGCAGTGCTGATGCTGTGGCAGCACTGCTCAGCAGGGACCAAAACATCGGTGTGTTATTAACAGCCTTCTGGACACAAGTGCAAAACACAGCACTATATGGACTGCTATGAGGAAAGCTAATACCACCCCAGCCAGACCCAATACACGCTCCAGCCAGACAAATGTGCTTTTTTGTGTGTGTGGGTAGTTTTCATACAAACCAAAACCAAAACAAAAACAAACAAAAAACCAACCAAACAAAAAAACAACCCATACTTTGTTGCTTGGATTAAGATTGAGTAACAGGGAAGGTACATTACTGATACATATTTCCAGGACTATTTGCAGAAAAGAAGGTAGAATTTTGTTAGTGAAACCATAAAGTGTGTGGAAGGGAAAGTGTAAGAATGAAATGTTTATATCAATAAAGTATGATAGGTAATACAGTATTTTGAGCTTTCCATTCTAATACTATACCTGTACTCCAGCTAGAGATCAGGCTGGCCACAACCATAAAAATAATAAAAAATGATTTTACATATAAATTTAGAAACAAAAGGAAGACCAAGGATAATCTTCACCCTTTACTGGATATGGCAGGGAATATTGCCACAAAGGATGAGGAAAAGGCTGAGTTACTTAATGATTTCTTTGCCTCAGTCTTTAATAGTAAGATCAGTTGTTCTCTGGGTACCAGGCCCTTGGGCTGGAAGACAGGGACAGGGAGCAGAATGACGTCC
>JAVJGJ010000014.1:34998935-35041468 GCA_035590215.1 Microhierax caerulescens | reverse complement strand
TCAGTCTCTACCCCCAAGTAACAAGTGATAGAACAGGAGGAAACATGCTCACGTTGCACCAGGGGAGGTTTAGATTGTATATTAGTAAAAGTTTTTCCACTGTAAGGGTGGTCAGACTTTTGAATTAGCTGCTTAGGGAAGTGGTTTATTCACCATCCCTGGAGTTATTTTAAAAAACATGTAGATGCAGTGCTTAGCAATGAAGTTTAATTGGAAGTACCGGATAACGGCTGGACTTTGTGATCTCAAGGGCCTTTACCAACCTAAATGATTCTATAAATTGAAAAATTTTAAAACATATGTCATATTTAACTTATTTCCTTTGAACAGTAATTATAAGTAATAAATAATAAACATGTCATGAGTTTATCTTAAAAGAACTATAAGACAAGGTGTGCAAATCCAGACAACAAGAGAAAGAGGTATGAGCTGCTATTCAGCTAATATCATACTTAATAACATCTGTCATCGTGTTAGTAAACTTCACCAAAAGTAAATTTCTCTCTAACAACATGTGATACCCGTTCAATGAAAAACATAATCAGATGAATGTGATTCATTACTCTTAGAGCTGTCTGTGGCTTGCTTTAACATTTTCAAGCTTCAAGTACAGTAGGAGAGTAGAATCACTGTATCATAAAGAAATTTTTGCTGTTCATTCATAAAGCAAAGCTACTAAGTAAATTTGCTGAATACTTTCTTTCTTAAAAAAAAATTACATAAGACAGTACCAGTCTATGAAGTTAAAATTAATTCCAAAGTGCATTTAAAAAATAAAATATAATTAAGTCAGTACTGAATGTGTTCTTTTTTTATTATTTTATTAACTCTTATTCACATATTATTTATTTTCTGCAATAAAATTGTTTGCCATGATCCTATCTCATATTCCAATGAAATAGATTATATTATACATTTCATCTGAAATCATTGATCTTAATGTCCTTTACTCAGAAATTAATAGGCAGAAGGCTATTTGAGACTGCATGATTCTAAAAATGCTTTTGACAACAGATCTCAAAATCTCTTTCACAAAACACATTCTGGAAAGTCTATCAATTTTAGCATTATTGACAAATTTAGCAGTAATAATAATAGAAATATTTCAACCTTATAGCTACGTTGTTGGTGGCATTGTAGATGACAACACTGAAATAACACAAAAGGTAGACCAAGACAAGTGAGTAAGAACTTACAACCAAAAGTTTTTCCTCCTTTTCCATTTTCTTTGTTGATGTCCTTATGGCTATCTTTTGAAGGGAGACTGCAAGAATGTGCAAAAGAATTGCTACACAGCTATAAGAAATACACTTGCAATGTATTTTATTCAACTTACATTCTATGAAAAAACACAATTGAAATACCAACTTTGTATCAGTCAAGATAGTTTGGGTTTTTTTTTGTGATGTTCTAAGTATTCTTTTATAACAGTTGTATATTTAGTTACTAAAAAAAAAAAAAAAAAGCTCTCTACTCTCATACCAATTAAAAAAAAAAAAAAGAAAAAGAGAATGTCTCAGTATTAGTTCTAGGTCACAATAAAAGCGAGACTAATACTCCCAGAACTTCAGTACTTTATAGCAAGTTAACTGATTCTACTTAATCAAGATAGCGAGAGAGAATTCTCATGAGGACCGCCATCTCTCAACAGACTTCTTATTTAGATTTTAAATGGAAATGCAATCCCATGAGAAACATCACTGTTTCACTGACAGTTTCTACTAAAAACAAAAAGAAAAAAAAACCAAAACAAAAAACCAGCAAGAAAGCTTCAATTTTTAATGCATATGAACAATATGTAAGTAAAAGAGATGGTATCACATTGCTAAAATAAATTTGAATACTATTTATTTTGAAAGAAGGACCATCCTTATAAATAAAAACACATGTAGAAATAAAAAAAACAAATTGAAATATAACTTCCTAAAACTAAGTTGAAAAAGTTGGTGTCATTCACTAAAAGTCTAAACTGCCTCATGTACTCTCTGGTATAGTACAGCAGTAGCTGAAAGCCTAACTCCCACATACCACTGAGGAGTGGAATGCTTTGTACCAGGCTTACATTTTCTTCGTTTTTCTGGTTTACAATGGCCCCAGCTGGGAAACCTTTATCTGTGAAAAGAGAAAGAAGCCAATGCTCTGCTCATTTCTCACAGGCACCTGGCTTATGTCAAAGAGTTTGTAAGAAAATATTTGGGTTTATATTGCCAATTGTTAGAGGTCAAAATTAAAAACGGGTAAATTAGATAAACTGAAGGAATATAGGTTCATTAAGGCTGTTAAACACATTTATAAACTTTTTCAAGAACTCCCTTGGAATTACATTTTAGCAGCTACTAGGGGGAGTATGAGTCTCTATAATCTTAAATTGATTTCTATTTCTACCAGAAATATTAAAAATGAAAAATATTAAAAATAAAAAGGGTTTTTTTTCAACACTTACAAAGCATCCATCATGTGAAAAAGTTAAAATGGATTGTATGCTGCATCTCTTCCTCTGTAGTTCCCTCAAGAAGTAACAGTGTGATTTTTATCAGTCAAACGACGTTAAAGAGAGGGTTTTTTTCATTTTCACTACATGGTTTAGGAGAATTTCTATGATAGATCAGGAAATACTTAAGTTTACTATTTTCCTTGATATCTATGATAACTGAATTCACCGCTGATAATAATTTTTATTTTTAAAGTGACCAGTGATGAAAATGGTTATGTGTTTTCCTTTAAAAATCTCTACTGAAAAGTCTTTTGTGATGGAGGAAAAAGGAATTTTGACACAAACCGTACAGATCAAATGTATTCCTTCAGAACTGGATTATATTTAATTTATTTGCACAAGGGAAGATGCACTATCACCTAAAAAAGCTTTTCAAATTCAGACTGGTTTTTCACTGTGTCTATGGACAGCACAGAAAAGATTATAACCAGCCTTTCAGAGCTGGCTAATAAATTCCTTTAAGTGGTACAGTCTAGTGTCTTCAGCTCCCACCGACATAATCAATTGGAATAAATGCCTTCATATTTCCTCCTGTGTTATATCAGCTTTATTTTAAGGTTGAGCTGAAGAGCTCATCTGATCCTAGAATTTTCAATTCTGAAACATGGGAGAAGTCTGAGGGATGTGAGTGGACTGCATTTCTTGAGAAAGATTTTGCCTCATTGCTAAATATAAACAACGTTAACAATCAGCGTGCATTCAGGGGAGGATTACTAACTTCTTATTTTACCTTAAAAATAACATGATATGCACACTAAGTATATAGGTTTTTCAAAGCTGACAAATAGCTCTCCTTCATTTTGTAGATTACAGCACGCCCACATATTGGACCACATACTAGGAGAAACAGTAGCAAAGCAGATAAGAAACTGCCTTTACTGAGGGGAATTGCTAAGAGACAGGTCATCCCAGCTTATTAAGGCCTTCAGCCTCCAGTGAAAGAAAACTTCCTCAAAATGCCTAACAAAAAAGAAGAAATTGCATTCTTCAAAATGTTTTGAAAACATTTTTATAGTTATGGAAGCTGAGGGTTATTGTTGGCTTGTTTTTTAATGAAATTTTATATTCTCAGTGCTACTTAGGCATGTTGAATTAGTGTTAAAATAAAAAGACGTTTAACTCTGCTTTCTTCATTATTCTAGCATACATTTAACTCGGGAAGTGGAGAGGTAATCTGAAGTAACATCCACTTTCTCTGCTTTTTGAAATGTACAGTCACATCCTCAGGAGTTTTGCAGCAGACCATAATCAGAAGGGACATTCCAACCTGAATGCCAGAGGCAAAAACTCATAAAATCTGCTGAAGACTATGCACGGTGCCCTTCACCCTCCCCCACATTGCTCTTTGAACATTGAACCACAGCTCCAGCAGTGACCAGGAAATTAAGTAAAGGTGTAATCATGGACCTAAGGAGCTCACAATTCAGATTTTGTTTGTAGTTACTGTGACAGTAAAGGAGCTTTTGCAGTTCTCGGATTCATGTGGAAGAAATAGGCACAAAAGAGATTAGGGCACAAGGGAAGAGGAAATTAATTACACATACTGATTCAAAGGTATTTAATTAATAATAGTCTTTCTCTTATGTTCGTATGTATATACCTCTGTGTGAGTATGCACCTCATGCTTGCCCTTTCTTCTAGAGAGGGCACTGCTAGAATAATGGAGGAAATGGAGATAAGTGGGGTTTTTTGCCTCTACTTTATTTTCAAGTGTGTTGACAAAGTGCAACTGCAGTTATAAAACAATTATCTGGGGGGGAAAAAGCTCTAGCTGAGAATAAAGAAGAATTGATATTATATATCTACAGAAAGTAGTGGAATTGCTAGAAACAGAGATGGTTCTGGATTTTTTTTTTTTTTCAAAATATATCTTTCATAAGAAAATTCCAAATATTTAAAAGAAAGCTTTTCCAAGGAAATTTAGGTAAGGGTTAAATTGATATTAGGCTAATTAGATTTGGGATTGCTTTTCTGGGTGAAAAATGATTCCCATTATAGCAAAGCAATAATAAGATTAATAAACAACTACGGCATTCAAGTACGGCATATGAAAATATAGTTCAGATTCTTATTCTGCTTGATTGGAACTGTCTTGCACCTTTTCCTTTGCCACTCGTTAATTTCTTTTAGCCAAGACCATACTGGCTATGCCAAACTGCTTCTTGTTTTCACTTTGGCCCCCCAAATTCTTTTCTGTACCTGAAAAAGCCACCCCAGCAAGTTCCATTGCACAGTGCTCTGGATAATTTCAAGAGTATGAATTGTATCTTTTTTTGTCACAGTTGCATGCAGGACATAATTCATGTTTTCCAACAATCACTATTGATATAACATACAGAGTCTTATATTTTGTCACTCTGAATTTGTGTAATCTGTGTACCTTGCAATTTATCTTGTTTCTTTATTAGTTGACTTCACTGGGAATTTCCCTTATCTTTCTGTGACGTGACACTGATCAGCGTTTGTGTGAAATTTGGGGAAGCTGCAATTCCTCATGCTTGCCAGTTGTCACATGCTGGGTTTTAAGCAGAAGAAAACCAACCAAACAAATAAAAACCTCTTTAAAAGCAAAAGATAAAATAATATGCTTCTTATATGGAAGTACTGTGATACTATTATAAGAGCTAGAATTATTTCAGAATTAACTAAATGGTTTTCTGGTATTTTGGTTTAAAAACTGTTCTGTACCTGATTTATTGATTTATTAACTCTAATTTATTGATCTTATCTTTGAAATTGGGAAAGGACTGCCTTTTTCCAGTGCAGGTAAATTACTGGTTCCTTCTAAAAATGATGATTACATATACCAATACTATGCATCCGTAATGCAGGCTTGCTGATTTCTTGGGACTGAGGAATTTAATTTGATTAGATTTGAGGTTAAACTCAGTCATGATTCTGATGAAAAAGGTCAAATTCTGGAGTTGAAAACAATATAGATAATGTAGCACACCCAACCCAATCAAACAGTAGTTCAAAGCACTGGATAATGCCTTTCATTCTATAAACACATTGCATGTACATATGCATTTTTTCCCATTTCCACCATCTGTCCCTCATACAGATACTTCTTAATTTTTAAGCAGACAAGGTGATGGATATGAATGTTTTAGGCTGTATAGCTTGAACACATAATTTCATCCTTTAATTAGTTAAAGGAAATCTAATAGAGAAATTCACAGAATATTGAATATTCTAGTGTACCTGTCCTCCTTGCTGGATATAACAAAAGGCTGATTTACAACCAAAAGCAGAGTTTTGTAATAGAAGAGCAATTCAGTATGAGTAGTTAGTACAAGAGGATAAATAAGGTTTTGCTATTCAGCAGAACTTTTACCTCCTACACTACTAACATGACTAAAATGAAGCTTTGATTTGATCTTTCATAGATTACACGGAAAAGTGACCTGTGAATTCACACCTGACTAGTGGTGAACACACAAACATTTCTCTTAAGCATTGCCACTTTCTTAATCTTTCACTTCCTCATTAACAAACTGTTCAGAGATGCTGTCAGCTTACCAGCTCACTGGACAACTCTGCAGTTTAAGGAAAATACAGAAGTGCCATTAATTTCAGGAGGAAAAGGTAAGCTTTGCACTGTTGCTTTGTTCATCCTCCAGCTAAAGTCTTCCTGTAATCTTACTGCGTTATTACCACTGAATCATATTTCTAGCCCAACTGAGTTATAGTAAGTAGATGTACATGTATGTATTTACACATCTATGCTGGAAAAAAAGTCAAGAGCTTTCATATGTCATAAATCCCCAAAAGATGCTTTGGATAAATTGTATTTGCAAAGCTAGAACTTCAAGTTTGGGTTTGGAAACTAAACTACCATTTTTGCTACTTCAGCTACAGGTACGGTTACCAACACAAAAGTAAAACATGATTCTGAAGAGTCAGTAGCATGATGAATTACTGGAGAGGAATGTAAATTATTTGCAACAGCAGGGAAAGCAGGAGCCATGTGAGTAAATATATTGTGTAGAATTTGTGCAGAATGGCTGAGAATAACTGAATTGCTTGGGTCACTTAATATCTGATATGATAATGAATTAATGGTTACAGACTGGCTAATAGTTCAAAAGAAAGTAATGGAACAAGATGACAGAATCCTAACACTTCCCATAATGTGAAGTGGCTGGAATGATTGCTTGGTTCCTTTCATATTACAGCCAGAAACTGGTTTAATATCTGAAATTACATTCTTACTATCCTCCTACACCTGCTTCCTGAAAGACCAGCTGAATAGAGAGAACTGATCTGCTTGCTGGTATTAGAAATAAAAAGTACCATTTAATCAAAGGTAGTAGTCCTTAGAATAATAGAGAATGTTAAGAAAAGGATTTTCTGCTCTTCAGAAATATTACAGAAAAGCAAACCTAGGTTTCTGTGCGATGATCCTGCTATAATAATATGACTGCTGCCTTGCTGGAGATCAGGAGTGACTACAGCTGTGCCAGTCTATATTTATGACTTTTTACAGGTTGCTCCTTTCAGTATTTCAGTGAGAGAGAAACTCTTTCCCTTTGTAGGCTAACATCATCTTGTTTCGGTACGTTTCCTTTTTTTCTTAACTTTAAGCCATTGACACAGTAGGTGGCTGAGCCAACTGAAACAGAGCTCTGTGTGTTCTCTTATGTACTTAGACAGACATTTGCCATACTCTTCAGATCTCACAGCTCAACTATAAAACTCATTTTTTTTCCTTTGCTGAGGAAAACCTTTTACCCTAGGTAAAAAAAGGAAGGGGGTTGGGCATGGGGGGTGGGGTGGAGAGAGTGAGAGAGAGAATGCAGCCAACTCGTGTTGCTCTGGTTAACTTTATAGCTAGCTGTAATGAAGAAGTATGATCTCTTTGTTACTGGTTATGACTGCGGACAGTTTTGTGGGTTTTAGTTCTGGCAAGTCCATGCATAAAGAAGGGGCTTTCTCTCAATTATTGCTATGAATAAACTT
The DNA here is from genome assembly GCA_035590215.1 of Microhierax caerulescens. Classification (NCBI taxonomy): domain Eukaryota; kingdom Metazoa; phylum Chordata; class Aves; order Falconiformes; family Falconidae; genus Microhierax; species Microhierax caerulescens. The sequence continues at coordinate 35,034,012 of JAVJGJ010000014.1, read as the reverse complement.
TGAAAACAAGTTTAAAGAAAAAAAGATTCTCAGTTCTGTGTTAAAAGTTTTAAGTGACATGCCAGTGATGACTAAGGTTTTCTACAAACCTGAACAGCTTTGCATGCAAGCACCTAAAGCATCCAGTAACAATATTCTTTGTGGTGATTATGATGTTTCTTAATGTAACAATAAAGGAAAGCTTCAGAACACTTAAGGGCAAATGTAAAACAAGAAATGCAGCCAACAGAATGATTTAGGGAGGCGACAACTTCTACATTTTAATGTCCTGATTCAAAGGCCTCTAGAAATGACATTAAAACCCCAAAATAATAGAGGATTTTTGATGTCATACATCTGAGTTTGGAATTATTTTTAGATAATATATTTAACCCAAGTTAAAACATTATCATTATGTATATCACTGCTTAAATAACACAACAGCTTCCTGGTTGTTCTGAGTGGCCCTACTTGTCTCCCAGTCTGACTTCGCGTTCAGTATTTATACATGTAAATAAATTACTAAAGAAATATTCTGAAGATATGGCATACTTGTCTGGCTGACAGCATATGTGGTAGAAATCCCAGAAGACAGAGAGATGGCACAACTATTACAAGGTAGGAAAACCAACCAGTGTCTCTCTGCCTTCCATTTCCAGGTGCATATTGCTTCGGACATCAGTTTTGGTCAGATTTCTTTCTCTTAACCTAGACGTGACTAGTGATCTTAGAAGCTATTATTAGGCCTAACCTATATAGAATAAATATTTTAGTCAGTCAAGTAATGTGCCACATCTATAAAATTTGTATGAATCGAACATTTTTATTTTATTTTTTTGCCTGTGTTATGTAGATACTAAACACTTCCTTACTCTCAACAAAGGTTACATGGCAGCTGAAAGCTTATCCCTTCAAACTTCTGGAAGGATTTTTTCTTTCCCTTTTGCCAGGTACTGAAGAAAGCTGTATACATTTCCAGCTGCTTGTCCTCAGCAGTCCAAACCAGCATGCTGAACCATTCAGCTGTTGCTGCAATATGTCCAGAAACTACAAAATGTGTAAAAAACATTTTCCAATATCCTCCTACATTTCAGAGCAGCATCCTGGCTTGAACTTTAACAGCTACAGTGTGTGTCTATGTTTTAACTCAGGCCTCCTGTTGATGTATCAAATTTACCTTAAAAAAATAACATCTTGTTAGTACAGCTAAATAATGGAGATTTATTTCCTTTGTTTGCTTTAAAATGCTTTTAAAAAAATTTCATTTATTTCCCCTGTTTGTTTGTTCATTTTAGAGGCTCAGTAATACAGTACTACTCAAATTGTCCAAGGTGATATCTTGGACAAGTGAAAGCCAAGTACATCACTGGCCCAAAACAAAACTCTGTCATTCCCCACAATCTGAAGGAGGCAAGGCCTAATTCCCATTTTAATTAACTATTAAATGAAATTCAGAGGTCTGGATAGAAATTCACAATGCAGTGACAGCTGGTCGACTGCTGCTAGGGTGTGTCTAGTATCGTTTGTTCTCCATAATACTTTGCTTTTTTAATAATAATGAAAAGAAAAACGAACATAGTGGAATAAAGTACTCACCAGCTGTTCCTTTCAGAACATAAATAAAAATGAAAGGCAGAAATACACGACGAGTTTAAATTAACCCCAGCTGGCAAAAGAGAAGATGTTTCATGACAGGTGAAACTCCAGCTTTATCACACTTTTCTCCACCTCAGTAATAAGACAATTTGAAATGGTGTATTTCTGTGCTACCTTGCATACCTCTAGCCCTTTAACTAATCTGTGATGAAAATACAGCTTTGAGAAAAATTTTACTGTGAATAAAGGAGAGGAGAAGGTGCGGTGGTGGGGAAAAGGAGGAGAGATTTGTCCTGAGAACACTGATCTGAATCCCAAAGGGGATTATAGGCAGAAGAAGGTCATACAGACTTGTAAGAAAAAGTGCTTATAAGGAACTGTGTATAATATATGGTCATAAAATACAGTAAAAGGTTTTTAAAAAGTCTAGTGAATCAATGGTTTAATGTGATGGCTCTTTTTAAATGCAAAGAAACCAAGGCCAAACTGAGCTATTATATGACAGGGCCATTTGTAAATATGATTAACTAACTCACTTGGGCTTTTTCTCTCACAGTTTCTGTGGTAACCTGTCTTAATTGATATTGTGTGAAACTAATGGAATGTTAGGTTGCATAGTCAGTTCTAGTGGACCCATCCAGTATATTTGACACTGCTTACCTTGTGAAAGTGAATTGGATTCCACAAGAATGAAGTATAATACTGCATATATTTCTTTTCTGAGTAGTTTGATTACTGTTGTGGGTCAATTTTTATTATTATTACTTTTATATAAGCAAAATGGAAATTTAGCAAGTCAGCTCATGTAGTTGAATTGATTGGTCATCTTCATGTTTCAAAATGACTAATGAGTTCATGCTTAGAAGATTTTACTAATGTGTGACATGGAAGCTTAATGTCAGGAAAGTAACAGAATAATTTCAGGCACAAAGTTCTTCCACCTTATCTTTGCAGCAGTTGGAGCTTTTAGCATCTTACCAGTTCAAAATATTTTTAAACGCTCAAAAAAATATGAAGGATAAGCCAACAGAGACATACGGGATTTTCCCCATTGCAAACGACTGCAATATGAACTTTTGTTGCAGCCACTGTGAACAGTACCAGAAGGTTCTTGCAGAAATAGTCTTAATTTCAATTTGAGATGTGATAACCATATGTTTGTTCCTTGTTCTAGGTATCTAGGAAGTAACCACACAGAATTTAATTTTGTACCCTGCATGAGAGGATTTTCCTTCTAAGTTTGTAGGTGTGGAACAATGTTTTATGTAGACAGCTAGTCAGCTAGCTTACACACAGATGTCTACACTCTAGGTATTTATGATTTGCTAAATGAGTCCTACCTAAAATGTGCATCTTGAAGAGAATGAATCTCATTTAACTCTAAACTTCTGAAACTTAGAAGCTCAGAAATTCAGATCATCACTCTAAGTTTCTTCTCTTTATACTTAATGAAGATAAAAAAAGAAATATCAAGAGTTTGAGTTTTCTCATCCTAAGATAAATCATAGACCAAACTGAACACTTTCCAGAGGCCTGCAGTGAAGACAGCTTTGTTTCTATTTTAGACGTGGTCTTGTTTTGTTTCCAGTCAAAAGTGATAAAATTACTCTGGTACAGTTCAGAAAAAAACTCGTCTAAAAACTCTAATGAAACCAATTGTTTTGACTTAGTTCCAAACTAAATGTGTGTTTCTATTGATGCAATTTAGGAAATCAGATTTTGGCTTTAAACCAGCTGGCAATTGATTTAGACCTTGATATTTTCAATTAAAGTACAATTTAATTGATCTCCCAAAACATTTCATTCTTTAGTTATTTATTTTGTTTTCCTTATCTTTACCTAAAGCTGGTAAAAACATCACAGAACAATGATGCAGTGACTTAGTATCTTGGAAAATATAGTCTTCTGTCTCTCAGATGATGAAATTGTCTCTATGTTGGGATCTGTTTGTATTCATTACAAATGAACTGTTTCACTTCCTCATGATTTCTTTACTTTAGCATAGCAATATCTGGGGAATATAGGAGTTAATATTACTAATTAATCTACGAAACTTGTATTGGTAGACTTAGGAGTTAGTGCTGAGACTATAATGTAATTGCAGAGGGATTATTTTTTGGTTCCATGAACAGTATGAGTAGGATTCAAACCTCTACAACTCTGAAAGATTTTGTTATTTAGATTTTTTTTTTACATGATCCAGTAGTATTTACAATTCTTATTAAGACAGAGAAATAAAGAAAGAAGCAGTTATTCATTGTGCATGTGATTTTTAAGGAATCTCTGAGCTGTTATGTAAGATTACATCTGAAAGGTACCTGCTTGAATATTTTATCACTGGCAGTGACCTGTCCTTGCTGTTTTATAAGAAGATGCAAACTCCTTTGCTGTTGAGTCTTTACCACTGACATTTAGCGTTTAATAATTAGAAGATAGTCTGCATCTTAAGTTTTCACACACCATCTATTTATTTATCCTTTAAAAAATATATAAAATTTTAAACTATTGGTAACAGTCACAGTTTTATAACAATTACTAATTGTAAACTATGGGAAAGTGATCTTTGCATCAGTTTTGGTTCAGAAATCTTTCAGCCTCCCTGCTTTCTGAGACAGCAGAATAAGACTTAACTTTTAGACAACAGTATTATATTTTTTTCCTATTTGGTATCAATCAGTTATAAAGGTCACACAGATTTCAAGGTAGTTTTCTTGTTGTGTCTTTAACTGGTTTAGTTAAATTTAAATTATTTCAGTTATTTAATTTTATTTACTTATTTAATTTAAACCACAAGAACATACTTTGTCACAGAGTTCATATTTCAGGAAATCAAAGTTGGAAAATTTGGTTTTGCAGACTCTTAGACAAGAAATAACAACATTAATTCCTAAAAATGAATACAAAGTATGCAATTGTTTCTTTCACTTCAAAGGTCCATCTTTCAACATTTCCAAGGGCCTTTTCTATTTTTCCAGTCTCCACAGTGAAACAGACTACAGCTCCGCAAAAGCAGTTGATAGCACTGTCTATGAGGAGGAAAAGTGTTAGTGGAATTCAGCTTCTCACTTATAAGCTAAACAACTCCTCTCCTCATGTATCCTGATTAATTAAGATTCAGTTACAAAGGACATCATTACTTTGACAATGCTGTGTCCCTTGGCAGCTTCATCTCCAGTTCAGTCCATAAAACATTCAGTGTAGTTTTTAAACACATTTCTGGTTTTGGAGGAATATTCCTTAACTCTTTCGTGTGCTGGTTTTGGCTGGGATAATTTTCTTAATAGTACCTAGTATGGGACTATGTTTTGGATTTGTGCTGAAAACAGGCTTGATAATTCAGGGATGTTTTTCTAATTGCTAGGCAGGGCTTACGCTAACTCAAGGCCTTTTCTGCTTCTTACCCCACCCCACCAGCAAGGAGGCTGGGGGGGCACAAGAAGTTGGAAAGAGACACAGCTGGGACAGCTGACCCCAACTGACCAAAGAGATATCCCATACCATATGATGTCGTGCTCAGCATATAAAGCTGGGGGAAGAAGAAGGAAGGAGGGGACATTTGGAGTGATGGCATTTGTCTTCTCAAGTAACCATTATGCATGATGGAGCCTGCTCTCCTGAACACCTGCCTGCCAATGGAGAGTAGTGAATGAACTCCTTGCCTTACTGTGCTTGCACATGCAGCTTTTGCTTTACCCATTAAACTTTACCTCAATGCACACTTTTACCCTTCTGATTCTTTCCTCCATCCCACTGGGGGACAGTAAGTGAGTGGCTACGTGGTGCTTAGTTGCTGGCTGGGGTTGAACTACAACATCTATTTATTGAATATGATTTTCTGCTAATTAAGTAATTTGTTTAATAGCTTTCATCAGGTGGTAGATTACCTGTACTGTGGTTATCAGCAGCTGAGACTGGGGAAAAATCCAATGACCAAGTGGTTTTTCATTGCTTTTCAAGTATCTAATTGCAACCTTAGCAATGAAACCTGCATTACTCTAAGTCATAGTACTTTTATCCATTAGTAGCTAACTTAGAAATAATCAAAATCTGGAGCTGTGATTATTATTGCCCTTACTGAGGAACCTGACATTTGTGTTTAGTGAGGGCCTTCTGCCAACTTTTAGCAGCATTATTGCAAGATCAGAAAGACAGCATTAATACATCTGTTTATCCCCCGAGCAGAAGATGGACCTGAAAGTCTGGAAAATGTTCCTTAAAAAATAGTGTCAACGTAACTGCTGTAAGTGTGACATTTCTTTTTTCAAATTGCAACTGTTCCTCTTTATTTGCAGTGGAGTTAATTTTGCCTTTATTATGACCATGGGTGCATGACTGTTCCAAAATATTGGGAAAGGGCAATGAGCCAAAATCATTATCTCCACTTGAAGTGTTTAATACCAAACGTAAATATTAGAGGGGCTTGAGTGCCCAAGCCATCCCTCCAGGCTTTATGCATCTGATTTATAAATGTCCCTGCTGCACTGTCAGCTAGTTCCCATCATGACTTCAGTCCAATGTTGTCAAGGAAATAATAACCTAGTCTTCCATTGCTTATTGGTATGGGGACAGTGCTTAACACATGGGTTGATTTCCCCTCAAATACTCCTGTATAATTAAAATTGTTAATAAGCAATTAGCAAAATTAGAAATAGAAATAAAAATCAGGCTGCTTTAGATGCTAATTCCTCCTTTATACTTCATGCAGTATTAAAACTACAGTGCACAGTGAGATACTCTTCACAAAAAAACGAAAGTAAGCTGATGACTACCTTCTACATACACTTCCAGTGGTCAAAGTTTTTATTCTCTGATCTAGTAGAACAAAAGAAGCTAATGCCTTTTTTCACTTCTTCATGGAACAGTAGCACCTGAGGGAGGCAGAATTTGTTGCAACAATCCATTGCCAGGAATACATTAAGCACATAAAGGAATAAAGAGCATACAGGAATGTTCTGCTTTCACAGAGAAATGTGGAACACAAAAATTACAGCATTTTCCCAAATATAATCTCTTAAGATTTAATTAAATTTTTTTCAAATGCAATTCTTGGTGGTCATTACTTGTTTTTGTTTCTCTAAACAGTGAAATGTATTTCTCAAATTATTTCCAGACTTCCATGAAGTAGATAATAAACTTTAAAAGAGTTATGGTGTTTGTTCTCTACAAACCCAACTTATTACCATGTGCTATTCTCAGCCTAGAATCTTGTAGAGACTGTAAAGAAGTATATATTCTTCAATCTGGGACAAACATGTAATTGAGCTTTTAATCTACAGGGACTGGGGATTTATGATTTTTAGAGCTGATGTAAGAAGGTAAAGCTATTTCAGGGTAGTGTAGACCATTAATTAACTTCAAACTGCATAGTGTGTACTAGAATGCAACTTCTTATTGATACATCTCATCAAATCTCGTATTTCACCTAAAGCTGAATTACTTCTGTATTAATATTGTCTTTCAGCATTATTTATTTAAATAGTTATTGGAGCGAATTTCTAGTTTGATTTCTGGCTTTGAGTTTGTTGGTATACCCACCACCACCATTGTACACCACCCCCCACCATCCATGTCCTTCCTGGTTTAGTGCACATATATTTAAACAAAATGTGTTTTATCTTCCCAAATCTTGGCTTTTTCTTTAAGTTAGATGTCTGCAACAGAGTTAATCATAGCAGGACAAAAACAGGTGTCATAGTGCTATTTTCTTACAGTTTTGGCAGACATGGTGTGTGACCTACAAATGGTTGTGTAGTTCTGGACTAGCAACTAGAGCACAGGAAGCATAGCATCTAGATAGGATTAAATAGGTGTGGTTATGTGTTGCAGATTCAATTGTAAATGGGGAGAACTTCTAGAATAGGGTTTGTTTGAGATGAACAAGTTTTATGAGGAGTGGCTGAGGGGTATAGTCTGGAGAAAAGGAATCTTAGGGGGGGGACAGACACCTTAATGCTCACTACAGCTACCTGAAAGGAGATTGTAGCAAGGTGGATGTCAGTCTCTTCTCCCAAGTAACAAGTGATAGGACAAGAAGCAATGGCCTCAAGTTGTGCCCAGGGAGGTTTAGGTTGGGTATTAGGAAAAATTTCTTCATTGAAAAGGTTGTCAAGTGTCACAGCACTCTCCACACTACCAGGCTGCAACAAGGTCTTTCACCATCTCATACTGGCACACTCTTCATGCCAGTCCCTCTGCTGCCTTCTTCTCATTCAAGGCATGTTCTCTCTCTTCTTCTCCTGCTCTCTCTCACTGGCTCTCAACCTTTTAACAGAACCAGCCACAGCTGCACCTTATCTACATCAACCAAACCACCGCCCCTGAAGCCAACCCACAGCTGTATGTTATCAATGATAATTAATCCATCTACATTCTTCTACAGTCAAGCATTGGAACAGGCTGTCCAGGGAAGTGGTTGTGTCACCATCCCTGGAGAGATTTAAAAGATGTGAAGACTTGTACTCAGGGACACAGTTTAATGGTGGACTTAGCAGTCTTAGGTTAATGGTTGGGCTTTGTGACCTTAAAGGTTTTTTCCAGCCTAAGGGGATTCTATTGTTCAAAGATTGTATGACCTTAAGCCATGTCAGAGGACCTGCCCATTAAGGTTTACTGTTTCTATTCATTGAGTAAACAAGATGAGTAAGATGTTTAGCTCAGTTTAGAACCACGATTTCCAGATATTTGAGATAAGCAGATGAGCTTGATAGTCAATATTAAATCAATCTACCTCATTTATAAATGTATAAATACATTTTTATGTTTTATTTCCCTAATGATTCATATATCCAGTCAAGTAATAGCAACAATATCATAAAAGAGTAATAAGACCAAGAATAATGGCTCAGTATCATCATCAGGCTTGATGATACAAGGAATCATGTCATCATGCTAAACCAAGAGAATAAAAATTATTTATAGAAATAATTCAAGACAATAAATGTCAAGAAATCTTGATTTATTTTTTGTAAGCAATTCAGAATCAGGGAAAACAATGCCAGCAAAATTTGTTAAATACAAATTTTCATACAGTCAGTGTTTTGAACTGCTGTTGTCTGAATACATCACATAAGGGTGAAAAAAAATAATTAATATTTATATATTTATCTATTTGCTTACTTATCTGGGGCATTTATCCATACAATTATAAATTTAATGCTGTGGTAAGGAAATGTAGTTGTACTTGCATTACTGCAATCCTGCTTACTTAGTCCTAAAATTATTTTGTCCCACTAGATAAGTGATATGGGTAACAACACTTTCAGATAAATATTAATTTTTTCACGTTGTGCTGGAGAAAAAGCTACAGAGGTTCAAGGGTTCTGTCCCATACTACAGAGGGTATCTGGTCTCAAAACTTCTGTTAAAACATAGTTTCTTTGCTTACAGCCCTGAACTCATATCACACCTCTGTCTAAAGGAAAAGGTTCTATTTTGCCTTGTAGACTTCTCTTTTTATGTCATTATGGGACTGATGACAGGAAGCTTTCAGGTTGTGCTTGACATTTTGGTAAGTAACAACACATGAATGATCTTAACTTTACCTAACTCATGCTTGATGCTTTCCTTGCTTTTGAACTGTTCTGGAAAAGAGACAATATTTGTAATATCTTTCTTCAGTCTTTTTTGTTCTATGTAATATAGCACACAACTCATTTACATTTGCTGTAATTAAAATTATTGAAGTAACAATTATTTTTTCATTATCCAAACATATTATTTAATTACAGTTCTAGATTTTACTTTCAAACCTAGACTGAAGAGAAAGGAAACAGCTTAAGCATACACTGACCATCTTCTTGCTAGTTTTAAATTCAAGGGGAAATGGATTTATTTTTTTGACTTGCTTTGGTTTACTAACATCTGAATATGGTTTGTATGTAAGAGCTGAAAGAGTTCAAGATGTATTATAGGCAAATTTATGTTTAGAAATTGCTTTAAGACCCTTATTTACAATTATTTTTCCTTTGTAATTGATTTCCTTTGTAATGAAAAAAAATATTACTAAGTGACTGTCATTATCATCTTTTTCTGTCTTGTGTTTATCCAAAACATTCTTCACCCCCAAAAAATCAACCAGATCATTAAAAATCCCTTTTTCCTAGATACTGTAATGGAAGGCAGCTGAGTATTAGAGTGATTTTCAGGAGCATAAAACCCTTAAGAAGATTTTAGTGGGTTGCAAGGTAGAAAACAACTGAATCAATGGTTTGCTACTGTTTTACTGATTTTTATAATACTGCAAAAAGCATACCTCAGAAGACACTCTCTGTACTGTGACATTGAGAGAAGCAATAGCTGAATTTGGAAGGAAAATAAATGGAATGATGGTGCGAACTTAATAAATTTTAAAAGAGGTCTGTGGCTTTAACCTTTAATTACAAGGAAGGAATGAAAAAGTACCCCCACACCTGTGATCATCAAAATAGCTCTAAAGTAATGATCTTTTTCCTACAGGAAACAAAGTTGAAGAATCCTCATAAAAAATTTTTAGTGTATTTAATGTATATGTTTACTTGCAATTGAACTGTATAGGGTGTCCTTGAGTTAGGGAACAAACAGGCAAGAATTGGAATTGTAGAATTTTATGAAAATATGTCTTTATTATTGAGGGTGTGCATTGTGTGAATAAGACTGAAGGAAAATACGTACAAGTTTCTGAAAATTAAGTGCAAGGCAAGCAAGAAAGGTGTGATAGTTACTTTGACCATCCAACTGGCTCAGTATTAGTCTATAATTTATAAGTGTAATTGAGCATATGACTAGCCTGAACCTTCTATCATTAGATCAAAGATGAGCTGCTCTTTTTAGTCAATCACATTACTTTTTTATCATTTGTCTGTGATAAAAGGTTTAGTAGTGAAAGTCCTTTAATGTATCAGTCACTGAAGCGTACACTGTGACTAGCTTTGGCGGAAAAAAAAATCCAAACAAAAAATCCGACTCTGCTCTAAACTTGAGTTACTTACCAGCTGACATGTAGTCAGAGAGCAGGTTCAGTGCTGCAGTGTGCTATTTGAGTGGTATTTGCTCTGTACATGGTGTGCATTTATTCATTTGAGGTTATGAAATGATGTATGAAGTGGAAGAATGTCCCTTACCCGGTGAACAATAGGTTGTTTAGCATATGCTGGTCATAGAACAATTCACTTTCTCATAAAAGAATCTGGAATACTTCCCAGAACAGAACTGCCTCTCAGACACGTAACTCTGTCTGACAGTGCTGAACTTCAAGGAAAGAATAGGATACTGTCTCTCTGTGCAACGCACATTTGGGATTCTCCATCCTCCTGAGGAATTTTTTGATTGCTTCTTGCAGTTCAGTTCTGAGGAGGGGGGCGGGGGGGAAAGTCTAGTATTCTGGAGCTTTATGACTGCATTAGGCACTGGGTCAGCTTTATGACTACATGTGTAATTCTGCTGGATTTCTTGTGATGAGCCTGTTTGGTCAACTGTTCCAGCAGTGCATGACTAATATCTTTACAGAATAGTTCCCCACTTAATTGATACTGGAAAATTAATCAGATAAAAAGAAAATAAATAGTTTGGGGGTTTGCTTAAATCTTCCCTCTGCACTCTCTGCTTTTATCCTTGTTCTTTAAGCAAATAAATAATAGTTTAAAAAAAAACAATACAGTAAATGTGTTAGGGTTTTGCCCTTCAGATTAATGAATAAACAGCACTGCTCTAAGCCTTATCACCTTTCTGAGTAAACGTTTCAATTTTCTTTGTGCTTTTACATTTTTATTATATTTTGTACCATGAAAAAAATGAAAATGTGGGAAGTCCTTGAAGTTTCCTCTGCAGAGTTTACTGTTTAGTTGTTTAATTACTAGAGAATGACAGACTTCAGTGAGTGAAATTCCTGAATAATTAAGTATTTAATTTCTTAAATTTCATGCTACTTGAGTCCTCATCAGGCTTGCATAAAGAGAATTTCAGAAATGAAATCGTTCTATGGAGGAACCTCTGTCATTTTCTCCTGTTGAAACAGGAAGGATGGCATTTAACTCCAGACTGCTGATATCTACATCAAGTTGTTTAAGTGCAGATGCCTGTGTTACTTATGGAGTCTATTCAGGTGTCTAAGTTTCTAGTGCAGTCTAGTCAACACCGTTTATGGAGTTTGGAGAGTATTAATCTCTCCCTGATACAGGACACTGAGGTGGAGATAGTTCTTTCCTTAGTAGCTGGTGCAGTGCTGTATTTTGGCTCTGATGTGAGAACAATGTTGATAACAGACTGGTGGTTGCTGGGCCATGTTTATACTCAATCAAGGACTTTTCAGTTTCTCAGGCCCTGCCAGTGAGAGGGCTGGAGGGGCACGGGGAATTGGGAGGGGGCACAGCCAGGTCAGCAGATCTGAACCAGCCAAAGAGGTGTTCCATACCATGGGATGTCATGCTTGGTATATAAATCTGGGGGGTTAGCTAGGCCCTGTGGATCATTGTTTGGGGACTGGCTGGGGATCAGTCAGCTGGGAGTGAGCAGTTGTACTGAGTATCACTTGTTTTCCTTTCTCCCTGTCCCTCTGCATTTCATCCTTTGCCCCACCTTTCCGTTATAACTGTTCTTGCAGAGGTGGTTGTTGCGGTGGTTGTTCTGTTTAAATTATTAAATTGTTCTTACCTCAACCCTCAAGTTTTACATTCCTTTCTGATTCTCCTCCCCACCACTCTGGGTGGAGAGGAGAGGGATGAGTGAGCAGCTGTGTGGTGCTTTTGCCAGCTGGGGTGAGACCATGACAGACACCTATGTTTTGTGAGCTGAATAGCTTTCTAAAATGCATTTATTTTATTAGGCTCAATTCAGACACTTATATGTACCATGTTTATCTCCAACTTGTGCTCTACATGTTTTGACTATCTGGTAAGTTCCTTGAGGTGTTTTCTAAACACATGCAGATCTCCTGGATACCTACTCTTTGATATCTTACATTATTTTGGATGCCTCTGTTTAGGTAACTGACAAATAACCTATATGACTAAATTCTCACAGTTTTTTTGCTAGAAATTGACACATTCATTAATACATAGAAACCCCATCTGGATACCTAATTTTAAGTTTCTACAATCTATAGCCAAATTATATAATTGTGTTCATTTTCACAGGTTCCTTATGTAAGAGATTTTGAGTAAAATTTTCAGAATATTCACATGAATTCCCAAAATCAATAGACCAACACATGCTGCTCTGAGGGCATTACTGGCATGAGCTGCCACATCCATGTAACAAACTTTGGCAGAATGAACAGCAATGTCCACCAAAAAAATGGCTCAGAATTTTTAAAGATGTTTAAGGTTGAGAACTAAAAAAAATCCAAACCCAAAACAAAACCCAACCAAAACAGGAGTAGTACAGTTATCAATGATACTGTGACCTTCTCAAAAGGACTAGACCCTCCTTCAAAACCTTCTACTGAGTAGTCTCATCAGACACAGTCTCCAAGGCTAGTATACAAACTATCAGGATATGAGGGACAAGATTACCCTATTTCCTTTTGTACAAGTAGTCCAACCCTCATGGTGTTACTTATACAGCAGTCATGCAACTTTTCATCCTGCTTCTCCCAGCTGCTCCTCCAAATGTTCTTTAAATCATTAAAACTTGGTTAGTCCAAGCGTTGTTTTCCCCTGAAGACTAAACACTGGAACTTGGTTCTGCAGTCCAATGTGGTGTGGTTTAATCCAATTTCACGTGTTGGGTATGACTTGACTAGAAACTCCTCCTTTCTCTCTCCTGGCAAGTCTTTCAATAACAATATGATTCACACACTCTGCTTAGCATTAGTTATGAGATAAAGGTATTTCTAAATGTGTGCACATGCAGAGCCTGTGTGTAGTGAAATTCATAGTTGCAACTGAAGCTTCTCGGGAATTTCTTAGGAACTTTCCAGGAACCTATGGAGAAGCTAAAGGAACCCTGTTTGTGGGCCTAAATTAAGTCTCACTCTAGATCCATACTTACTTTTTTTGTCCTGGTTTAGGGGGACTTTTGCATTATCTCTGAGGAAATTTTAAAGCAAGTAATGGGACAATGAAGATCATACTGTTGTTGCCTCTTCCATCTTGATTCTATGAGTCAAAAGATACTATAATCAAGGCAACATTTTTGTTATCAATTCATTAAAAAAGAAAGAAAGAGAAAGAAAGAGAAAGAGAAAATCATGTCTATGCAAATTATAAAAGCAGCCCACTTTGAATTAGAGGAAGTGTTTGCTTTCTATAGCTATGCATCTATTCTTATAGATAATTGTAAATTATTACAGAACTATGAAATTTTTCAACTGTAGACCTTTCTGAACCAGAACTGCTATTTATTCATTCCATCAGGGGTGTGGGAAGGAACCCCTCCCCCCCCCAAAAAAAAGAGATAGCCCTTATAAATCAAATAGCCTAGAATCCATTGAATCATTTTTGGAATCAATGAAAAGGTACCAGATGACATAGCAGACTTGGAAAAAGTTCCCAAACGTTTAGGTAGTACTTTCCAGTGAGTACTTTTCTTTAGATACATAGAGATACATAGGAAAATGCCTCAAAAATAACTTGTGAGGCTGAAAGCTCTGTTGGAGAATCAAACCAAACCTAGTACTAACACCACATTTCAGAGCAGTCTATTTCCATGTGTATATATATATATACATATATAATTATTAACAGTTGGAAGTCAATAGTCAATGTTGTAAATGTCTCTTACTAGCAGCTTATTATGTTCAGCTCAAGCCAAAATAAAATTGGTGGCATAGCAGTGGAAAGGTGTATATGTATTAGCCAAAGTTTTAAACGTTAAGTTTAGGAAAGTGTCTTTACCTAGATGCTATTTAGATACATGAGGATGGAAATTGGGTTAGTTTGCACCACTAAGTAAACTAGGAGAACTGTGTTGGCTTCAGGCAGGTGCAGAGAACAGGAGGTTTGCCCTGAGGATATGCACTAATTTAAGCTTGCCTTCTGTGGTCAGTGGTTTGCTCCCTTTCAAAAGAGTACACTCCAGAGTATGAAAAGCTTCCCAATAAACAAACTTATTCAGACTAAGGTCATCCTTCACCCCTGCAGTTGTGAAACAGAAAATATTAATAACATAAGGGGGAATTAATAGTTACCAAATTGATAGATTAAGAACCAGAGGATCTCTATGCAAAACAATATCCAGGACAAATTATTTCATGAAAGTTAGTTTCCACAGCAACACATTTGGTAGTTATAGTACCAGATTTATATGGAAAACAATAGTAAATGTAAGGAGTACCTATAACTGTTGTTTTAAGCATTTGTCACACTCAGAAAATTCCTAAGGATGTTTAATACAAATAACCACTCAGCCTAGGTCATGGTCATGCACAGCAGATGTCATGCACCTCCACATGGTGGATGTTAAGTTCAGGTCCTGAATTTCTGAGGACTAATAGATGACTGTTGTAAATTTAAAAAAAAAAAAAAAAAAAAAAGTCAATTCACTCTACTCAAATTTAAATTCATTCAGTTTAGTTTCCATTTTCCTTTAAGTAATATAGTATATACTAATTTTCTTCTTGGGTGGGTTTCATTGCATGTAATTTAAACCATCCAAATGTAACACATCCCCTCTGAGTTAGTCTCCAAGATCACTACTGAACTACCTTCATGTCGGTGCCTGATGTCGTTTGTGATGTCCTTGGAGGTTTTGCTGTCTTACAAGGGGATTCTGTGCCAGCTCCCTGAAGATGTCCTGAATATAATATCTCAAATGGTGCTAGATACCTGTGAATCAACAGCTGAATTCAGGTCTGAGTTCCCTACACAGTTACTGAAAACAAAGTTAATAGATCAAAAGAGATAACGATATGCAGGAGCACCATCTCTTATCACAGTACAGGATTAATTACCTTCTGTAAGTACATTTTTCCCTATACTGACAACAAAAACATCTACATTTACAATTTAGGCTAAATGAGAAAGCCAAAATTAGATGAGAGGATTACAACAGCAATTGTGAAGTTTTGATGACCGTATACAGAGGGTCCACATTTTTAAAATGAAACTCATTAATATTTGAAGTTCAGACATTACTCTTACTGACCAATAATAGCCCTTCTCCACTGAAATGTTATGGCATTTTGTTCACACTGTTACCTGTTCCCAGTGTTATTTGCCACACCTCAGGCAGGCGTTATTCTTAACTGCCTTGTGTATAAAAATATTAGAGGGGTTCTCTCCTCGTTAACCAAAGCAATGAAGAAACTATATGAGAGTCTGAAAGCTTTAAAAAAAACAGCAATATGCTTAAATATGAAGTATGTATGAAGAAATCTATGTGACATGATTATTCAGTAGTTTATAAAGATATTTTTAATTCTTATTATTGATGTTTAAAAATGTAATTCTCTAATTATTCTTGTTCTGAAGTAGTATTCTAATTATTTTACCAATACTGTAGGATTAACAATTAAAGTAATTTTGGAAGTACAAATGTATGTATTTCTTACAATTATTTCCTAACTTTATTGCATCTCCTCTGTTTAGCATTAGCCTCAGAACAATTCCTAAATATATTAATTAATTTAACTTGTTTTTCTATATTTTATTTATTTATATTTTTTTCATAACAAAAATTGGTGTTTGGTCTAGATTTTTTTTTTTAATTCATATAATGAAACTGAATTAAGATTGCATAGTGTGTTCTGCTGAGAAATTGTAAAATAAGAATAAAAAGTATAACACATGGTAAACCACATGAGGATTTTTGATGACATAAAGTTTACATATGTTTTGATTATCCTTCTGTTTGATTGTCATCTTGCTTATTTCTGTCACACAAGCCACATTATAAAAGGTCCATTACTTTTACTATAATTTCTAATTTAAAAAGTATTACGGGGGTGAAGAATCTCTTTGTGTTTTGATCAATGTGTTTGTTATATAAAGGTAATAATGCAAAGGATTATGACAGGTAACTCTATTACAATCAGAATTCTGTACATCCCCCCCAGTTCAAATTCTTTGTTCATTTCTTGATCGTTTCTTACCTAATGAGAGATGTTTCCAGGAGCTGTAATAGATGAAGATTTCAGTGTTCTTTACTTTGAAACATGGATATGAGATTTGACCTTTGATAGTAATTTAAACAATTACTATTAAATAAAAATAAAACAATTTAAAAGTGAAGTGAGCAAAGGGTATAGCATATGGACATATAGCATATGATCCATACAGACAGCAAGACCGAAACAGGCAATCCAGTACCTTTTATACTTCAGTTCCACTACATTTAAACTGGGATTCTTCTTATTTATTTATGAGGATACATTGTAACGTGTAACCATCTGGTATTTGAAATCTAGCTTTGCTTGATAATTTTCTGGTGTCTATTTCTCTGGATGGTATACTGAATTGTAGGAGATCTGAAGTATGGAGATTTAACAACTCTCTAATTAAAGCTGTAGCATTTGTGCAACAGATGAAGACTATTTCAGAATAAATTAATATCAATAAAAACCAAGAAACTAGCCTGGGTGTTTTGTGGGAAGCTGCCAAAGCAGTCATGAGGGGTAGAATAATTTGCTTAGCTGCAGCAGCAGTACAAAAAGTATATCTTGAGTACCAGTGTAAATTAGAAAAGGAAGTTAATGAGATGAAAAAAGCAACATAAAAAGCAGGTACCCTAGGACCCTCAAACTGTTGATTAAACAGAGGGAAACTAAACGCTTTGTGGTGAATAACACAGACAATGTGTTAAAGCTTAATGAACAAATGTACCTTGAAAAGGGGAATAAATCCGACAAATTATTTGCATATGATTGGAATGGGAGGAGAAGGGAAAACTTTTTTTCAGTTTGAGAAATGAGAGACGTTGCAACAGATCATAATCCAAGAACTGTAATGAGATTTCTCGCATGTTCTTTATAAAACAGATTTATCCTTGCTAAATATGGGTCACAGGGAAATAGTCTCCTTCTCATCTGAAATTCAATTGCCACGGATTAAGAAAAGAAGTAAGATGAAGTTAGTTCTTCTGGGATCAGAAGTTAACAGCAAGCCATTGAAGGTTCTTCTCTCGTGAAAAACAACAAACCAGATGGAACCACTGTTAATAAAAAAAAAAAAAAAAGTTGTCTTTGTTTCTGTTAGCATGATTGAAAGAGCTTTTATTTATTTGACTTCATTCGTTTTTACATAAATGGAAGCATTAAAATCTGCAGTGAAAAAAAAAAAAAAAAGCTGTGTGACAGATTATATATTAACATTGGCCTTGGTACAAGAAGATTTTCACACATTAAGATGAGAGCCATTTTCCCTGCTATGTAGTCTATCATTCAGCAAAAGATAAGTATCTTCCTCAACACAGATATTGGGGCTTGTTGCTGTTACATTTAATGTTACAGTAGTATGATTAGAAAGGGTTGTGAACATTAGTAGATTGTAATGTGATGTCTTGTAGCATCCTTCATTCAATAGTGTAGTTGAACTATACTGTAGTTTGTGATAGAATGAGGAAAAAAACATGAAGGAAAACAGGGGGCGGGGGGGAGACAAAAATGTTATATCTCATGCATGCAGTTTTCATAAGTATAAGGAAAACCAAATTAAAAGGTGAGATCAAAGTTCATTATAAGGAAAAAAGATCTATAGTGTGATCTTCACAGAGTAAAGTTTTTCACAAAAGTCAAAGGCTTTGAGGGACTTCTAACATTTTAGCTGTTCCTAAGGGACTGGCTCCAAAGCTGAGTATAGTTACGCTTCTAGAACTTGTCATTGTAGATTTAAATAATTTCCTTGTTAATTGTTTGAAAACCTGCACTCAGTTTACAGTTCTGGCAGGAACTTTCTTGTGAGCACAGAAGGGTTGCTGAAACAATTTATTTGAAGATATATTTCACGCTCGTGTGAGAGTATAGCTGAGAACATAGTCTTAAGGCAAAGCAGATTTAAGGCTGCCACAAGGGTTACCTGTCTCCACAGATAACGTGCATTATGCAGATGATGTGTAGGAGCTGCACATGTGAAGTGAGTGGCTCATAAAGAGACTGCTGAGTTAAACCTGGCAGGTGGGTTCACTTCAGTTGTCAGTGATCCAGCTCCTGCAGATTCAATTAGAGGTTTGGGTTCAATTAACCAGAACTTTCATGTGAATCTCCCATGCTCTCAGAGCAGAACCTTATTGCTTTCCTGAGCAATTCTTCACAGGCATGTAAAAGTCACGTCTGGCAGCAAAACTAAATGATTGGACAGGGCAAACCAGACCTTGGTTATCTCATAGGGGAAATCAGAAGTGTAGTTGAGAGAGTTCAGGGCCCACACACTATGTGTATAGGTTTATCTGAGTGCAGTGTTGGCATACAGGGTATCTGGCATCTAAGGTCAGATGCAAATAGCAGAGCGACATCACTTACATAATTGTTTTTGGGTCATACTGAGCCAAGTACCCATCTGGAGAGAGGGAGGCAAACAAAGGGCTTGTTTGATCACGCAGCTAAGTGTTACTAACACAGGCAAAACCAGTACCAAAATATGGATAGCAACAACCTTATTAGCAACAGAAATTGCTCTGAATAGAGTAAACTGTACTGATTATTAATGTTCACAAGAGTCAATGCCCTTTGTTTCATAGAAGAGACCTCAGGGAAAGGAGTATTAAATGATAATTACTGGTCTGACACATCCAGAAAATAGTATCTTGTCTTTCCCAACTCAAACACTTCGTAGCAACAGTGGCTGAAACACAAATCACTAGGACCAGTTCTCACCCTCTTCTTCCCTCCCGACCTATTTCTCTCAGAAACTGCACCACTGAGAGACCTTAGGTGGACGTATGAGTTAGAGCACATCATGTTTGCTACAAAGGGGATTTGTTGCAGAAATCTAACCTGGAACAGAATGTAGGGAAAAATACAATCTTCAAGCTATTCCAGCCTTTAATTACAATCAGAATCAGAATTCATATCCCCCAAAGGATATGGACATAATAAAAATTTATTATCTTTTAAAAAATTAATAGAAAACCTACACTTTAGAAGTTATTGCATTCTGCTAAGGCTGAGCTAATTTTTCTGCATAGAGAAGGGACTCAGGACTCAGATATTTTGCTGTGCATGAAGTTTGCACTGTAATTTTCCTTCTTACAGCTGGATATCAAAATGTGACTTCTGGTTTTCTATTTAACTGGACCACAATTTCAGAAAAGTGTTAGGCATGAAAACTGGGGATTATGGTAGTTTTAAAGACTAGCTTTATCCTATCCTTTGGATTTGGAGAAAGTGAAAAAACAGAGACTAACAGGCATAAATGTCAGTCAAAGCATGTAACCTTGCATCATCGTATTGCTAGAGATTGTCATATATACTTTTGTGCAAGGTACACTTCAGTTTCCCAGTACATTTATTGATCAAATCTGATAAATATTATAGGACCTTTATCCTAGAAATTAATAGAACACTGGATGACCAGTTAAAGGATTATGAAAATCCTCACTTGCTAGCAAGTTGGGAGATGCCAGAACTGTTCAGATGGCATTCATATCACAGAATCACAAAATGGTCATGACTGGAAGGGACCTCTGGGGATCATCTGGTCCAGCCCCCTAATAAAGCAGGTTCACCTAGAGCAGGTTTCACAGGATCACGTGCAGGCAGGCTTTGAATATTCCAGAGAGGGAGACTCCACAACCTCTGTGAGCAGCTGTTCCAGGGCTCTGCACTCTCAAGGTAAAGAAGTTCTTCCTCATATTCAGATGGAATTTCCTCAGTTTCAGTTTGTTCCTATTGGCCCTTATCCTGTTGCTTGGCACTACTGAAAAGAGCCTGGTCCCATCCTCCTGACACTCAGTCATGAGATGTTTGTAGACATTGATAAGATCCCCTCTCAGCCTTCTCTTCTGCAGGCTGAACAGGCCCAGCTCTCAGCCTTTCCTCATCAGGGAGATGCTCCAGTCCCCTAACCACCTTCATAGCCCTCCACTGGGCCCTCTCCAGTAGTTCCCAGTCTCTCTTGAACTCTGGAGCCCAAAACTGGACACAGCGCTCAGGTGGGGCCTCACCAGGACAGAGTAGGGGGGCAGGATCACCTCCCTCCACCTGCTGGCCACGCTCCTTCTAATGCCCCCCAGGATCCCACTGGCCTTCTTGGCCACCAGGGCACACTGCTGGCCCATGGGGAACTTGCTGTCCTCCTGAACTGCCAGGTCCTGCTCTGCAGAGCTGCCTTCCAGCAGGTCAGCCCCCAGCCTGTGCTGGTGCATGGGGTTGTCCCTCCCTGTGTGCAGGACCCTACACTTGCCTTTGTTGGCAAGTTCTTACACTAACCTCCAGCTAGATTCAGCACAGTTGATCACAACCCTCTAAGCTCTGCCAGTTCTCAATGCACCTCACCGTCCACTCACATGACCAATACTTCCTGAGCTTACCGATAAGGATATTGTTGAAGCCTCGCTGAGGTCAAGGTAAACAACATCCACCGCTCTCCCCTCATCTACCCAGCCAGTCATGCCATCATAGAAGGCTATTAGGTTGGTCAGGCATGATTTCCCATTGGTGAATCTATGCTGACTACTCCTGACAACCTTCTTTTCCTCCACATGCTTTAAGATGACCTCCAGGATGAGCTGTTACACCACCTTTCCAGGGGTGGAGGTGAGGCTGACCAGCCTGTAGTTTCCTGGGTCGTCCTTCTTGCCCTTGTTGAAGACTGGAGTGACATTGGCTCTACCTCCAGCCCTCAGCACGTCTCCTGTTCTCCATGAAGATGATGGAGGGTGACTTAGCCATAACATCTGCCCGCTCCTTCAGCACTCAGGAGTACATCCCATCAGGTCCCATGGATTTGTGGGTGTTGAGTTTCCTTGAGTGATGGTCCTCCTCAACCAAGGGGGAGTCTTCCTTTCTCCAGACTTTCTTGCCTTCAGGGTCTAGGAAACCTGAGGACTGACCTTGGCAGTAAAGACTGAAGCAAAGATGACATTCAGTAACTTCCTCTTCTCTGTATCCTTTGTCACCAGGGCACTCACCTCATTCAGCAGCAGGCCCATATTTTCCTTCATCAACTTTTTGCTGCTGAGGTACTTGACCTCCCTTGCCAGATTTAAAACCAAACAGACCTTAGCCTTCCTTGTTGCCTCCCCGCATGTTCTGACAACATCTCTATAGTCTTCCTAAGTGTCCTGTCCCTTTTCCCATATCCTGTATACTTCCTTCTTCTGTTTGAGTTTTGTCAGAAGCTTCTTGCTTATCCATGCAGGCTTCCTGCTCCCCTTTCTTGATTTCTTACTCATGGAGATGCACCTGTCTTGAGCTTGGAGGAAGTGGTGCTTTCAAGTGATACACTCAGTTGTGGTATGATGATGGAATATCACCAATTGATATTTCAGATCACCATCCCTTCATAGACTACATAAAGATCAGGTGTCTTTTAACATTCAAGGTATGTTCATAGAAATAACTTTGACATCTTAACTTGTAGATAGTTCTGTGAATGCTACTGAATTTTATCTCTTCTCCACGTAAGCTTTAGATCAATAGTTAAAAAGAACTGTATAAATAAGTTATATGCTTACCGAAACAAATAGAATTTATTGAATTCTATGAACTAAGGCTGATTTGAATTTTCAGTTTCCATTTGTTTCAATGATACCTACAACAAGCTTTTAAAACCTCAGACCATGTTTAACTGCTGTTCTACTGATCGGAGGTACATTCTTAGCCATTTGTTTAAAACTCCCATGCTAACTTCAGTCCGAGACATGTTATATAATCACCTTTTTCAGTTACTCATTTCAACACAAAACAACACTTACCTTAGTTTATGTGTCAACACTTAAGTCTTGCTCCTCTTTGTATTGCTCTGGTTATTTCTTAGAACAGTATGCTTAGACTTGTTCTTGTGGGACTGTGCTAGAACAGTGTTCCCTCAGGACTGCAATCTTCTTCATGGATGTATGAAATAATAAAAGAAGAAATTTTAATTTCTACACATTTCTCTTTTTCACTTTATAATTTTGATTTCTCTCTACAGTCACTTTGTGCTATAACATTTCTTACTTCTGCAAAACATTTTTATTCAAGGCTTGCCTTAATAAAAAGGCTCTCTATTCTTGTTTTCTTTTTTAACCTATTTCAAAAGACTTCCCCAAAATATCTTCTTTCCATTTTAGAGTATTTAACATTTTTCTTAGTCTTGAGTATCACCATGAAGTCATACCACTGAAAAGCTAAAAATGATCATATAGTTCTAATACCCACCTTCAGTATATTTTTTAGACTATGTTAAGTATGTACCTAATATGAATTACAAAGTCATCTGTGACACTAGCAGCCAAATCAGAAACATAAATGCAACAATATGGCTTTGTTGATAGTTCCTTAAAGGGAAATAAATTACTGCAAAATAGTAATATATGTATATGATAAAAATAAGATCAATGGTTTTGTCTTTAGTTTAAGTAAAAAAATTATTTTCTGTGGGCATTTTGTTGATTAATATATAGTCCAGTCATTTTGAAACAGTCAAGAGAAAAAATGTTCTCTAACTCAAACATAAAATCAAAAGCAGTACATCTGAAACAGAGAAATCACATAGTTCATACCATTTTGATCAATACCTCATAACCTTTGTAAAAATAGAAAATTAGAAAAGGGGTTCATTATTTTATATAGAGGGAGAAATTAAAGAACATATTTAACCTAAAATAATGGACACACTTTATAGCAGACTTTTTATAGATCTGAAAACCTTATGATAGAACCAATTATATGCTCTCAGTTTAAATTAGGATATAATCAAAAAGTTTATATCAAAGCAGATTTGATATATGGATTTCCTTCTCCCTCAAATTCACTGAACTTTCATAAACCTTAACTAATTTATTTTCAAGTGTCTGAGGTTATGTAAGTGAAAATTTTTGCATGTTAAATAATTTTATAATTGTCTTTATATTATAGAAAAATAAATTTGAATATTTTTATTTGATAGATAAGATTATACAATTTCTGGTTTTAATGTAAACACAATCAGAATTGGGTTTTAATTATTTTCTTAAAAAAAAAAAAAAAAAGAAGGTTTCTTGATCTGAACCCGCCCCCACCCACCCTATTTTTAAAAGAATTTAGCTAACAAAATTCTGATTTACTGTACCTCATTGCAATCTTCTAAAAAGAGGCAGCAAATCCTGTCAAGGATTTCGCAAATAGCATCCATATAACACTATTTATTAAATGATTGAAACAGTACTCAGAGAAAGCTTGTTACCTCTTCGTAAACAGCTCAGTTACAGAAATTATTTAAAAATACTAAGTGAGGATCTTATAAAGCTTTTGCACTTCTGCATGAAGAAAAATATTCTCCTTTTCCTAACAGCTGAAACATGGAAGATAAGGAAAACATGAAACAAAAACATTCTTCATTATTTTATGTTACTTATCCAATAAACTTTGATATATTCATTCATTAAAAATTAAGCAAGGCAGAGGTGAAAGAAATACTTTAGTAAATAGCTGAAGATGCAAGAATATTCTTATACTGACAGTTCTACTCTATCGTTATTACTCTGGTTTTCTGAAGGGGGAGAATGGAAAATGAGATGGGGTGGAAACAGGACAGAGTGCAAACAAATAGACTGCAGACATACATAGACTATAAACAAATAGTCTCATTCCCGTGGTTACTAATATTCCTTTTCAGGGTATGTATGAGAGGAAGGGAAAATATTATCTGGGCTGAAGTAAGATGGCAGAGACCCTGGAAGAAAACATTGTGCACAGAGAAGTACCACCTACTTAACTATTGTCATAATATCTCCCAATATTACAAGTAAATTCTAGCAAATGTTTAGAACTCTTGGACATTCTACAATATCTTTTAGTTATAAGAAGAGAAGGCATAATGTAACTTTTCTAAAGTCAAGGGGAATTTTACTCTTGACTGAAAACAAAGGTTTAATGCTAACTGCAAATGTTCACTAAAAGACAAGGTTGTCTGTAGAATCCATCCAGTGCCATCAGCAATTATAACTAGTTAATATTTTAGACTGAACAAGGGACTTATTCAGTATGGAACTTCCTGACCTCCCACATTCATTGTTACGATGGGGATCACGCTGTTTACCATCAGTCACCTTGCATACCTCACCTGACAAAACCTGGCAGGATGCTTCACAACAATGAGAAGCCAGGCTGGGAAAGTTACAGTAATCTGTTCCCTGAAGAGGAAAAAATGCTTTTAACAGAACTGTTGGCTTTTTTGGGGGTTGTTTTTGGTTTTGTTTTTTTTTTAGGGGGTGGACTGCTTGTTTCTAGATTTTTCTTTAGAAGAAAGGGTATCAGCTGGCTGAGCCCTAAATCACATACTGTGTGGTTCATTACCCCAGCAGGGGCTCCATGAGGTACTATACCTCGTTGAGGTAAATACATAAATAAATCTGCCAGTGTTCTCTGAGACACAGGAACAACCTATCTGTAGCACTTCTGCCTGGAAGGCTTCCACACAGCCTCCTGTCTACAGCAGGGAGGTAAACTAAGCCCAGATAAAGATGTGGAATTACGGGTTGCAGCACTGTGACACTGACATGTACATGTAAGAGGCAGGCCATGGGTCTGACTGCTAAGGGAATAGAAACAACAAATCAGGAGAGAAAAAAAAAAAGATTACTAATAGGCATTGAAATAAATAATAATAAAATAGAAAAATACAATGCAAAAGACAGGTTTGTACTTTAAACATGTATTAAAATTAATGTAAGGTGAATTTTCTGCTTAATCTACAGATGTGCCATTCCATTTTTAAGCTGGTATAACTCTGTCAAGTTCAACATATTCAGCTGTTCATAAATTTAGGAGTCACAAGCCTCCTGCACTAGTTTTGTTTCTAACATTGAAAGGTCTGATTCATTACTCCATTATTCTAACTTTAAGTGTAGTGCACTTTCACTGGAGTAAAAGTGGAACAGTCTGGCTTAAATCAGGTTTCATTCTATTTTCAGTATGATGAAAATGCTAGAAAATACATTTTGCCCAGTTCAATTCTAAGGCATTCCCTCTCTCTGAACAGACCTGACCACTCTTAATTTCTGGGAGCTACAGCTTGCTCTGAACTTTTTAGAATCATGTTCTACGCTAACAAAAAGCCAAAAATTAATTCTGTTTAGTAATTAAAAAGTGGTTTTTTTTTTTTAAAAAAAAGAGAGAGAGAACAACAAAGACAAATGTATGCAGAGTAACAGTGATGTGCCATGGAAACCACTCTGCTGTAAAGGAGTTAATTTGAAAGTTCAAGACAGCTGTGATTCATTCTGTCTGTCGTATCTTTTTATTCTTGTCAGTCCACTCTTGCATGGTAGAAATTTCTTTCTACAGCCAATGCAGTGTGACACATTTTCCTTGATGCTTAGCAAGTGCTTTTAATCTATATTGTGAGATATGTCTGGTGCTACAAAAAATTGTGTACTTTTACACTGAAATTCCCTCTACATTAGAGATTAAGTCGACATAAAGATGTAACAGTTTAAAACATAATTAGGAGTAAAAATTATGAACATGCATAGTTTTATCATGTATTTCCTCTAAGCTATCAGTTTAATCTATTTTTAATTCTTCCCTTAATATTTTAAAGATGCAAGTAATGTACCTACTGCCTTGAGTTACACTAATGTTACTCCCATAAGAAATCCAACTTCAGTAAAAAGGCACCTGCACAAGTAAGGTTGAAGGTCTTCTCTGAAAAAAAAAATAATAAAAAGAAGTTAAAAATTGATTTCTTATACATCTGATATTGCTACAATGTAAAACTTGTGGTATTTGTAGAAAATAATTATTTATGAAAATATAAAAGTAAAAAAAGAAAAAAGGCACTAGAAATTAAAGAAAACCACCTTAATTATCCTCAAGAGAACTAGTCTAGATTTATATCATGTGTCTAGATTTATATCATGTGTCTAGACTGCATGTGACTGTGGTCAGAATTTATCCTAATCTTATTAAATAGCCAATCTACCTAATTGTGGTCTACTACTCTTTCATCTAGGCTTTTCTTTAATATATATTTTATTTGTAATATCATTCCAGCTGTTGTTTTAGAGAAACTGAGATTTTAAGTCAGATTTTAAAGTGTAGTTGGATGCCTTAAAATATTAGAGGCCCCAATATTATTTTCAAAAGCCCTCAATCTCCAGTGATACTAATCAGCATTGAAAATGAGTCTGGAACTGAGGCTACACTCATGTGCCATAAGATCACAGACTGACATTTATTTTCCTTCTCTCTAAACCAATAAATTTTTAATTATTCCATGAAAAGCAGATTATTTGCGAAAGGAAACATTTAAAAATATCTGTACCCTGTTTTATTTGTCTGCTGCCTAAAACATAAGGAAAAAGAATCAGTTTTGAAAAACCTTGTAGAGGAAAGCAGTAAAATCACAGGGCGGGAAGGACAACAGGAGGAACCTGACTGTTCAGACTTGAAAACAGGCTGTCTTTCTGGTAAAGGAAAAGGAAACCAGTAGTCCCATTCCTAACTGTTTATTAATTGTACCCTAAACAGGTTATATTTTTATCTTTTGTATAAAAACCAGACACAAGGTATTGTGGAAGAGGCAAGTCTCGTTTTTAAAGAAAAATTGTGCAATTTTTCTAAAGTAGAAGATCTTTTGATCCTCACTTTTTTTGTTTTGTGGAGGCATCTGTAAAGCTGAAACGTAGGTGCCCAGCTTTGGGAGAATGTGGCGTATGATGCACAGACTCCTGGAGCACATCAAAGACATGAAGAGTCTCAAAGACACTTTATTAAAATCAAGCAAGCCTTTTATACCCTTAGAGCGGGCTGACACATCAGCCTGTAACCATGTTCAGTAATATTCCACTCAGCTCTTTTTCCTGTTGCAGACACAGCAACTTAGCAACTCCCTTTATCTACAAGGCCACAAGCTCTGCAGACTACTCCATATCTTAAAGTTTCTCTTTTTGCTCCCCTGGCTTCCTTCCAACAAGCATAACTGTGTCTCTCCCAAGGTTGGTTCTCGCTCACTGATGCCGTCGAGCTAGCTCGAGAAATACCCACAGGAGAGGAACTGTTCATCAGATATTTCCTATAGACAGTCTGCTTTGGCTATTATCCATTCTACATTTGCATCCCATCTTCTTATGTTTGGTATCCTCAGGTGAAAATCCATGTGCTCATCTCAGTTTTGTGAACTTCACTTCAAAATAAAGCCTACACTGTTTTGATGATGAGCTATTTACTGTAATCAAAATTAATCATCCTGGGAACAGAGAGAAAACTGTGATTTTACCTGAAACTACATCATCATTAGGAATCTTATTTGACATTAAACTACCTAAATTTTAGTTATATCACTTAAATCACTCAAATTTTAATAGCAATAACAGCAGAAAAATATATAACCTGTGACCAATACAGGACTTCTAATAAAAACTGCAAGCCTGTAAGTAGTTGCTTTAATGCATGTCATTACAAATCTGCTGTGCAGACACTAAGTTGAAATTATTTTATACCTGTGAGATATACTGTGACTGCACAATATGGTTCTATATCACATGAACAGTGAATTTGTTGCTTTGAGGACAAATAAAACTGACAGAACGTGTTGCTCACTGAAGAGTTGTTCAGGACAACATTCTGACAATCTGTAGGATTCCTGGACTTCCAAGAAACAGCACAATAGATCATAGAGTGGTTTAGGTTGGAAAATACCTCTAAGATCATCAAGTCCAGCTGTTAACCTAAGATTGCCAAGTCCACTACTAAAACATGTCCCTAAGTGCCACATCTACATGTCTTTTAAATACCTCTAGGGACAGGGACTCAACCACTTCCCTGGGCAGCCTGTTCCAAACCTTGACAACCCTTTCTGTAAAGAAAATTTTCCCAATATCCAATCTAAACCTCCCCTGGTGCAACTTGAAGCCAATTCCTCTTATTTTATTCCTTGTTACTTGGGGGAAGAGACTGACACCCACCTTGCTACCTTTCAGGTAGTTGTAGACAGCTATAAGGTCTTCCTCTAAGCTTCCTTTTCCCCAGTCTAAACAGCCCCAGTTCCCTCAGCTGCTCCTCGTCACACTTGTGCTCCAGACCCTTCACCAGCCCCGTTGCCCGTCTCTGGACACGCTCCAGCACCTCAATGTCTGTCCTGCAGTGAGGGGCCCAAAACTGAACACAGGGTTTGAGGTGCGGCCTCACCAGTGCTGAGTGCAGGGGGACGATCACTGCCCTAGTCCTGCTGGCCACACTGTTTCTGATAACAGCCAGGATGCTGTTGGCCCCCTTGGCCACCTGGGCACACTGCTGGCTCATGTTCAGCTGGCTGTCAACCAGCACCCCCAAGTCCTTTTCTGCCAGGCAGCTTTCCAGACATTCTTCCCCAAGCCTGTAGCGTTGCATGGAGTTGCTGTGACTTAAGTGCAGGACCTGGCAATTCTTGTGGAACCTCATACAATTGGGCTTGGCTCATCAACCCAGCCTGTCCAGATCCCTCTGCAGAGCCTTCTGACCCTCAAGCAGCTGAAGATTCCCACTGAACTTGGTGTCCTGTGCTGACTTAGTGAGGGAGCGCTTGATGCTCTCATCCAGATCATTGATAAAGATACTGAACAGAACTTTAAGGAATATTTAAGGTATGTGAGATTAAGGTTTAACGTGTTTAAAAGTTGAATGTTCTCAATGAATTCTACAGGGAAAAAAAGGATAGCCAGAGGGAAGAAAGTTTCAGACAGGATATTTAGAAATCAGGTAAAAATTTGAAAGAACATAAATCGTCAAAAGTATTCAATATCAATAAAAATTATTTTCTTGTTTCAAAATTTTAGTTTTGATTCTGGCTTTGATTATGTCTTTAATGGCTTCTTAAAGCCTTCATTTTAAAGAGTTAAGGATTTATAGATGAGGTCTCTGCACTGGTATAAATATTGCCTTGGAATGTATGTGTACTTTTTCTTTTTTTTTCATATATATATCTATGTGTGTGAAGGTGTGTGGGGCTGTAGTGTGCCTGTGATGTGTGTACATACATATTTATTTATTTATTTATAGCTACCGACCAGGACTGAGTGGCTATTAAGTTCTGAAAAGTTATAGCACTTTCCACCCTTAGCTTTTTCCATGAGCGCTATAAACACTGTGCATTATGAAAGCAGAAAAAAATCCAGGGTTAGAATACTTTTACAACTTCACATCAAAGTAATTTAGAAACTGCTTTTCTATGAGACTGCCATAACTTTCTCATCTAAATGCTATAATTTTATGATGTGGGTCTTTAATGTACCCAAACTTAAGTGTACTGGCTCTGTACGCACAGCTATTCATGTAAATGGTGATGCAGCTATTTATATTGATACTTAAAGTGAAAATCATCTCACCTAACTTTACTTGTCTATAATGCGGAAGACTACATCTGAGACACTCTTCCTAAAATCTCTTTATAGTTCCTAGAAGTGAAGTAAAGAGGCATTTTTAAGAAGCAATTTGTTCTTTCTATTTTAAGCTGAGATTAATTGTTCCCTACAGTTGGTTGTTTCTCTCTCTACAGGAGCATAAAGGAATATAGTAAGAATGTTTAGGGAAATTAGTTTTGGCATAGATATTCAGAAGATGTTGACATTTAGACAAAGGAAGTCTGCCTTCAGATTCTGCAAAGACATAACTGAAAACTCTGTGAGTTCTATCTTTGCTTTGAAAGCAGGAATTCCATATTTGAATGAAGGTTTTAGGTAACAAAGCACTGCAACTGAGTTAATGAAGAATGCTGCCTACAGGACATGTATACATGTTTTTAAATTAAAGCACAGGTTAGTGACTCAGGTTTCTAAAGAAGTATTAATTTCTTTAAAATATTCTTTAGTATAAAATGATTATATCAAGTGGATTTTCATCTCAGTTTCTTAGTTATGTTTTTCTCTTCTTGAGACAATTTAAAGTTGCAAAGTAGCTGGCGATTATATAATTTAAGTCTTATTGGATGGGATTCTGTGCAACACACTTAAACATTTATATTTACATGTGAGACACGTTTCTAAACTTCCACTACAGCCAGTGGAAATGTTGGAAATGTAAAATACCTGCATCAAATTTAGGAATATTAAATCTTGAAGAGCATCTCAGTATATATGTGGTTGGAGATTAATTAAAACTGTGAGTTATGGCAGATGACACTTCACTGGATTCAATATTCTGTATTTCAGAAAGCCGCCAAGCAGGGCCAGAGTAGCTGATGTTTAATGTTCACCTCAGAGCTTTTAAATGCTTGGGGTTGTGTCAGTAACTTTAGTATGTGAAGTTGTTTGTAACCATCTCTGTTTCTAGAAATTAAAATTTCATAAGAAGGACATTTTAATCCTTAACATGATTATCAGTGTCATCAGTTTAATAAACACTCTGTCTAGAAAATTTTCTAATTTTTTTTATGTGTGTTTATGAACAAGTACATTTTAAGAATCAAACCCAGCAAACTAAATAAGTCATCATTTGGGCACCTAACTACCTGGTTTAATTGCACAAATGTAATTTATGTTTCTGAACAGAGGTGTCCACAATTTTTCTGGCTTTGCTTAAGGAACACTTAGCATTTTTCCCCAAGTGAACTAAAGATATATACATATCAGTGTAACTGTAGATCAGAAGCTATGCCTACAAACAGATGATTCTTAAAAAAAAAAAAAATAAAATAAACAGAACATATATTTAAAAAAGGGTGCCGCTCAGATTTCTAGTTTTGCTCATATAATCAGACAAATCTTTTAACTGTGACAACAACAAATGCATGTCATATAAAGGAATGTTTTGTTGCTAGCTCAGTACGCTGAATTCAAAGCATGGTAGGAGATACGCCACTTGTAGATCCTGGAATGAAATACTGGTGATATCTACTAACAGGTGCCTGCTACATAGTGGAACAAATCTGGCTTCTAATACAAAGCAAATCCTACAGGAGTTCATTAGTAAGTACTAGGCGATGATGTCTTGGCCATTTAGTTTCTTTTAAGTGAAATTTAGAGCTTCTGAATCTCCAGTTGACTATTCTTTTCTGCTGTGGGGTGTCACGAAAAAAACAAAACCAAAACACGAATGGTCTTTCAGGGAGAATATTTTTACTTTCATTGTATTTATACTGTTTACTGAAGGCAGCTCTGAGGTATTCTGAATACTGCATACCCAAGTCGTATAGTTCATGGGTATTATAGCCTGGCTAGCCTCTACTTGCACAGGGTATAGTTTCTGTATATCCAGTGGCTTAATGTGCTGCTAGGTATGTCTAAATATCTAGATGCGATCGATTAGGCTAGAGTTAAGTGAGAAGCAAAACAATCCATACTTACAGCTGTTTTGGAGGCTGTTCCACACTAGTAATTTTTTTTTTTTTAATTTGTTTTACTTTTCAGAACAGTCATTTATAGGTTTTAACCTAGTATTCCATATCAAAAGTTATGGAGGGTTAGCAAATAAACTAGTTTGCTTGCCTAAGTACAACATGCTTTTGTCACTAGAACAACTCATTCAGATTCTTCAGTGATTGAATAAATATCTTATTGTTGCTATGGGATGTATCTAAAGAGTATTGTCCTCTGTCCCACCACCCTTTTTCCAGAGAGGATAACAAGAATATATTTACAGCACTCAGGAACCTGATAAAACTACTCAGACATGAAAGTGAAGTGACAGAAGAAACAGAATTATTTCAGTTAGTGAAAATACCCTCACATTCAAATAAGTTCATCGTTTCAGCACAAATGGTATGCTCTTTTTCTGAGATAGTGAGGTTTCTATACTGGAGATAAGCTAGCTTCCTTCAGGCTTGTCAGCTGAACAAAACACAAAAGAAATATAACCCTATTCATGAATCTTAATTTTAAAATACCTTAGCTGAAATTCCTTTAACAGTTGAACTTCTTTGTCTACCAAGAGATCTGACTAGATAGTTACTGTTAACAGTGTTACAGGCACTTTTACAAATATCAAATAGATATTACCCAAAATAATGTTCCATTTAGCAGATAAATGGCTGTACAGGTGCAGATATACCTGCTATCTGAACTTAAAGTGTCATGTAAAGCAAGGGAAAATATCACACTGACTGGTATCACTGGGGGAGGACACTAATCCACCTGAACCTCACTGGCATATATTTTCACTACTCAGGTAATTGATTAGTGCACCAAAAGACAGTCATCCCAGTATGTATTCTGTACTTATAGCTGGACAATCCCTCTTTCACAATTTAGGCAGTTTATCTAAATCCATCAGGTTTTTTTCAAATGCCCCATATTTCAAATCATGTTTGAAAGATTCAGATGGCTTACACAAAATGGAGCCAAACTAACAGAAATAGCTGAAGATTAAATTAGAACTTAAAACGTTTTAACACAGATTGGTTTTTACCTTCACCAAGTGAAGAGCAGATTGCATAAAACATTGCCACAGAAGGGTGTCAAAACTCTATTCCTCCACAGTGACTCCATCCTGGTTCTGAACCAGTTTCCAGGCAGTGCACCCCACTGCCTGCTCCAGACACCTGGTTAACGATGAAAAAGTAAGAGCAGAAATAAGGCTGAGACTGTGCCTTGATACCTCTTCCTTCCTTTTTGCCCTCAGTACAGTACCAAAGAGATGACAAATGCTCTTTAAGGTGTCTCTTTAACACTGGAGACACACACTTTTCAAGGCTAAGCTGCTGTACTACTTCTCACCTGACCACAAAACTTACCTAATACATACCAATATAACTCTTGAAACAGAATCTTCAGCATCACAATGGTTGTGGTCCTCCCTGTCACATAAGTTAATGTCTTCAGTCCCCTCTTTTCTTGTTTACTTTGCTTTAATAAGATCCTCTCAACATCTACATTCAGTACAATCTTTTTGATTTCGGTTCCTCAGATAGCACTTGTAGTTTAAGACACCTCCTTCAAAGGTCTTGCTGATGACTTCAGTAGGCACTTTGGGAGCTGGTTCCTCAGTACTCCTGTGATTGGAAATCTATTAAACCTGAGTCAAATTAATTATAGACTCTATTAAAGTAGAACTAGAATCAACCAACACCCTAGGAAACAGTTCAGTGTCACTGGGTTGTTGAGAGAATACCAGTTTGTATTTTCTTTTGATGTGGTGGTTTTTTGGTTGTTTTTTGTTGTGGGTTGGTTTGGGTTTTTTACACCTGAAACGTTTGGTACCCTTACACAAGTTTTATCTCCAATTATTCCTGCATAAAAGCCATGCATATCTAGCCAAACATAATAGTGCTTCCCATACAGATGAAGTGAATCTATTTAATTTCTTCCTTCAGAACAGATATGAAGGCTCATTTTATCTCCAGGAAACTAACCTGCTTCAAAGATATAATACATTGTTAAAAATCCATGCAGGGTACAATTAGGAAAGAGAGGAATAAGAAACATCGTGCTCAAGATCAAATTCAATGTATTCCATTACCTAGCCTGTGAAAGCATCAGACGGACAAATCTGGAATAAATATTTTTTTTTACCTGTGTATAAACAGAATATGGTCTTACAGATTGCCTTCAAGAAATAAAAGCTTGATCTCACCATTTCTAATATTTTCAAGACAGATGGTGAATCCATCCCATAATCAACATATCTGCCTAGAGTTGTGTAAGCTTGCAGATTGTATTTAAGTTGGAGCACATAAGGAATAAAGCATGGGAAAAAATACTTTTAAAAGTCTGCTGCTTTATTCAGTTTTAATCCACTAATTGGAATCAAACTGTGGAATCAGCCTTGAGGAGGGGTTCACAAGACTCAAGCTTGTCTAGGATGAGGTGCTACAGTCTTATTTGAAGCAGGTTAAAAAGATAATTATCTAGCACGTACTGCCTGGGCCATTTAAACAGTCACTCTTCAAATATTTGGTGTCAGCCAGACAAGTGGTACTTCAGAAGGTGCAGGCTGATCTTCTGAAGGCTGCCTGCATGTGTCAATACTAAATGCCCTTTGCCCAAGCCAGAGCTTTAAATAGTTTACAAGTTCCATAAGACCATTCGTATGACCTAATCAATTTAGTATTGAGGTATCAGAGCTGGGCAAATAGGTAAAAATCCAGTGCACTCTCTTGTCACATCAGACATCTGGTCTTGCACTTTATCTCCGTAATGAATGTTGTTCTCAGAAAGCTTAAGGGATCAGATAAAAGATGTGTAAATCCACAGAGACCCTGTTTCTTCGCCCACCCCCCATCATATATAGTATACGAAGGCCTCAAGTTGCCATCACAGTTCACCTGTCAGCATGCTACCTGGGCTTTGTAAACTTCAGCGTCTATACTGGATCCCTCCCATAATTCAGCAGGACCACTTAGGCCTCCTGATGGCTATGGGGAAGTAAAAACACACACATACACATTTTTTAAAAAAGGAAAAAAGGAAAAAAGGAAAAAAGGAAAAAAGGAAAAAAGGAAAAAAGGAAAAAAGGAAAAAAGGAAAAAGAAAAGAAAAGAAAAGAAAGGAAAAGAAAAGAAAAGAAAAGAAAAGAAAAGAAAAGAAAAGAAAAGAAAAGAAAAGAAAAGAAAAGAAAAGA
>JAVJGJ010000014.1:34963880-34990029 GCA_035590215.1 Microhierax caerulescens | reverse complement strand
GGCCACATTGTCCCTCCTGCCCCACCTGAAGCACACAAGGTATAGAGTGCTTAACTTACTCAATTTCATTAGTAAAGATAATGCTCCCCTTCCAAGGTGAGCTCATATGGCTGAATGAACATTCAGGTGTAGCTGGGATAGACAGAATAAACTGGACTTCTTACTGCTAATCCTTATCATAAATGTTGGATGTGTTGTCTCACATAGGTATGAAATTTGCTTCCCTAAACTTCTGTTTGAATTGATCCTTACTCAGCTAGTTCTCGTTGAATTTCTATTTCAGGATTTCTGATCATCCATGCACCTATGGCTGTCAGGGAAAATAAGAGATCTGACAGAATAGAACACTACTGCACCCTCTAGAAGACAGCCTTTTAAAAAAAATGTCCTGTAGTCACCTAAGAGACAGGAGCTATTTAAAACCAATTCTGTTCACTTCTACAAAGAACCTGTAAGACAGCAAATTTTCTTTGCAACTTCATTTAGAAAGCTCACCACCAAAGGCGCCCTGTAAAATCAGTAAAGAATTCTAGGAAGCTCCAGAGATAATTCAGACAAACTCAACATATATGAGTGACATGAATTTGCAATTAGGCAGAGAAGTGAAACTGCAGCAAATGGACTTTTTTTAATCATATATCGCGCATTAGAGGTATTACTTTCAAAAGATGATCCATTAAGGCAGGTTAAACTTGGCTGGCTGCCATATGTCCACCAGTCCACTCCCTAACTCCCCCTCTTCAACAGGACAGGGAGAGATAGTGAGAAGGAAAAGCTCTGGGCTGAGATAGTCAAGGTGAACACTTATCAGTTACCATCATGGTAAAATGAGTGGTAATTTGTATAATTTATTGTCATTTTAAAATATTGTAGGATGGTGAGAAAAAAAGACAATGCCAACAATACCTTCTTCCCATCCTTCTCCTCAAGGTTATCCTCATTCCTGTTTCCGACTCTTTTCTTCTCCCCCTTGAGTGGCACAGGAGGACGGGGAATGGGGGCTGTGATCAGTTCATAACAACTCACCTCTGCCACTTCTTCCTCATGCTTTTCCACTGCTCCAGTATGGGGTCATCCCACAGGCCTCAGCTCTTCGTGAACGGCTCCCATGTGGGTCCTTCCCACAGGATGCAGTCTGTCAGGAATAGACTGCTTGAGCATGCGGTCACAGGTCTTGCCAGCAAACCTGTTCCAGCCTGGGCTACCTTCCATGGATCACAGGTCCTGCCAGAAGCCTGCTCTTTTGTGGGCTCTCTGGGCTGCAGCTTCCTTCAGGGCATCACCACCTGCTCTGGTGTGGGATCCTCCATGGGCTGCAGTTTTTATAGCTGCTCCACTGCAGTCCTCCATGAGCTGCAGGAGGACAGCCTACCTCACCATGGTCTTCACCACAGGCTGCGGGGGAATCCCTGCTCTGGTATCTGGACCACCTCCTCCTTCTTCTCCTTGGTGTCTGCAGGCTTGTTTCACATTTTTTCTGTCCTCTTTTATAGCTGCAGTGCAACTTTTTTTTACCCTTACTTAAATATATTATCACAGAAGTGCTACCAGCTCTGCTTTGCCCAGCAGTGGGTCCATTTTGGAGTCAGCTCTGCCAGACTTGGAGGCAGCCTCTCATCTCTTCTTATGGTGGCCACTTCTACAGCTTCCCCTGCTACCAAAACCTTGACACATAAACCTAGTACATCTATAAACATTTGAAAATTTGCTTTCATCTGAACTTTAGAGCAAATCTTATGGCTCTACTTCTGACACACGTTAGCATCAAACCATCACATTCTTGAAATGGGGAATGTAAGGTAATAAAAGTGGTTTTAGGGTTTTTATATCGTAGTGCCTGTGTTTTAAACATAAGTTTCATAGCGGATGTTAAATGAAATTTTATTCAGTGGTGAGTTTTTTTTAATCTGTTTAAAAACCAGTTGATGATAGTCATAACATAACACAAGTAGAACATATGAGATAGCTGCTTTGATCTGCTGCTATTTTGCAGTCCTAGAAAAAATCCATTTAAACAAGGATGCATGAGCTTATATTCACAGAAGTATCAGGGATATGCTTGAATGGCTATAGTAACAATTGGACATGCTTTCTTCAGAGGAAATTGCACTAGTGTATTGGATTTCTTCTTGTAGTGAAATGTTTCCTTCAGTGGTTTTCCCAGAGTTGTCATATTTTCATGGAATAAATATTATTTTTTTCCTTTTTCTTTCTCTTCTAATAATTCAGGTATTCAGAAATGTAAAGTTGTTCCACTTTGTTGTTAACCTATTTCTACCTGAGTGTTTCTTGTAATTGCTTCATGAAATCTAAATTTTCCTCTGGCAGTAAACAAGTGTAACATAAATAAAAGCATACTATTAACAAGAATAATATTAAAAAAAACAAACAAACCCAACCATAAAGTCTATTTAAATTTAAACATTTTTTCCCTAAGCACATTTATGCTTTCTGCATTTGCAGGAGGCCCTCTGGCCTTGCTGTGTGCCAGAGAATGCACAAAAATTCTTCTGCTTCAGTCTTGGGGAAGGTAAAGCCCAAGCAAATAGAAATGCAGGGGTAGAGGGATGCTACTGTGGTAATCAGCTGTTTGTAACAACTTGCAAGGGCAATGGCAGCTTACAAACAACACTTCCTCAGCAACATTTTCCCTATCATGTACCATACTGTCCACCTGGGAACAGCAACAGCTGCTTCAGAGCTACATAGCACCAAAGCACTGACACGTTAATACTAACAAACATCTTTTGTATTGACAACAGGTCCAGTTAGAAGCTGTCCTTGGCAGAAGTGATGGGTATGGATAGGCTTTCAAAGATAGGAGTGTATCCTTGTTTGTTTCTCATATTTCATATTTTCCAGTCTATGACACCATTGCGGACTTTCTTTATGTGGGCTTCTTACAGAGCAAATCACTGCTTTGTTCAGTTATTTATATGAGAGGACGTGAACAAGGAACATCAGATTTGTAATGATTTATGGAAGCAGATTTCATTTTCCCTCTGATTTCTCTGAATTAGAAGAGGGTTTGTAAAAATACGGTAAACAGCTACTTGCTTTTTGCAAACATCTCCTCAGCAGACAAGTATAATCTGAAATTAAGAACATTTAATGCTCTAGTGCTATTCATAGAGAGCTAGAGTAGGGTGACGTTAAAGTTTCTTGACAAATGTCTTAGGCCATGTCCATGCCCCAGCTAGTCATACAGAAGGCTACCTGAGAATCAGTGTTCTCCTCTTCTACCACTCTTCAGTCACATGCCAAAATACACTCATCATAAGAAATTTATATTTAAAAGAAAGAAAACAAAATTGAATAGTAATATAGTTTTTCAAGTTTCATAGATTTATAAAACCCAAGCAACATAGGGAGAATTTCTCTGAAAATAGGTAAGTTTGGTAATCACACATAAGGTTCAGACAACTGAAATTCAATTTCATCTGTAAGGACTGTGGTCATGTAATAAACAAATGTTCTGCCTTCCCTTTAGAGGTGCCTATGTTCCTCTACTGTTAGAGTCACTCTGTCTTATGTAAATGGGAAGTGGCTGCTATCATATGAAATAATAACAACAAAGAATTTCACTGTTGGTGATGGTAAATCATGCAGAAAGAAGGTTATGTTCTTTTATTTTTCTTGCTTAATTCCCGTGAAATTCAGGTGGCAGTGCCCCATTTATTATTTCATGAAAAGTGTAGTCTGTGTATGTTCCTTTTGCTACCAAAATATTTCCCCAGTTGATTCTTTGCAACAATAATAAAAGCAGGATGTCTAGTACTGAATGAAAAAGAAACTCACATAAACAAAAATAGTTGACATACACTAGGCCATGTATGTAGGCAACCAGAATTAGCCAGCACACCCTTTTTATAAAGCAGTCATTTAAAATATTCATAATGTTGTTATGTTGTTGATAGTGATGATATGTTTTTAGACACAGCTAGTTCCAGTTTACATTGACATTCTGTCATCAATTATGCTTCACCATCTGTGGACATAATTAAGTTTACCCTTAAATTTGATTTTAGAAGATATCATTCACAAATTACTCTTGTTTACTAAACACACTCAGAATAAGCAAAAACTGACTAGCATGCATTTTGAATAAACTAGAAGCAATTTTGCATGCAGGCCTTATATACACATTCTCAGTGTTGAACACACCTGAGCCCTTTCCAGGATTCAGGAACCCACTTAAGCTTTGTATGCCATTATCCAAATCTCATTTATACTGTTGTAATTTTCTATGATCCTGAATTGCAGAGAGACCTTAAAATAGATGTGAGAGCCATTGACACCACCTTGATAGTCAGGGTTTTACAGTTAAGAAGAATCAGAAATTATATATGCTTTTATTCCAGAACAAGTAAATGATATCTCACAGAATATTTTCTCAACTTTTCAAAATCCTGTAAAGTACTAAGCTCCGTGGGAGATATACAACAGTGTCTTTTGTGAAGTGCTCTACGTCTAACAGATCTTCTCAGTAGTTTACATCCTATGTATTCTTTTCTTTTACTGGATAAGCACAATATTTATAGTCTACATAATATTGCTTCTTGTTTGCACAATTGTAAATTTGTAATTCATTTCTTTATGTATTCTAAAACTGTTCCTGAAAATTAACTATTTTCCTGGATGTGTCTCCCTGTTAACCTGTTTCCTAAAATACACATGGAAAGCACACACCACAGGGATTCAAAATCAGCCAAAATGAATCCATTTAAAAATTCAAATGAAGAGCAGCACATTTTTTTTAGTGTTCTCCAAGCTCTGATCTTGTTAATATATTAAGAAGAAAGCTAGCAACATGAAGATGTTGTTTAGATCTCCTAAGTGGAAGCTTTTCAGAGGGAATGAGAAAATGAGACAAAAATCTATTATTAATATACTATTCTGTACTACCAACCCAGTGTGGCACTCCTGCATCTTCTCCAAGGTCAAAATAAGAGTTGATAGCAAAAGCATCAAAATCCCTCGTACTATAATGTCTTAACACCTCTGAATCTTTGTAGTATTTATCATGCAATACCTCGGAGAAATAAGAACATATCCTCATCCCAGCCTGCAGAGGAGCAACTAAGACATAGAAACTAAAGACCACAGCTAAAAATGTATTCAGAAATTTAAAAATACAGGTGTCTGTAGAAAAGTAAAGAATGCCACACTTGATAAGTGAATGTTGACATCCTCCATGCCTGTGCAGAGACAGGGGAAACAGGCCAAAGATAAATCACTGAGCCCTGTCAAGGAACCTTCCTGCGTAGGTTCTGTTGAACACCAGTTTTTCACATGACCTACTTGGGCTGTTGAAATTTGCTCTTTTTTTTAGGCAGGACTAGGTTTTAATGCTTTCTCAAATGCTATAAAAGATGGCAGGATAAGTGATACAGAGTATGAAAAAGGTGCTGTTTTGAGTGGGATTTAATCAGCTGCATGGGGAATGGGAAGAGGGTGTAAATGAAGCAGTGTGCATTTTTTGATAGATCTTGAGTTCTTTGAGCCAGAGACATATCATATCCTAAACCTATCCTGATCTGTTTTTTTAAAAAAAATCTTTGATGTCAGTTGTATGATGAAAAGTCAGACCAGAAGTAGGCTGAAAATTAAAATCAGAGATTGTAGGGAGCTATGTGAACTGAATGTCCTGCTATATGGGCCCACTTTGTCCTGGCACTAGGACGTCTTGGCCTGCAGCACAACTCATTCCCATCAGGTTATGTTGTGCATGGTCACTCCTGTGGGGGATGCTGAGATTCTTCATAAGCAATTCCCTAACTGTGACCAGAAGTACACATTGCCTAGTTTGGACAGCAATATCAGCTGAGAGTGAGAGGAAACATTCTGGAGTGACTGGAAAGAGAAATTTCAACATACTAGAGCCCTTAGGACATGCAGACAGTGCATTTGAGAGGCAATGCAGCTAGTTCTGACTGGAGCCAATTACTGCAGTTCCCAGGACTGCTCAAAGAGTGGCTGAAAGAAAAGCTCTGGGGTTTTTTTTTAATTATTTATTTCTATGACCTGTGCTTCTGTTCAGTATACCATGAACCACAACTGTCTTGCCCAGTGATGGGAGATACCTGTGCTTTTGAAGAAACATTCAGAAGACCCTGGTGTCCAGGCATTACTCTGTCTTGGAAAGCTGCTATGGTCAGACGTCATAAGAATGAGCATCTGAGTATGATTTTGAAAACAAGTAGCAGAAGAGAGAGGTATTTGGAGCAAATGCTTATTCTGCAGCATGAGAAGCAGATCTATCAGAGGTACTGTCAGTAGCTGCTAAGGTACCTGGGGGACGTATCAAGGGGAACTTGCCAAGTCGCATAATAAATCACCTGAGGCTAAATACCTCCTGAAGCCTTCCAAATGTCAGCAATTTGCACACAGCAAATGTATGGCCAGCTCAGTGTGGCCTGTCCTCACATGAGATTTTGATCTGCAGATAGGCAAACTTCCTTCCAAGAGTCATAAAGAGTCAACCAAGGAGGGAAGTTAGTCAAGGCTTCATGAGAAGCAGATGTGATATGGTAAAATGTCATAATTCTCACCCTAGGGAGGGCAAAGAAATGTTTGATTAGTACCATACCGATAGGACTGTACTTCCTCTTTTATGTCTTTGTGATTGATGTATTCAGAAATAAAATGGGAGAACACCTGACCTAAATAGGATTTTGCATCTTTCTTCTACTGCTTACATGGGCTTTTAAAAATATTTCCATCTTATAAAACTGACAACTTCAGTATAAGGGAGAGTTTCTATTATTTTTTTTTTTTTAATACTTGCAAGGTCTTATCCTTTATATTATGAGGTTTATGATTTTGCATTTGCTAACCTTGTATCTTTTCTAATTTGTTTGATGTTGAAAATGGGGTTTATATACCTGCCCTTAAAGATGTTGGCTCCCCCCATGCAGGAATATTAAGCATATAAGCATGAGTCAATAAGGGGATGCTGATAATGGAGACCTCTGAAAAATCTAGGTGCTTTCACATGAGCCTCTAAATATAGACTGAAGCAGTCTATATTTAATACTTCAAATACTAAAGCCATAACATTTTTTGGCTACAATCAAAAAATTGGGGGGGGAGAAAGAAAAAAATTACTCAGCTCATATAGGACATGTGAAAGGTAAAAAAAAGAGCATATAATTGCTAATGGGAAAGTAAGGTCAAACAGTTTTTAGTGCATTCTAGTCTTTAAATTCCTAAACCTCTCTTGTTGCGGGAATGTAGGAAAGGGAAATCCCTATATAGACATTAAGAGATCTGTAAATACTCATTGAGGATTTGCTGTTAATATGTGTTAAGAATGATTCCAAATGCTCACAGGCCTACTTCCCCTATGTTGCAGCAAGCTGATTTTTTTCAGTTGAGGTAGGTTTTGGCAGGGATGTTATCTTTTGCTTTTTCTATTAACAGTCTCTGTTTTCCGGGGTTTATCATAAAGCATGTGTAAGTGTGAGATACAGGTATAGATAGGTTTGAGAGAGACAGAGAACACAGGTCATAACAGAGATCTGTTCAAAGGCTAATATTTTAATGTCTTGTGTTTGAAATGACAAATTAAAGAAAAGCTAAATGGAATTATTCTGTAAAAAAAGTATGGTTTGGAAAGTGGAAGCTGTTCTTAAGAGTAGGGAGTGACAAGGATGAAGTTTAAGACTAATGACTTAACTTCTCAACTTATCTTTCTGTTAAGCCTTTGTCATCACACCACCTTATAAATCAAGTCCGAATGATCCCTTCCTAAGTGAGATTCTTCTCAGAAAAATGTCAGGTTAGGATTCAGAGACAAATTTCTAGAAGAGCTCAGGTCTCATAAGGTTTAATGCACCCATTAAACACTGAAGAGGGCTTTAATTTGAATCTTCCAATGGTGAAGATATCACATTAAAATTTTGATTTTAGTTTTGTATGTAGCTTCTGCTCTTAAAGAGACTATTTGCTTAGTTTACACTGTGAAGATGCTGTTTTAAATGAATTGTGGGATGCAAAAATTAAGCCATTTTCCTTTTTGCCTTGTTCATCCACAAAACAAAAAAAGATTATATGTTTGAAAAATAATTGTGGCTTTTCCAGTTGATGCATGATCATCACAGAATCTACTTCATGTCTTTTGACATGAAACTGAACTGCATAGTAATCAGTAGGGCATTCAGTATAGCAGTAGACAGCTTTCATTCAAAATATAATAAGCAAATTTCAGAAGTTATTTTTAATTTTCTTTTTTTAAATACAAGATTATAAAGTTGGTATGTGAGATAATGATATCTTACAAGATAGCTGTAGTTTTTACAAGGCAACTGCACCATACTATAACTTGATAGTGATTTTGCTGCCAATGGAAATATTTTGTTTATTGTGTTGGGTTTTTTTTAAGTCTCTGAATTTATTAAAGATCAAAGTCCTTTTACAGGAAAATCACTCATTCTATCAAAGAAATCCAGAACTTAGTGAAGTCCACTTTATCTGAGTGTGAAAGAGTTATATCGTGATTAGAAATATCAGTTTAGTTGGTTAATTGAGCCAGGAGAGGCAAAATGCCTTGCTTTTTTTTTTTTTTTGACACAAATGCACACAGACAACATACTAACTCTGTTAGGCAAGGAATACAAATAAAGGAGCTTTGATCATAACTGAAAATACCGAGTCCCAGTTCTGAGAAAAAACTATTTTCCAGTCACTGATTAGAGAAATATAGTGAATTAAACACCTGTCACACTTCTCACTAATAAAGAAAGATTGATTTCTTTGTGATAGCTGCTTGGTCAGAG
Organism: Microhierax caerulescens; assembly: GCA_035590215.1. NCBI lineage: Eukaryota > Metazoa > Chordata > Aves > Falconiformes > Falconidae > Microhierax > Microhierax caerulescens. The sequence continues at coordinate 34,981,252 of JAVJGJ010000014.1, read as the reverse complement.
TCATAGCAGGTCATATGTTGGGTACCAGATGTATCCAAAGGCTCTTGGCTACAGAATGGAAATCTTTGGATTTGGTTTTGACTCTGAATGCAGCATTTGTTTTAGAGCCTGCTTGCTTTGCCATAATGTTCTGTTCATCTCCAGGCTGATCCTGACCTTAGACACTTTCTGACACTATGTCAGATATTGTATTTACTGCTTCACAAATTTCTTCAGCCTTTTTACAACACATTACATTTAGATAATATCCAAATAGCTGTTAGACTCCCAAGGTTGATAATTTGGGCATGGAATTCTTAGACAGAAGAGAAGAAATTCTGAGAAGAACCATCCAGAATATTTATATAGTTCATGATAATGACAAGGACTCAAAAGTTCTCCTACTATATGACAAAAAATAGCAATAGGACCCATATGCAATGGTTAGGAGAAAGGAGTTGTAAACATTGTGTTAAATATTGACATACAGGTATATGTATACTGTTTCTGCTCTCAAGAATATGGAGGTTTATTGTTGGCAGAGGATGACCAAGTTAGGGAGTACTTAAACAACTCTATGTCTGTAAGGCAGTGGGGCCTGATGGGAATTGACTGATATAATTGCATTGATTATCTTTGAATAGTCATAGTGACTATGAGAGGTACCTGAAGGCTAGAAGACAAGAAATATCATTACTATAGTAAAGAAGGGTGAAAGAAAGATTTGGGGAACCACAAGCTGGTCAGCCTCACCTCAGTCCCTGGAAAGATAGTGGAGAAAAACCTCCTGGAAAGCTTTTCCAAACACATGAAGGACAAGGAGATAACTGGGAGTAATTAGCATGGATTTATGAAGGTGAAATCATGCTTGATCAACTTGATAGACTTTTACAGTGGTGTGAATAGTTTGGTGGATGAGGGCAGAACTGCAGATATTGTTTACCTTGATTTCAGAAAAGCCTTTGACAGTCTCTTACAACATCATCATAGGCAAACTGACAAAGTAAGGTTTAGATAAGTGGACAGTAAAATGGATTAAAAACTAGCTGAATGACTGGGCCCCAGAGGGTAGTGACCAGCGGTGGAAAGTCTAATTGGAGGCCAGTGAGTAAAATGTGTGCTAGGGAGCAACACTGGCTCCAGTCCTGCTTTACATCTACTTTAATGACCTGAATGAAGGGTCAGAGTAAATGTCATCAAGTTTGCTGATGAAACAAAACTGGAAGAAGTGGTTGACATGCCAGAAGGGTGTGCTACCATTCAGAGGGACCTTAAAAGGCTGGAGAATGGGCTGAGAGGTGTCAGGGCTCTTTCTGAGAAAAGGCTTTGTCGTTGTCGGGGTGCCAGGTTGCAGAGTGATCATGCCACACCTGTCTGTAATGAGGGGGTTGCCCAAAGCCTCCCACAGCTTAAATCCTGATCTTGGAAGAAAAGACCTTGTCAGATGAGTATGGAGGGAGAAAACAGCTTGGTGGAGTGTGAACTGGATGTAAAGGTACTTTGCTGCACACAGGCACATTCTGGGGCAGAACTTGGGTGGATAAGTGATTGTATACAACCAGCACTTATGTGTGCAGCAGGGGATCTCACATGGGGTCTGTGCCTTCATATGCCACAAAGAGGAACTCTATGAAGTTCACCTAGAAGAATTGTGAAGTCCTGTGTCTGAGGAGGAAAAACTACATGCATCACCATATACTGGGGGCTGACCAGCTGGAAAATGACTTGGCAGAAAATAACAAGGGTGTCTTGGTGGATACCAGGTTGAACATGAGCCAGCAATGTGCATTGTTGCAAAGAAGGCTAATAGTATCCTGGGCTGCATTAGGCAAAGCATTGCCAGCAGATTGTGGAAGCTGATCCTTCCCTTTAATTCAGCACTGGCGAGGCTGTACCTCGAGTCCTGCATCCAGTTCCGGGCTTCTCGGCACAGAAGAGATGTGGACATACTGGTAACAGTCCAACAAAGACTACAAGAGTACCTTGCAAGTGAAAAAAAAAAATTGAGAGGGCTGGGACAGTGCAGCCTGGAGAAGGGAAGACTCAGGGGGATATTATCAATGTCTATAAATACCTGAAGGGAAGATGTTCTTTTCAGTAGTGTCCAGCAACAGGACTAGAGCAATGGATACAAACCGAAACACAGGAGGTTCCTTCTGAACACCAGGAAACACTTTTTTACTGTGAGTGTAACTAAGTGCTGGCATGGATTTTCCAGACAGGTGTGGAGTCTTCATCCTTGGAGATATTGAAAATATGTCTGGACAAGGGCATGAGTACCTGGCTTTAGGTAACCCTGTTTGAGACCTCCAGAGGTCCTTTCCAACCTCAGCCTTTCTGTGATTTTGTGATTCTCTGAAGGTTCTCTGCCTTGTCCCAGACAAATGCTCTGCAACAGCCTAGCATACTCTAGTTTAAAATCACATTCGAACAAATGTGGCCTACAAAAGTGTATTATCTATGTTAGATTGGCCCACATAAAAAAAAAAAAAACAAACCCAAAATTTTTTTGGTAAACCATTCTGTGGTCGAACATTAAAAGCCAAAGATCTAGCATGAATAGCTAAAAAGAACTCAAACACTTGTCATGTCATAGGAAGACATCTTACACATTATCATCATTTACTGGTTTACAACAGCAATAGAGATTTTGTGAAAATGTGGTGGTTTCCTAACTCTACACAACAGTCTCACAGACCTTAGAAACTATGATTCTAGTAACAGTTCATGAACATTCAGTTTAAACCTGAACACCTGCTCAGTGCTACCATGTATTTGTCCATTTGTTACTCATTATTCAACACCAACCATGTATAGAAATACAAAAGGATGTAAAAACAGCTGTACTGGATGAGGCTGAAGGCCCATCTAGCCAATCTTGGTCTCCAGCAGCAGCTTAGAACAGATGGTGAGGGAAGGGGTAAAAGGAGCAGGGCAAGTATTACATGATTGCTTCCCTCTCCTTCCTTTCTGTAATCAGTGATGTAGGAACTTCATGAGCCCAAAGATTTGTCTGCATGATAATATATAATAGTCTATAGACAGATCTTTCAGCAATTTGCCTAATTCCCTGTTGAACTCCAGGACATATTTTTTTTTACTTCTTTGAAAATTAAATGTAAGTTAATTGTAGGTTTTGTGGAAAATGTTTTTAAGCATTCCAACTAAAAATTCCACATGGCATCCCTAGTTCTGCAGCTATCAGAAATTCAGAATTATCATTTCCAATTAACCTTCTCAGTGTTACTCTTGATTAGATCAGCTCTACTCTTTTCCTTTACTTCTGTTGCAAGATAAGCAATTGTGATATCAGTTGTTTCTTCAAATCGAATCCATCCCAATACCAGGTAAGCTTTAGTGCATATTGTGCTAGTTTTAGTTCTAGATGTTGTAAAGATAAGCTGACAAGGACTGCATCAAGTATTTAATTAAGTATGTGGACACACCCTGCATTACATCCTTAACCCATTTCAGTATTTCCTCTTAATTTTTCCTCCAGATCATTACTTCAGATTATTCCACTGAATTTTGCGTGAGATTTTTAAACACCTTTATAGAGTGGCCTTCCCTGTGATTAAGAATAATCTATTTATTCTTACATAAATTATTTACATGGCTGGAAGATTTGGGCTACCTTTTGATGCACATCAGTCAAGTGCTGTTACTCCTCAGTAATGTGGGCAGTCAAGAGGGTGAAAGCTCACCAATCAACAACTGGGCCAGCTCTGACTGTTTAACTGGGACATAACTTATCACCTGATAAACAGACTAGCTGACTGAGGGAACACTTTCAGTCCACTCACCATTTGGTTCACTAGTTCATTTAAAAATTGGTAGCTTGAAATAGCTGGGCAAGTACATTTTCACAATGAGAATATATAATTATTCCAGCTTAAAGTCATACTCTAAAAAGTAAATACAGTGACACTGGGTTACCAGTCACTAGGTATATGGTTTTATTATAAAAATCTACAGGCTGTATAAATTTATGAGGATTCTAAATATGCAAAGCTATTTAAATCTTGTGTGTAACTGCAGTGGAGTCTGGATCCCTTGTGCTCTGTCTCAGCTCCTGTGCAGTTTCTTGCTGCTGCTAGACTAGGACCTTCTGGTTTTAACTCCCTCTCATACCCTCATCTTTTCTTCCATATTGGTTCTAAATTGCAATGTAAAATCAGTATCTGATATCGAGACAGAGGTTCTGGACCACATGATGTCCACCACAATGCCAACTTTATTTCTCACTTTTTGCACTTGTCACTTGAATCTTCTATTTTGCTTTTTGCTTCTATTTGCTGCTTTCTTGCAGCTTTCAAGCTGTCTTACTGTGGTCTGTACTAATACTGTATTAATCTAAATACAGTAGATTAATATTATATATATAAATCTAAATAGAAATCGTACCTTTTTTTTTTTTTTTTTTTATTACAGATATAACTTCTGGTCCTAATTTCTCATCTGGCAGCTAACCAAGCATTGATTCTGGGATCCCAACTTTCCCTTGTTGTATTCAATGCTAGGTGAACAAAAAGAGTCTAGTAGTCACATAGGAACTTTGAGTAAGGAAAGGAAGAAATCTGTGAAACACAAAAATGTACATAACTGAATTCTCAGTGTTAGTGATGTATTATTTTTACCCTGCAAGATGGATAATAATTCTGAAGCCTTTTAAGCCAGATATTAAAATAGTCTATGTAAATACCTATAAAATCAAGTCAGTAGAGAGTACATCTTGAAAGCACTAACACTCATGCAAACCTTGGTGATCTGTTGCTATGTGATTTGGTTTCTATGAATTCTGCAGAGCTTTTTTAAAAATTTTATTATATGGCTAAAGGCAGGCAAAATCTTGAATAAGCTCACAACTGGGAGACAGGAATAAAATAATTTAAAAAGTTTGGATAAAATATTAAAATATAAAAGGAAAAGCAAACACATGTATAATTCCCAGGATACTTTGGAATATTCTTACTCCCATGTTCCTAGAAGAATGTTTATTCAGTAGTCAGCATTTGCTTACATTAAAAATCTAAAGCTGACAAACAACTCCAATTACATGGTCACATGTTAGTACACTATGCCTATTTCTGGATGTAAGGAAGAAAAGCCTCCAATTTACAGGGATATTTCCAGAAACCGATGTGGGAGAAGCTTTTGATTCGCTGTTCTACAACTTTATAAATCTGTTTGATATTTGGAGCTTTCCCTAACCTTATTGTTAATAAGTTTACCAAAGCAAAGCAATCAATTAAGCCAGTCTTGCATTTGTTCTTCAAGTCAGTAGAGGTACTTCATCAGGGTGTCTACATCTATACATGACACTGTTTACTCCAGCACCATGTTGAATTCCTGCATCAGGACCATCAATTGTTTACTAACATGGATACCACAGGATCCTGGATAGGAACTCCATAATCTCTCCTCAGGTACATGATTAAGTAGCAAATGACACCCACCAGCATCTGGTGAGCTGTCAGGTGCCAGAAGGTGTTTGTAGTGGTAATTTGGCCATCTGCAATCTGTGTTGTCAGTGCATTGTAAGTTATCACTGTCTTAGGCAATATTAACTTGCAATGTTCTTCTGACATTTCTTCAGTGGGTTGTGAAGCAGACATATGGTACAAAATACCTCCTGGCTGGCTCCTCCCACCCTTCCAATAGCAGTGGCTTCTGTTGTTTATCAGTAACAGTACTGTAGATTGTGCTCAGACCGCTCTTCAAGCTACCTTAACATTAGTATTGCTCAGGTACTTATACCCTGGTTTAGGTATTCTGAGACACTTTTGTGACACACTTCCATGTTCTGCAGCACACAAGACATAGGAACATATGGCCCACTGTAATTATATATTTTGCAAATTACTTAGCAATTATACCTGAAGTTACCAAGGAGTTCAAAAGCAATTACCTTGTAACTTGCTTTCAGGTTCTGTAATAAGGCTTTCAGTTTCTATGGAAAAATAACTAGATAATTATTTTGTGGTTATATGGCAATTAATCAATTAATTAAGATTTTTTATTATTTTATTTTATTTTATTTTATTTTATTTTATTTTATTTTATTTTATTTTATTTACAAAACAATGCATCTGGCTGGCAACTACTGTGCCAGTATTAACTAAAACAGCCAAGGTATATTTTTGAATTATGGAGCTCACAAAAGAAATGTCATACAACCCTTGATGTTGGTTTGGATCCTCATTGCTACATATTCTTACCAGATCATCTAAAAAGTACTTTTTTTTTTTTTGTTAGACTTTTTCTTTGCTTTTTGTAATATGTTTTCTCATAAAGTGAATATCACACCTAGAAACTGCATAGAATTTAGAACAAAATAACGAAGATAGGAATCCTCTAACCACTCATTTGCAGTGGAAAACTTAACTGACCATAACTGTGGTTATATTAATGTAACATTGCAACTAGAGGAAAAATTACCTGATGGATGCAGATACATTTTTATTTTTAGACTAACAGCTTCTAATATGAAGAAGCAGAATGAGAAGATAGGAGTCCTAATGACAAATACATCGTGCATTTATTTAATGGGAACTGAGCAGTTCAGGGAATTGCTAATAGTATTCAGGGGCTTTCATCACTGAGTCGCTAGGCTTGAATCTGGCCCAGGTCTGCAATGACTGAAAATCATTACAATTTGATAGTTCTTCAGTGCCCTATGCAAAATGAATGATGTTCTTACTCTGAAACTGATGGTCATTAGAAGAAATTACTACCCACCGGAGAAGAACAAGATAGATAGGTAAAAGTATGGTAGAAAAGGAGGTTATACAAATGTAGGAGAAGGGGTTACATGAGGTGTATTAATTAATGAATATTAATAATATTAATGCAGACATTATCAAAAGCTTTCTGTCTGAAACATTTTATTCAGGACAATGAGATGTCTTTTCTTTTTCCTCTCTTCTTTGCTAAACAAATTCTAAAAAGAATTATGGCTTTTTGTCCTCATTAAAAACAAACCAGTCTGAAAATTTGGTTTCATTAGTTTTAGCACCATAATCCAAGCTAATAAGCAAACCTACAATTGTTCCTAAACCTGTAATGTTAGTTCAGCAAAATGGAATTAGCACTCAACTGTATTTGGACCAGTTAATACTACTGGTAAATCTGGCATATTTGAATGGTGACAAAAATGAAATAACATCTCACCAAATCAGTCTTTTATTCATTTTCTCTTTATTTATTTCATTCAGTGCAATAGAAATTATCTGAAAATATATTTGTATGATTTTTTTTCCCATTTTTGTGTGGTTTTTATTTTCCTTTTGCAGCTTTGCAACTTTTTAACATTGTAGAAATTTTAAACATTTTAAGAGTAGTAATTCTGTCTACTGATAAGTAAATAACATGTTATACACATCATATATTATCATTTATTCTGTGGTAAAGACACAGGAAAAGTGAAAGAAAGAATGCATATAAATCAGAGTTATTGATTCCTTTGGGAAAGAAAAAAAGAATCACAAGAAAAGAAAATGGTGTTGCAATTCAAACAGTGAAAAATACAATCAGCTTAAATATTTCAATGTTTCATGAGGATTTTCCTTATTTCCATCCATTGCCATGGAGTGCTTTGCTGAAAGCAGATCAGTAGTTTCTTTATAAAAATTTAATTTACCAAATAAAAAAGAACTCAAAGGCAGAAATTACGCATATGTATAAAGTAAACTCAATGGTCATTACTTATTAAGATTCATATGGTTATCTATATGCTTAGTACATCATGGAATTAATACTGCCATATCAAATGATATTTTATTATTCCTTACTCAGTAAGGTGCCTTCTCCCAGGTAACAAGTGATAAGACAAGAGGAAATGGCCTCTAGTTGCACTAAGGGAGGATATTAGGAAAAAAATTCTTCATCGAAAGTGTTGTCCAGCATTGGAACAGGCTGCCCTGGGAAGTGGTTGAGCCACCATCCCTGGAAGTATTTGAAAGACATGTAGATGCGATGCTTATGGATATGGCTTAGAGGTGGACTTGGTAGTGTTAGGTTAATGGTTGGACTCAATGATATTAAAGGTCTTTTCCAACCTAAACCATTCTATGATTCCGATTCTATCTTTCATTTCCTCCTTAGCCTGTCTATAAGCATTTCCAAACAAGCTCCTTACCAACAGCCAGATTTTCTTCCAGTGTCCATTGGGGGTAAAACAGAAAGGGGAAAGTAAACTGTCTTACTTGTATAGAGAGATTTTCTCTGCTCTGGTGCTTCATCTGTATAGGGGTTGTACGTGGAGCTCTGCTATCGTACTCATACTCACAAGATATATAGGTGGAATGGTTCACAGCAGTAGCTCTTAAACCTTGCACATACAGGTCAATATCTGTGGCCTTCACAGAAAATTTAAGGGCAATGTAAGTTTTTTACCTTCCAGAGCTAGTGTACTAACTTTCCCTTCATTACTCCCAGAATTTAACCCAAAGTGTTCAAATAGCATAGTAGCAAGTGCTCAGTTAAAATAGAAGAAATTAACAACAACAAAATCCATGCCATACGTTAAATTCTTCTTTAATTCTTGGGAAAAAGCAGAGAGCACAACTAGTAGGGAATTACTGCTTTCGTTCAGTCTTCAGTGGCTAATGGACTCAAAGCAACATGGAACAGTTAGCTTTCTAAAATCCATTTCATACAGAAAGAGAATTTAATATAGATATGTGGGAATATAATTGATTACACAGAGTCCAATGGGAATCTAAATTATAAATAAATCCTTTATCATTATATTATGATTTCTTACAAGGCTTATAAGAAGCTATCCTATAGAACACATTACGTCAGGATATTATAGTCAAATATTGTTGGGTTTTTTTTAAGACTGTACATATATTTGAAACAAAGAATTGTGTTGATACTGCATTGAATAAACCAAATCTGCCATTAGTAAAACTTTATATAACATAATTATTTTAAGAGGAAGACGGAAAGATATATATGTAACTAATAAATTTTCAGACTTTTATTTAGTTCCTCTAAAGGAAGGTGTGCTTGCGTATCTTTGATGGTATTTCCAGAAGCATTTTAACTGGTAGACACTATAGGAGGGATTTCTGTTTTCCACTTGTATTTGTAGCTGTATTACTGAGACCCAAAATTTAATAATGTGAAGGAAAACTGATTATGACAATTTTAACTACTTAGAGAGAGTATGGAGATTAAAGGAAGCTACATTTTCAAGAACTTCTTGTGCAACCTTCTGCTGATCAGTGTTCAAACTATGGGTAAATTCAGCTCTTCAGAAAATAGACAGTGCCATCAGTCCAGCAAACAAAATATACCCGAAGTCAATCCAGCTGCATTTATGTAATTTTCTAAAAACCTCAGACTTGTGCAATTCAGGCTATATTCAAGTAATTTACTTCTCATAAACAAAGGTCGAATGCAGACCTACTGTGCTGTCTCAGTTAAAACAATCTATTGATGATTTGTATCACCTTCTCTCTAGAATACTGGTCCCTGGCTACAATAAATGAGAAGAGTATTAAGAACTGATACAATTCAGAACAAATACATCAAAAAAACATTTTTGTTTTGATCTAATATGCAGCACACAAATTACAGATGCATCAGGAGTGTACCATTATAAAAATTATTCTTCTAACTTCATAGCAGATAATTATGCTGATACCTGCACTGAATGATGGCAAAAAAACATGCCACTGCTTACAACTGTCAACCTAATCAAGCATTTCTTCTTGCATTTGATTACATATCAGGGATTTGCCAAGTGATGACATGCACATTCTATGGTATCCTCTGAATAACTGTAATAGCTATAAGCAGGCTAACTTTTGCTACATTGGATCACTGAATAGGTGTCCACCTGAGAAAAACAAAACCCTTTGCTTAGTCATAGGTTGAGAGGTTTTGGGAAGAGAAATGTCAGTAGATTCCTCTTTCTTGTAGCCAATACAGTGATTCTGGCACTAGACTGCATCACTGGGGTATCAACAATACCGTGTATTTCAAAGGAATATTAATGAACATATTGAGATAATGAAAAGGAAATGAAGTACTTCTTTTATTGAATTTTCTAAAACAGCTCTAAGAAATATACAGTAAAACCTTTTCAATTAAACAAATGAGCAGCTTTTATTAATGGAAAACAGTAATCATCATACATTAATAGGACTTAATAATTGTTTGGACACTGTTGTTAGGATAAGAAAGAACCTGACTGATAAAACATGCTTCTAGGAAAGATCCTGGCTGTAGAGCAACAGGTTGGAACTGGCCTATAGGAGGTGCTCTTGGCTCTCCTTAGTGACAAAAAAATAGGTTTTGAAAATTTATCCTCAGTCTGTGACTTCAGACTGCATTAAATTTTAGCTATATAGAAAAAGGGAGGAGCTGTACTTTACATCTTCTGTTGAACAAATCACAGCTAGTTGGATTGTCTGAAGTCCAGAGTGTTGGCTTTTTCTATAGCTTTGAAACCTAATGATGAAATCTTTTACAGAGATACGTAACATATTAAATCATTCATTCTTTCCATTGGCTTTTTTTTCATTGGATCCTGCTAAATCTTACGTGCATTGAAGTGTGTACTTCTTCTAATTTCTTAATTTCATGTTAAACACATGTTCAGGTTTAACAGTAAACTGGGAGAGAGTTAGTTTTCTTCTCAGCAGCGGGTGCAGTGCTGTGGTTTGGACTTGGTGTGACAGCAATGTTGATAAGACACTGATGGTCTTGGTTGTTGCTAGATACTGTTTATACTAAGTCAAGGACTTTTCAGTTTCTCTGGCCTTGCCAGCCAGAGGGCTGGAGGAGTACAAGAAATCATGAGGAGACACAGCCAGGACAGCTGACCCAAACTAACCAAAGGGGTATTCCATACCATGGGACATCATGCTCTAAACTGGAGGGGGTGGCCGGGGCCTGTGGATCCTTGCTCAGAGACTGGCTGGGCATCAGTTGGCGGGGGGGTGAGCAGTTGTGTTGTGCACCAATTGTTTTCTTTCCTTCCTTCCCTTTGGATTTCATTCCTTTCCCCCTCTGCCTTGTTTTCATTATGACTGTTATTACTATTGCTCCTTTATTTTTATTTTATTTAAATTATTAAATTGTTCTTATCTCAACACTCAAGTTTTACATTCCTTTCCGATTGTCCTCCCCATCCCTCTGGGTAAGGGAGGAGTGAGTACACGGCTGCATGGTGTTTGATTTCTGTCTGGGGTTAACCCTCAACAACACATTATTCATGTTTACCTCATGTTCTTCTGGTGCAGAGGAAGGACTAGTGTATGTTTTGGGAAGAAATAGCCCTGATACTATAAACAAAAGAGAATATATACATAATGGAGGATAGCACTCAGTATCAAATATACTCTGTTGTTAGAGCACTTTATCATACAATCAAGATTCACACTAGGCGAAAGACTTGCAAGTTGAAGACTCAGTGGCTGCCACAGACTGTACATAGCTCTCCCATACAGCATGTGACTTTCTGAGGACAGGTGTGCTGAAAACTATGAGGCATAGAAATTTAAGAAGAAAAAGGAATTAAAACAGGTTTATTGTGCTAGGCAAAAAAATCCTTATATCTATTCCCAGTCTTTCATATTTTAAAATTCTACAGCCTAAAATGAGCAAACTGACTCAAATGTCTTTGACATTCAAAAGCTCCCCTAAATAAACTCATTGTCAGGTATGATACATTTTTTAAATTACAGTCTTTTGGTGGATATGTCAATAATACCAGCTAACTCCGATTCATGGGGAGAAGGCAAGCACTTTTGCTAAAAGATTCAAGGCAAAAGCACAAAACAAATCATTGATTTCCATGCCCTGAGAACTAACCTGACAACTAATTTTTCTTCATGTTCTTATTTGGTTCTTTTCCACCTTTTCACAATAAGACAAGAGTAGAATATGCAGTCATTCATTGTTTGAAATAGTTGTTGACTTCAGGGAGTGTAGTTTCTTAAAGTATACTACTTAAAAACTCCTTGACTTCCTGTCAGCCCTTCAGTGCATGCTTTAAAAATATATGCCTTTACTCAGGCTAAGGAAATAGTTCTATAAAGTAGCAGACTCCATAGGCTCATATTTCTGGCTGGGTATATATGTTTTGCTCTCTCCATAACCCTGTTGGCTTGTCTCTTCTTTTTTCTTTTTTTCCTTTTTATTCTCTTTTTATTTTTTCTTTCTTCTTTTTAATGAACTACACTACCAGACTCCCCTTCTTTCAAGAGGTGTCAGTGAAGGCTTAGGACTCTCACCATATACTTGTTAACAAGTAGGTGGTATTTCTGTTCTTTGGGAAACACTGTTTTGGACATAATCTATAGAAAAAACTGTGACTTGATGGTTCACATCATTGCAATACAGCATGCCACAGCAGAACTCTCAAAAAAAAGGGTTTTAGACATTATTTTTGAGCTTAGGAGCTCAGGGCACATTTCTTATTTAAATACAAATATGAAAACTAAATAATAATTAAACCTAAATATTCAAGATGAAACAATAAATTCAGGTAATTAATTTCAATAAATTTGTTTTAAATAATTTCTGAAAAATCCATCATATTAATACTGCTTTGTGCTCCTTGTGAATGACTGATTTCTTTTTGTAATTCAGGTTTTCTGGGGTTGGTAATGCTTTACTGAAAAAAACCTCTTTTTTGGATAAAGAACTGCATGAAAGTTTTTTGCAATAACTTGTTGAAAGTTTCTGAGTGCTAACCCATGTTAAAACATCCCCACTATTAGAAGTAGTACTGAAAACTAAACAGCTATAGAGCAGAGGTTCTGCCCAGAAAACAAAGCAAGTACTTGAAGGTAATAAGAAGTGACAGTGAATGTTACAGCACTGTCCAAGTTTTCAGTAGCTGATAGTTACTGATTATAGGCTAATGCACAATGTGAACTTTTGTATGTGAAAAATAAATGTGTGCAAATTAAAATGTACCTTTTTGTACTGGCAGGATGGCATGCTTATATGTTTCTGATTAACTCTAACTATGGAGAGCCTATTGTATGCAAAAGTATCACTTAGAACTGGAGCCTTGATCTTGCAATTGTTAGTCAAATCAAAGTCCAATTAATTTCAGCAATCAAACCTTAGAAAAAGCTGAGCAGTGTTGTGGAATCTGTTACAGTATGTTACAGTAACTTTTCTTTAGGGAGGTTTCAGTTAAACTTTTACATGTAATTGAATGCAATGTCTAAATCAATTTGAGATACAGAGCACAGGCACAGAGACTTGAATATAACTTAAGCCTTCTCACCTCTACCATTTTTCCAGGGCAAACACATAGCAAAATAAGGATTTTAGTATCTGAAGAAAAATTATTTTTCTTGGTGTCTAGGAGACAACAGCTGATACAGAAAGATCAAGGAAGCTTCAAAGCATCAGTGCTCCTAAAAGAAGGTAAGAAAGAGAGATTTGGGTTGATTATTCGCTTAAAGAAACCTCCTGCTATAATACTGTTTCCTCTTGCTGAATTATACCTGTGTTTGGATAATTCACCTTGTATATTCATTGCAAATAAATAAAATTACTGATTCCCTTAAAAACATATATTAGTATTTCGTCATTTCTCCTCACAAAAATGTTGATATGTGATGATATGTGACAACATTTTGACAAAGTATTCAAAATAAACAGGGATTTAATGGAACATTGAAAGATGAAAAAAAGGATATAATGAAAAAATATTTTTTCCATTAGTATTGTTAAGTAAATATTTACATAAGATTAGTCATGTAGTCATAAAGCTAACTTGCTTAATTTAAACATTTTTACTGTTTTAAGAAATTGAGAATATACAGACAATGAAGACATGTTATTCAGAAGCATACATCTTCTCCTCTTCTTTTATCCCCAAAAGACATGATTTGCATCCTGAGCTAAATAATTAAAATTTATTTTCAAAATTCTAAAGGGGTTATGCATGCAGCATTTGCCTTATATAATAAAAACCAAGGTTACAAAAGAGAAGTCAAATTCAAAAACTTTGATACAATTTATTACTTGAGCTCGGAAAATTACTCCCTCAATATCCTTAAACATTTAAAAGGTTTTACTGCTATTGCAAGAATACTCCCTTTGCTTTCACACTTCATGATTATTCTGGCTGATATAGGCCACTCACAATGAATGGGTGAAGACTTCAAAGGAAGCCAAGGAATGAACAACAGTTTCAGAAAATTCTCAAGAACTTTTGAATGCATGATATATGCATTTGGATATATGAAAAAAAAACCTTGAATTTGCAGGACATCTAATTATTACAGTGATGTACACCAATCTGAAACTTAGGGTGGAAAGTGCATGTACTACATAGGATTTTATTATTATTGTTATTACCATTCCTGATAATTTGATTTCAAACATTACAGTTAAGCAGAAATATTCTACAGGATTTATGTGTCAGACTGAAACAGCTTGAATGTGAACTGTTTATAACTGGCCACAAACTAGCTACAGAGAAAGAACTATTCACAGAAATTATTCACGGAATGATTGTGAATAATGAGCTAATTTAGGAAAATCACAATCTGTTCATGGACAATTTGTGAGCTGAAGAGAGTTAAAATTCATCAACTAAATTATTTGTTATAAATTATTCACCAGGCTCTAATGAGCACCCAAAAATATGGCTGCTTATCTGAAACTTATTCAAATTATCCAAAATGTTTCTGTCTGTATAAGAAGGCCAGAAATATTCTTTTGTACTTTTCAATATTTTCTGATAGTGTTTTCATTTTGCTTATGTTCCAAGTTAAAATTTGAAGTATAGAACAATGCAAAACTAAAAGATAATAAAAAGGAGGAGAGAAACCTTATTATTTTCACATCTAAAAGATATTTTCACTTATTTTAATTCAAGCTTGTGATGAAAACATACTACCGTTTAGTACACTATTTAATGCAGTAGTTTACACTTTTGTGGTTCAGCCTTCTGATTCTGAAATATCTAATAAGACTGACTGATCAAAAATGTTACTGGAAAATAAATGTCTATATTTTGTATTCCCACCAGTGTTAATTCAACTTTCTAAGAGAAAGATGCTTCACCTGTTGCTGTCTTTGTCCTCAATAATACTGTTTTTACTGTATCTTTTCAGTCACTCACCACAAAAACAGTGAATACATCATTTTTCCCCTATATCTAGCAAAGCTGACAAATGTTTTAGTAATCTGTGACTTTTACTTATGTGTGGTTTACAATGGTTATTGAAAATAATGACAAGTAAAACATTACAAACAATATCGCTCCTCAATTTCAATTACATGGATCAGCCTGCTTAAAGTGTGTTAGCTATTACATAAAGCACAAGCACTCTGCACTATTTCATGCCTGTGCCACTGTGTCTGCAGTCAGCAGTGAATAAGCACCACAAGGAGTAATATTCTAAATACTTTAAGGCCAGACTTGAAAATTACTGAGGTCAGTGAAGAGATTTTTATTGATTTTAAAGGGAACTGGTTAAAAATTTTGGATGTCAATTGTGGTGGGTTGACCTTAGCTGGCCACCAGATGCCCACCAAGCCATGCCATCACACCTCTTACTCAGTGGGACAATGGGAGAAAACAGGAAGAAAAACTCATGGGTCAAGGTAAAGAGAGTTTAATAAAGGCAAAGGCTGTTCATGGAAGCAAAGGAAAAAAGAAGAAGAAAAAAATATTTATTCTCCACTTCCTACCAGCAGGCATTGTCCAGCTACTTCCTGGGAAGCAGGAACTCAATATGCATAGCAGTTCCTTTGGAAGACAAACACCTTAGTAATGAATGCCCCCTCACTTTCCCTCATTGCTTTTATTGCTGAGCATGATATCATATAGTATGGAATCTCTCTTTGATCAGCTTGCTTTTGATCAGCTGTCCTGCGTGTGTGTGTCCCCAGTCTCCCACTCACTTCCAGTCTACCAGTCCTAGGTTGGAGAGACAGCCTTGGTGCTGTGTTATTACTGCTCAGCAGTAGCCAAAATGTTGTGTTACCAGCAGCATTATAGTTACAAATACAAAACACAGCACTACATGGACTTCACTGGGGAAAGTAACTCCATTCCAGCCAGATGCAGTACTGTGCTTTATCTTACATAGTTTTAGCCAACTAACAGTAGAGCAATTCATTCAATGTAATATTCTATATCTATAATTTTACCTTTGGGCTAGTCACCATAGGCTTCCTTCATATTTAGTAACAAGAAAAAGGCACATTAAGAGACTGATTTGTCAGACCTGTTTTAGATGTCCTTTCTGAGTGTAAGATTAATTGCCTTAAAGGAGCACACATGACTCTACATTGGCTAGAGAAGGACTCTGGATTGATTATCTCAGACCTGAACATCTAACTTCTAGACACCGATGATAAAGGACATGTGTCTTACTATAAGCTGAGACTGTAGTTTTCTTAACTCTTTTCCTGTAGTCAGTGGAAAGAGAAAAAGGCTCATCTAGAAAATGACTTATGAATTTACCTGGTCTGACTAATATCTGAAGAGGGTTTTCTTTCTATATTGACCTTATGGTAACATGACTGCTAAATGAGAAGCTTCAGCAATATATAGAAAGATACATAAGAGATATACTAGATATTATAAGAGAAAAATGGGGTAGAAACATCAACCTTCAAGGAGTCTCAGCTAAGTTTCTAAAGTTTGTTAAGTGAATGTGGGTTTTAGTAACTGAACTTTGATGGCATTGGTGGATTTTTCTTTCCATGAGATAGATTGCACACGCAATATTTTTCACTTGTTCTTCAGTGGAAATTACCTATCAGACCTCTGTGAAATTCAGGGTTTTCTCCCCGCCCCCCGCATCCCCCGTCATACTGGCGGGTAATTAAGTACTACTCAGCCGCTCACTTACTCCCCCCCCCCCCCAGGGGAATGGGGAGGAGAGTTGGAAAGGAATATAAAATTTGAGGGTAGAGAGAATAACAATTTAATAATTCAAATAAATTAAAAATAAAAGAACAATGATGACAATAACAGTTACAATGATGAGGGGAAGGGAAAAGAATAAAATCCAGAGGGAAAGGAAGAAAGGAACAGGTGGTGCACAATGCGACTGCTCACCACCTGCCGACTGATGCCCAGCCAGTCCCCAAACAACAATCTATCTGCACTGGGCAACCCCCCAGGTATATATACCTGCCATGACATCCTACGGTATGGAATAACTCTTTGGCTGGTTCGGGTCAGCTGACCTGGCTGTGTCCCCTCCAGCATTTTTACTAGCAAGGCCTGAGGAACTGAAAAGTCTCACATCAAAGCCAAAATACAGTACTGCACTAGCCTCTAAGAAGATAATTAAATCCACATCAGCAGAAACCAGGACATCCCCCAACCTAGACTGAGAAGAGAAGAGGCTCACTGCAGCGATTACATATATATATATATATATACACTAAAC
>JAVJGJ010000014.1:34932339-34953924 GCA_035590215.1 Microhierax caerulescens | reverse complement strand
CCCCCCCCCCCCCCCCCCCCCCCCCCCCCCCCCCCCCCCCCCCCCCCCCCCCCCCCCCCCCGCCCCGCGAAGGGAAGGGAAGGGACGGGAAGGGAAGGAGAAAGGAAACACTGTAGTGGTACATAATCACTTGTCAAAATTTCCCACATACACTGCAAATAATTCACTGTAATTCACATTTGCTTGTTCACTTTAGTATCCTTCAGATCTTCTGACTATGCTCAAAAGTAATTGACAAAACAAATAAAAATAAAACTTGTGTAGAACACAAAGTGTTAACTACATTCTTGAGAAATATTTTCTTGCAACACAGTCACACACTGAATTTTTCTACTGTTGGAGACATCTTACTACTTAAAATGGTAGTATCCATCATATAGAAAGTGTATGTTTGAAGCAGACATTTTGGTTGGTATTAATCTCTGCTAATACTAGTGTTAACTTTTGAACTAAACCCCAGGATCTTTTTTATAGTCAGTGACAGAAATAAACATTTTCAGAAGCTTACATCAGAACTACCCCTGGAATTACATCTGATTTTGTTTTGGAAGAAATTGGCAATTTTATTCCAGAACAGTATATAGGAGCAAGCTAACATTTATATGTTTAATCAGAGAAACAGAATCTGAGTTTAAAATGGAACATTATTTCACAGTATAGACAGTATACCAATTCCATTAAATTTAGTTTTTTACAGCAATAATATAATACAGAAGAAAAAAAAAAAATTTCACCCTATAGATAGATTTCCTTTTGTCTCAGCAACCTTTCCTTAGTCTGTGGCTTAAGGGTGGAAACCTGTGGAAATCATGTTGTTCATTTTTTTTCGGGCAAGCTATCAGAGACTGTCATAAAAATGCCCACAGTCATCCTGGGCAATTGATACAGAGAAGCACAGAGACAGCCAGTGAGTGGTTGCTACCTCCTATCTGTGAACTACTTTTGAATTCCACCACTGTCATCAGCCCAGTAGGATGTACAATTTGTGCCTTCCCTCTCCAGAGTCTGTGAAGATTTTTTTGTACGGCTACATTCCACCCTCATCATCTGTCACACATATAAAACTGTGAAACTGTAGAATGATTCAGGTTGGAAGGGACCATAAGCCACCTGATGAAATCAGGGAAAACTTCTACTTCAAGTTTTCCAGGCATTGTCTAGTAGAGCTCAGAAAATCTCTGAGCAAGAAGACTTCAAAACCTCTGGGGGAATGTTGTCCCCATGTCTGACCACTGTATTTTTTTGTTGTTGTTTTCTTACTAGCAAGAGGAAATTTTTCTTGATGTAACTTGAATTTATTCTCCTCATCCTTTTGCTGTGCATCATTGAGAAAAAAATGGTTAGATCTGCTCTATAAACATACATCCAATAGTAGAGGGCAATGTTAAGTTGACCCTTTAGCCATCAGTTCTCTGAAGGCCTGCTCACCTGGCCTCTCCTTGCAATACTGTGTACTCCAGACACTTCTCAATCTGGTGGCTCTCCCATGGCTTGCTTCAGTTTTTTCAAAGTCTTTGTTGTACTGGGGAGCCCCGAAACTGGAAGAAATACTCCATTTAACAACCATATGGGGTAATAATTTCTTTTAAATTTCTGGCTATGCTTTAGCAGTGAATCCAGGGGAGTAATTGGACTAGATGGCCTCATGAGGTCCCTTCTAATGCTATTTGACAATTCTATGATTTAAAATGTGTACCGAATGACGTGGGGAGGCACAAACCCCGTATCTCATGAGGCTAAGGACAGCAGTTGCGTTCAGGACCAAATCACAAATTTATGATGACTGACACCTTCCACTTCTCAGGACAGGCCTGGGCAAACAACACATTTCTGACCTGTCTGAGTTATGCAGACTATTGTTATTATTTAGTTCTCCAAACATATAACAATATAAACAAACCAAGGTAATTCTTGTAATACCCTTTCCTAACATCACTCTATGAGTACCTCAAAAAAGAAGACAAAATTGAATGGAAACACAGAGCTGCTCACTTGTAAGGTTTATGAAAGTTAAATACTTTTAGCAATGATAATTGATAATACTTTAATATTGATTTTTCCAACATACAATGGATAACAAATATATAAAAAAGATGTATTACTATATTACATGTAGGTCAGATATGAGAGGTCTGTAATATTTGTGCTTTGATTATCCATTATCTCTAGTTTTGAATGATAGTTGCTTTTTAACTACTGCTCATAGTTTTAATGTTCTTATTTGCTAAAATATATTTAGATTATTATAAATATTGTTTTTAGAAACTGCTAAGTGCCCTCAAAAATATGGTTTTAGTTCATAAATGTAGAGCTAGTATCAAGAAACAATATGCTGTTACTGTTATCCCTTACCAAGGAAGTAACACTTATGTATAACAAAACCTCCAAAATTAAACAAAAATTCTGAATGGTATTTTTGGTATCATTTTCATTCAGCCTCTTGCTCAATCCTATTGCTATAAATATTAAAGTCTTGTAATGCTGTTGACTTAAAAAAAGCCCAGTTTTATTAATTGGGAAATTAGTATTTTCTTCACTGAATGATAAGATAATCAAGCAATTTGATATGGAACAGTAAGTCAAGGAGAGGAAAGGGTCAGGAATAGCAATCATTCAAACACAGTCCTTGTTTTTGTTGTTTCAAGAACATATAGTCAGTGTTAAAGAGTGAAAGGGGCATTTTTTTGTGGGAAAGGAGTCAAATACTTCGTAGTGTTAAACATGGATATTCATTGTACGTTTCCTTCATTTTGGGTTTTAGTTTTTCCTTCTTACTTTACCTGCAGGGTGTAATACAAGACATTTAGGAGAAGAAAAGTTATCGAAAAAATATTCTATGAGTGTATGGCAAGCATGGTATAGGGAGGGGTGGTAGGTGGGGACGAGTATTTTGTGCGCTGTAATAATCTACCTAGTAAACTGGAGGAAAAACTACCAGAATGCTAAATTAAATGTTGGAGTTGCAGTAAGATAATCCAGAACTCTGTGGTAATAGTGATGATAAACTAATAGGAAATACACAGTTTATTTACAAGTAAACTGTACAAATGTGAACTGTGAGCATTTTGTAGAAACTGGATGTATGAAAGGAAATGGTACATGTTACGAGAAGGAAAGCACTTTAGGCACTTGCCTGAAACCAGAAGTCAACAGATTTTGATGTTGTCACCAGCGAGAACAAATTCAACTCATTACAGCCTGATATAAACAACACTGAACCAAATGAGAAAATTTCCATTAACTTTGATTTACTTGGAACATCCAGGAGAAAAAAAGAGACACTTTCAAAAGATCAAAGGGTAGTTAGGCACCTAACTCCTACTGAATACCAACAACATGCATGCTGCCTCTAACTGTGGAAATGTTCCTTTAAAACAGAATTTAATATATCTCCCTATTGTTTAGCAAAAATATTTATTACAGGAATGGTTACATAACTTCCCAAACCCCATAGCCACTGTATAACAAAATTGTGTGTGGGTACTAAGTGAATAATAATAATAAAAAAATGTTAGCACAATTATTCTGAATTCTTGAAAGCATATAGAAAGCAATCTTGCCTTTCTTTGAATGGGAGGGGTAAATGGTTTTGGTCTTAATATAAAAATACACATGTACACACATATTTGCACTGTATAGGGAAACTATCTCATTCTGTGTGTTACAGCTTCAGGATCAGATCTAACATATTTGTTTGTAGGATTCTACATTCAATAAGAAGTCATAGAAGCCCCTGAAACCATAACAACCTCGCATCACACTCCTTGCATATTACCTTTGAGCACAGACTATTATGTTGAAGATACAGACATGACAGTGTCTGTATTTTAGTCCTTAAAACAAAATACTTTACCTGGCATTTTCAAATTTTCAGCAGTATTATCTCTACACAATTTGATAATTTTTTTTTTTTCCAATTTATAGTCTTAAAAAGGATAAACATTTACATCAAAGAAAAATCAGTTAAGTGAAATAGAAGGACTGAGGGTCTGGAATAGATTTACAACAAGAAAAGGTGATGAAGATTGGGTGCTGCATAGAACTCAGAGGTTTTTTGTCATGCTTCTACACTCTTTGGAAGAATTATAAAGCAATCTCTAGGTTTAAGTCCCCTAGATGCATGCCTGTATATTTGGGTGTAAATAGAGCTGTATTTTTCCCATGACTCTGAAATTCAACACTCCTTAAAAATTTGTTTTCCATGATCCTGAGTTTTTGGGGTTTGTTGTACTTTTGTCCTCTACAATTTCAAGAGATACAACTTCAAACAGGTGAAGACATTGTAAACTGATGAACTGTCTTTTGCCTGAGGGAAGTAGAAAAACAGAATAAAGCCTCTGAGATGTATGAATTGCCCCATTCATCTCATCTGAACCTCCAAGACTCCTTATTTTCAAGGAAGCAGAATTCACCACTTTTTTCTCAAGGATATTATTGTTTCCAAAGATGAACTTTAATGATACTGCTGTGAAATCAGTCATATATACATACATATAATGTATATAAAAAATAAAAATCTATCCATACAGAGCTATTGCCACCTGTGTTTCTGGTACCAGGTCATGGATTCTTCTGCTTTCTTAGCTTTCGTGTGTAGCAGAAAATGTATACTGTCCCTGAAAGTTAATTGGGGGTTGACCTTCAAGAAGAACTAAGGATAAATGGTGAAAAATTTCTAAACTATTAAAAACAAACAAAAAAAAAGAAAAAAGGATTTTTTTTCTACAAAGGTGGGAAAACAGGCAAAATAAGCATGGCCTCATGTATCTTATCTTTTCCAGATTTCCATAACATAATGATATTTAATATGAAATATTTTTTTTAAAAAACAAGTTTACAGATCTTGGAGCCTATTTTAAATGAGATAAATCCAACATTTCCCGTTCTGTATGCTATACATACTTACATTTAATTCCCATACATCTTTAAAATTCCCGCTGTCAAACATAACTGCACACTAATTTCATGCTGATTAGCATTATAACTTCAGATTTATAGATGTATGTTGTTTGCATTGGGATTAGGAATTTTGGCTAAATTCAATGTACTAATGTTTTTAGGGTTTAGGTTCCTCTGACAAAATTCGTATAAACACTTTCTTCAAAATCTGTACCCTTTTGTTTCTACAGAGCCCAGTGTTGAAGGTGACCTTACTTTGAGTGCATGGGTGGGTTAGGTGGCCTTCAGATGTTCCTCCCAACCTATACAATTCTATGATTTCTTGATTCTGATCATAACTCATATGTACATTGCAGAAAAAGTTTTGCACTTGTTTCAACATACCTTTTTCCCCCTCACGTTGGCCAAAACTGTCAAAGCTGTCCATATTATGTATGATCTTTTTGTGTATTTTTGAATGCCAGTTCTTACTGCTACTATGCCTTTTTCAAGTATTTATCAAATGGTTGAGCCAAATGACATTCAGTTATTTACTGTGTGTTAATCAATTTTATTGCTTCTAGATGGGTGCCTGAAAATGAAATAAAAAGTAGCAAATAAATGCTTAAGTGAATAGCGAAGAGTCTTTCAAATACTCTTAGCTTTGTCTCTTCACATGAAGCGTATTTTATAATGAAGGGCAGCAATTACTTCACATCTTTGCTGATAAAGGCTTCTTTGAACTGATGTTCATGGCTGAATACTTCTTTCAGCATTGTCCACATCTGTTCTCCTCTTCCTTGAAGCCAAGAGTAGACTTCTGCTTTACTTACATAAACTAGAATAAGGGCTGAATTCCTAAGATTACGTCCCAAATCAAATTTTCTCAAAATCCAGATTTCAGCTTGGTATTTTTGCCTCAGAACAAATTTTTTATGAAAACTTCTATTTGCTGCACAGATTCAAAGTCTATTCATGTGTTACTTGAAAATTTAATACAATATATTATTATTCACCCCATAAGATCTGCCATATAATTTAATTTCCTTTATCTTATGTAGGGAGAAAACAAATAAACAAAACCACACAAACAAACAAACACATCTCCCACCCCCCAACCTAAACAACCTATATCAGTTATTTTACTGCAAAACCACAGTGAATGACTATGAAGTAGAGGAAGATTGGAGCCCCTAAGCAATTCTTCTAAGGGCACAATTTATTATTTTGCCTATCATAATATACTAATTTATATTTATCTGTACAGGTGTAGTAACCATGTGTATAGTTCCTAGAGTATACTGGGGAGTTAAGAAACAAATAAAAGATGTTTAGAAAATAAGTAAGGAGGAAATCAATAATAACTGGAGTAGAATTGAAGTTTAAAAAAAAGATACAAAAAAACCCCAGCTGTATGAAACTCTTCCGAGAGATATAATAAAGATTTGTAGACATGAAGAATTATGGGAAAATTTTAAAATAGGAAAAACATTGAGGGAGAAAAGGATGGCACTAGGAGAGAGGAGGTTAGACTTTAAGAATTAAAACCAGGTAAAGTTAACATAAAGACATGTGGAACATTTACTTGCAATTGAATTTGTTACACTCTATAGAATATATTATGGTTTTAAAATATAAGTTGAATACAACAACTGAAATTTAGCTTTAGCTTGAAGGCACCTAAATTTAGGGGTCTAGATGCAGATGTATACATGTTAACTCTCCTTACATTTTTATTGTCATTGTATTCAATGGAGACTCAATTCAGGTGAAAAGAATGTGTCACACATGACACTTGTGTACACTGGAATGCTTGCTGTTGTACATGAGCTGGAGATTCCTATTTGGTCTCCATCTACCATATAAACACAGGTATTCCATGGGTCCTCTCTCACATCTGCAAGCCCCTGAAGATGACTCAGACATAATAAGTCACTTGAAATGGCACTTTGTCCCTATGTGAGGGCTACTGAACTGAGTTAGGTAGGTATAAACCTACACTAAGCTGAGTAAGTGTACAGATTTCCATTATTGTCTTGACTATATAATTAACTGTCCTGGGAGTTTTGATACCTCGTCCACACATAGGAATAAAAATTTAGGTCTCGATCTGGAGTTCAATCCAACCAGATTGCTTGAAGAGTGGTTCACACACAAGCAGAAGACAGAAATGAAAGGCTTTTGAACTAGCATGGAAAACAAACAAATAGAAGCATGCCACCAAATGACAAAGTCACCCCAGTGAGCTCTTAATTACATTAATATTTAAACACACTGAAGAATATGTGAGAGCAAAGTTGTTGACATACATCTCCTTGATTTCCCATAATGTGAACACAGCGAAAAGGAAGGAGTCATGAAACAGATTCTTTTTAAACAGGTTTTTCATCATACAAACAGTATTTGATAGTTTAATCAGACTCTTAAAGTGAAAAAGTGTAACTGCTTTTCATGTTGGTAACCTGTGGAGTACATTAACAGGAAGAACAGTGATTTCAGTGCAGTGGGTGTTCCTTGTGTAGGACTCCAGCTGCTGTGAAAGCTTAAGCCAGAAAAGCTATCCTGAAACTGGATTGCTTGATGACAGACTGTCAGAATGTATTAAGGTTCTTAAGATAAGAAGAAATGCTATGTGATAGGTAAAATTGCCCTGTGTTTCTAACTTGTGTGTCATTTTGAATGTTGTGATAGGAGATGCCTAATATCACTGTGATGTGCTTGATTCTGAAAACTGACTTACTAATTGCAGTAGTGACATTCTGTATCATGGGAAGGTAGTTTTCTTCTCTTAGTATTCCAGTTCTGCCTTAGCAGAAAGGTATTATTCTCATTCTTGGATTAGTCCAACATTTGTCAAAAGTAATATAAGCTCTCAGTTATTTTCAGAGCCAATTAAGAGATTAGCATCATAATAAATACGCAGTAACACCTACATCTTTTGTTTTAATTTCTTCTCAAGTATTTTCCCCCATACCTTCTCAATTTTCTGGAATTTACTTGCATGGAAATATATCACTAAGAAATACATATTATTATTCTTACCCACAATATGAAATACATCATATCAGGAAGACCTGTTCTCTTCTGAGAAAAGTTCACTTGTTTCAAAAGTGTGCTTTGAAATTTGTCAGGTTGAAGAGGCTGCCTTAATTAAAGCCAACAGAGAGGAAAAATTAAACAGTAAAAACTGCTTAGCTGATACTCATAGAACTTAAAGTTAAAATCAGAAATAATAAGAGTAGATGACTTTGAGGATAATTTCATGAGTATTTATTACTCCATCCACCACAACTCCACTTTTCTATATACTTTCAAAATTCTGGTTTAGATAGATAGTTTTATCTGTTTCTGAGTAAAGTCTCATTGCTGTCTTTCAGGTATATGCTCTTCCTTCGTTTGCTGTTTAGCCCTGTGAGTACTGCCAAACTTTTTCTACAATAGTAAGGTATCTCAGTCAGAAAAGTCATCCCTCAGAGCATAAGCTGAATCTAGAGTACAGTTACTTGACTATAGTTGTAAATGACAGAGAGCTAGGGAGAAAATTGTTTAATTAAATATTATTAATCTGTTAGCTGACTTCCTGGCTGTTTTGGAATGCTCTGTTTTCTTCTGAGTAAGAATGTTGCTGCTTCTTAGCAGCACGATGCTGGTACCCTGTACCTGTTGATCACAAGGCAAAATTTACTTCACAGATTGCTTTTACTTTGCAATCTGGATATTGTTCAGGCTTGCTTTACAGTCAGGACAGGCAAGAGTACACAGGAGTGGATGTCCTCCTAGGCAGTTAAGCTATTTCTTAGGGTGGGGAAATTTTCTTCTGTCTTGGCAGAACCTAAAGGACACACCCTAAATTCTTAAACGACTCATTAAAGAGCTTAAAATAAGGTAGGATGGGTTTGTACTATCTTGACTCCATCTGATTACTAATCAGCCCCTTGTGTTTAGTGTAATCAAGCTCTCATTAGAAACATTAACTCCCCACATTGACAGTGACAACCATTTTCTGATCTCAAACTCTGTGTGGTGTTTTCTTTTGGATTTTTTCTTCTGTTTTGTTTTGTTTGGGGGAAGTGTTGTTTCTTTAGTTTGGGGGCTACTTTTGCTATTGTTTTGGTTTGGATTTTACTATACCCAGAATACTATGATGGCTAGATCTTTGTGCCAAGTTTTAGGTTAGGACACTAACAACTGAATTTCATGTAGTGTCTTTATGTCCATCCATAAAATACCTAATAAAACCGGCATCACCATAATAATGATTTCCCTTTACTAAGAGAAAATGACAATGTGGTCACTGTAGATAACTAAGCTTTACTAACCAGAGTTACATTAATTTACCTGAAGGATTGTTCTTCCTTTGTGTTCTCCCTTGCTTGATCCCTCTTTTACTTCTCTCTTGCCTCCTTCCCTCCTTCCTATTATTGCAATTATATTATGAAGGTTTAAAATACTTAATGCTAATTATGACATCATGTAATCTAGTTCACCAGGAGGAAGAGATTAACATTTGAATATAAAGCACTTTTGGTATGGGGTTAAAGTAATCTAGGCAAGTAACTGATTGCCTTTCAGTAGACATCCCCTTTCAGAGAAAAGCAAACAAAATATAAGTTCCGTGCACTGAAAAAAAAATACATCTTTCACTACTACTTATAAGTCTGCACTGATCTTTGTCTTTTTTTTTTCTTCTTTTTCTTCTTTCTATACTTTTTTTTTGTGTGTGATGTCCCTTCCTTTCCAGTAGTGATAAATAGGAAAGCAATCTGGACTTCTGGAGGGGGTGAGGGGAAAGGCTGCTTGCTTAGGTTAGTAGACAAACAAAAAGGAAAGTTCCCAGCTAATGTTTATTAGGTTTTATTTATGCTTTCTTTTTTTTTCTAGCTTTTTTAAAAAATATTTTTAAAACTCTCTGTAGGTGATGACCATTGGTATGGTGATATATTATCTCAATCAAGCAGCAAGTATCAGTCATAAGCTCTAAGCTGGTTTACTTTAGTCTCAATTGATGTAAAAAAGGTATCCCTATTAAAAAAAAAAAAAACAAAAACGAAACCCACGCACATCTGTATCAAAGTTTACATAAAACTCACACTTTTATGTATTATTGTATCTACTTAACCCAGGGATCCCAATGCACACTTTTTTTTTATGACATATAAATGTTTTGGATAAATAAAGATAATTTTTATTAATAAAAATTGCAGAATCAATCTAACACTGTTTTGGCTTTTGGTTTTTAGTACATGAAGTTTGTCCATATATTTTGAATTTTAGTTCAAAAGAAGAATCACAGATTCTTCCTAGTTCGAATTGTTTTCTGAAATGAAGCTGTTATCATTGTTCACAGTTCTGGTGCAAGGTTTGCTCCAGTAGCTTTTTGGGATGGAAGGGTGAAAAAGGAGGGCATCATCAACAAGTGATCAGCTCTACAGGCATAAGAATTGATGGTGCAGAAAAGGTTGTATGCAGCAGTAGTGGAAACAGCTTCTGCCTGCTTGGGTTAAGGGACTTTTTTACAAACATGACAGGGACAACCTCCATTTACTACGATTAAATGTTCCAGTCTGGCCCTAATAAAACTCATGTTTCAGACCAATAAGCATATTTAAAATTCAAATACATACAACTACAATTAGACTGTTAATAATTTTGGAACCCCTTTCACAATTTCATGCTGCAGATCAAACAGTAACAGCCCATAAGAGTAATTATAGAGGCTTCTGTCTCAGGGATTTGAGTAAAACTGCTGCAGGGAAAGCCAATGAGCTTTTGCATTCTCCATGTGTGTCTGTGGAAATCTTGTCATGCATACCTAAGACTTCCACATAGACACACATGCCAAGCATGTTGTTGGTTGATTTTGTGAGATTTTATCCAGTAGTTCTTACGCATGCAAGTATATTACTGATTGGTGCAGGTTATGTACAACTCAGACATATGTTCAAGGCTTTATGGAGTCAGACATGTATGTTTGAGCTTCTTAGGCAAAGAAGAAAAGAAAGCAACTATATGGTTTATCTAAAAAAAACCAACAGAAAAAGATAGTTTCATCTGTCCTTAATTAGTCTTATTCATTACCGTGAGTCAGAAAAAAGTATTTTAAAGCACAGACTTCAAGAGAGCAGCCAACCTTTTCCACAGAAGCTGCTGTAGAAAACCAGAAACTGGGATACCCAATAATCCAGGGAATTTGAAAGGTAAATGAAAGGCTTTTTAGTTCCTCTAAGTTAGCTGAAGTATAATTTCTGTACTTACATATGATGAAGCACAGTAGAACTAAAAAGTGCAAGTATGGGTGAGGAGTCATAACTGAGGCCTCTTTGTAAAGAACTTGGCACTAATCTGAAGAATCATGGAAAGTCATATTGAAAAAGGAAAGTATCTAGTTCTGTTGTAGCCCAAAAATCGTGTAGCTTGACTGTTTGACAAAAATATATCAATAAAGCATGATATGCATACAGTAACATTTACAAATGTTGCAGTTAACTATTCTTTTTTGACATTTTTCTTTTTGTGAGAAAACTGGGAGCTATATCCCTGAGTGTTTCTGTGTCTGTTGCATATTCTTATAATTTAAAAAGGACAGAGATAAATAGCATTCAGTAATACAGAGATTCTAAACTTTTCTCTAGAATGCTAAACCCTCTAAGCACATTCTCATGTCAGTGCTTTACAGTATCAAATTTCACAAATGTCTGAGTTGCATAAGCTTAAATGATAGAAAGAGTAATGATTTACCAAACAATAAACTTGCTCTAATGAACATGGTAAATAGGCCCACAATTAATTAACTAAAACAGCTTTTGATCTTACAGTCCAGACATTTTCCCTGTACGCTGAACATGAGTAACTGAAGTGGCATGCCAAAACTGTCTTACTTCCTTGAGTTCCATTGTCTTTTTAATGTGTTAATTTTAATCTTTTTCTCATTTTTATGATCATTAATAATACTGTTATACTAACGTTTAATATATGGCTAATATTTTTATCCTGGCAAGAATAAAGAAAGGAAACCAAGATGTTCTATTCTTTTTTCTCATCTCTTCTTCCATCTTTTTCTGCAGAAAGCTGTCATCAGATTAACCTCAATCATCATCTACTACATAACCACGTGCAATAAAACAAGAGCATTTGCACCAAATGAAAGAAATAAAAGACAAGCTCAGCCAAATCCAAATAGATTTGAAACCTGAATTACTTCATGTTTCCCAGAACTGTATTAGGAGTACTCAGAATGTTTCACCCCATGGCTCAGCAGGATCTTCAAAACTCGAAATGCAGCCATAATGAGACTTGGCCATAAGAAAAACGGGAGTGCTGAGTAGTGACTTCTCTTTAGTTCCTTACATTAAAAGAACAGCAAGACCATTCTCATGTCCAAGAAACTATATCTTCTTACAAGCTGTATGGTGTTAGGTAAATCTCCTCAATCCATTGTTTGTTTCCTCCACTTATTTGTTTCAGATTATGAACAACATATTTTAAACAAGGCCTTGTTTTTATAAACACTATGATTATAAGGAAAACAGATCCCTAAAATATTGACACTTCTAGATATTACATAAATATTATTACTACTGCTATCCATAGGGACACAAACAGGTTACCCTACAGATTGTAAATACTTGTACCAAGTTGCCTATAACTGAGCATAAAACATGGTGTAATAATGTTGACAGGCCTGAGCAGTCAAAGTTTAGCAAGAAATATGGGCTTCAACTAAGGAAAAAGTAGTATAATCATGAGACAGAGAATGGTGTGGAGAATAAAAACCTTATGAATTTTCAGTGATGGTTCTTCATGAAGTGTATGTTAAGAAATCATATGTAGTAGCTGTTAAAAACAAACAAACAAACAAACAAAATTCCCAACCAAAGCCTACAAAAAAATAAATACAAGGCAAGATCTTCTTTGTGAGCTTTCCCATTTGATGGAAGTATTTGGCTGAAAATGCAAGAATGACCTGACATGTGTACAGCTGCAGCAGGAGCTGCAGAAAAACAGAAGCATTGCAAATATAGACACCATTTACAGCTTCAAGTATGGGACAAGATTTTGATCTCATTAAACAAAACCCGGTGCCATGAACAAAAAAAACATCACCATCAACAAAAGTTTCAAAATAATCGTAGAACATTACATTATAATGATAGCTCTTAATTCCAATTATATAAAGCAAATTTTAAAATGGACATTTAAAACTTATGTAGGTAAATCCTATTAGGAATCCCTCGGGTTTTACCCATAGGAATTTACACTGCTCAGGATTCATAGAAGATAGTAGCAAGATTTTTATCTCCATTTATAAAAGAAAAACCCTACATATTCTAGATCAGCAAAGCAGAATAACAGTCTGACATGAAATAAATTATTTTCTAGATTCTCATCTTCTGAATTACTTCAGTTCTCTGCCTTAAATTCTTCCAATTTAAACATGTATTTACTGGACAAATGAACATACCTGTGAAAAGAATAGAAAGATGATAAATTGGATTCAATCTCCCTAGTTAATTTAACATTTCAAGTAACCAAGCTTACCCTGTTTATTCCCAAAGCAGAATTCACTAATGCTGCCTTTGCAGTCTGCTCTTATTAGAATCCCAGATCATACTATTTATATAGCAAAGAACTAATGACTGGCATGAATAACCTGGTGTGTTGCAGTGATCTAGGCAATAAGGTACAGGGTTGTTGGTTTTTTTTCCATATGAAAGCAAGTATTTGCCTCTGTAAGTATGCTTAGGTACAACTGAATAATGGTCCAGCTGAAGGCACAAACATGAATTTATCAACTGATTACATTTGTTTCAGGTACAATATATTGCAGTTTCTTAAAGTTACATGAAAAACATGGAAATATATATTTCATCCAGGATTTCTTTTATTCCCAGATGACTACTCCCATGTAGTATGTCACATTTCTTACTTGATCTGTATCCCTATAATATTTGTATTGCTGCCCTATACAGCAACTGAAGTTCAAATATAATAGAAAGCAGTACTGACTTTTTGAACTCTCCCTTGTAGTGAGCTAACCCAAAAGGTGCTTAAAGCACAATTAATGTATGCACTTAAGCAGAGATCAGGTTCTCTTCTACTCATCTCTGAGCTGTACTAGACAGTCAGTTCATACAGCTTACACCTATGTTTTATAAACAAGAAACAAAGCATCACCTTAACAGCCTAAAGGGCACTGTACTTCAAAATGGATGCACTGATAACTGTTAGGTGACTCTTGGGATGAAATTACACTTCATAACTTGGGTGATCAGAGTAAATCTAAATTAATTGTTCACCTAGCATTGTGTAGTCACAATTAATTTAATATCATAAATTTTCTGGGACAAATTTCTGCATTTATGCATCCGGCAAAATACAGTGACTTTTTCAAAATGTTACATTTATCTTAGTCACTACTATTAAAAGACTGTATAGTGCTATTTGAAAAAGCAAAGAATAACCCTGGTCCAACCAAAGTCCACACAGTCTAACAGTCCACTATGAGCTTATTCAGATCTGTATGATCCGGTGGGAGCTGCATGAAGACTATTCAAAACAAGGTAGTTCAGAATCAGAATGAGAACTTTTCTTGTGCTAAAACTCTGTGCAAAATAATTAGCTTTGGTGTTTGATTTGCTGTTTATTCATAGTTCAGGTTTGAAATTCGCAGTCTACTATCCAGGAACAACACTTGGCCTCCTTACAAGTTGTTCTGTGTCATTTGTGTCATTATAAGACAACTGAAATTATAAAGATCTCTATGTTGTCGTAAGATCCTTAGTATGAAATATCCCTTTTACTTCAAAATTGTATGCACTGCATAGGAAACTCAGTGAAGCTTGGACAGTGATGTCAAGTATTGTCTTCATTGCCTGCAGTACTACAGCCTTTGACTGCTGACCTACTGCCATATTTTAGATTAGCTGTAATAGTAACAGGGAAAGAGAAAGCAACAGCATTTTTATTTTGCCCACAGCAGGATCATCAATCTGTTGTAGTCAAGAGTCGTCAGTAAGAAGACATCTACATGTATACATACAAAACAGTTCATATAGTATTTTCAAGTTTGCATAACTTACATATTTCACTTACTATAAACTGTAAACATAGAAAACTGTTGTTCTGTAATGATCTGGTGTACCTGAATAGTTGTCCGAATTTGAATTCTATATCATCTCATGTTATTGTTCTGCCATACTGAAATTTATGAAAAAAAATATTTCCTGCAGAGTTTGTTGTGTAATCTCCAGCAGCAAGGTTTTCATTGTCATCAATAATAGAAATGGATATGTTGGGTTTTGGTGTAAATGTTGTTTCTGCAGTTTCATCTCACTACTGTTGTGTTACTTTAACAAATATAGTGCATATATTTGTGGTCCTCTAAACTTTAGGGAATGATCTTTCAGTTCTCTAAAGACCAAATCTGAACATTCTATCTGAAATTATTTGTATGTACTATAATACTCAAGCTCCAAATCTTTATCTGTTGGTTCTTCTGGCAGAAACTTGTACTGGTTCTCCCTTTTCTGATGCCCCAAGTTCTTGTGAAATATTTAAGATAAAAACTCTCCAGCCATTTCACCCAAAGTTCAGGGATCACCATAATCTTACCTATCTGTAAAGATGAGGATCAATGTGTTTTCCTCTGATATAATGGGAGTTTTCCAATTTGGAAGCCTAAAATGAAGATATTTATCAACACTTGATAACTCCATGACTTCAGCATTTATACTTAATTTTCCATGCACACTTGGAAATATTTCTCATGGTCATTATCTTTAGTATCATGTTTCAACCATGGTGACAAGTCTTGTAAAGTTTGCAAATTTGTGTCCTTTGCCCCTTTTTGCATCATCTGGTACTAACAAGAAGAGCTGGCTCCATCATCTTTGTAAGCTGCCATTAAAATAGTTGTGAGAAACATTTAGATTGCCCTTTACTCTTCTCATCATCAGATTAAACAAGTTCTCCTCCTTTAACCTCTTTTCAGAGGGCATGTAGTGTGCCTTCACCACTTTGATAGCAGTCTTTAGATCTTTAGCACTGGACCCAACACTCCAGATGTCTCTCAGCAGTGCTGAGAAGAAGGGAAAGACCCCACCTGACCTGCTAGCAACAACCTTCTTTCTAATGCTGTCTAGGTTGTTGGTCTTTGCTGCGAAGGTGCACTGCTGGCCTATGGTCAGCTTGTTGTTCATCCTCAGGTACTTTTCTGCAAAGATCCTTTCCAACTGATCAGACCCAAACCTGTACAGTTTCATGGAGTTATTCCTTCCCAGATAAAGGATTTAGTATTTCCTTTTTTTGAACTCCATAAAGTCCCTGTTACACTATTTCTCCAAACTTTCACCCTTCCTTTGAATAGCAGCACAACCATCTGGTGCATCAGCCTCCGCTCTGAGTTTCAGGGTAGAGGAAGTGTAGAGGAATGCAGGCAGGTTAATTAACATTGATAAAATACAGCTGTGGGCTGGCTTCAGGGGCGGTGGGTTGGCTGATGCAGATAATGTGCAGCTGTGGCTGGTTCTTGCTAAGTAGTTAAACAGCTCTAAGGACTGTATGAAGAGAGGCCTGGAAGAAGCAGAGAGAGGAGGGGGGGTGCCCTGGATGTAGGAGAGACAGGGAAAGGCCCCAGGAAAAGCAAAGAGAAACAGGGGGCCTGGGTGAGGAGAGGCTGGCTGGAAGATGAGCTCGGAGAAAGAAGACTCTGGACACAGCAGAGACAAGTAGCAGGGTGAACTGGCCTGAAGAGGATGAAGAAACAGCATGAACAGTAGATGAACTTTTGAAACCTTGTGGGGGATTGGTGGCTGTGCTGGTGCAAAGCGTGGAAACTACTTATTGAAGTTAACCTGGTATGTGCTGGTGAAAGTCTTGGTGCAGCTGGCTTGTTTTGATAGTGCTGTGACATTTCAGATCACCTGAAAACCCAATGGGAGTACACTCTGACCCATCATCCTGTTCATTAATGAACATGTTACACAGTACTGACCCCAATATTGACACCTCGGCCACTGATCAGATGTCATGACACAGAGCACCACACTCTGGGCCTGGGCATTCAGTCAATTTTCAACCCACCTTGTTGTCTGGATATCCAGCTTCATACAGCAAGACCTTGTCACAAAGATCTTAGGGGAGTCAGTGACAAAGACTTCTCTTAAAAGTTACAGTGTTTAAGTAAAATCTCTTCAAGAAAATGCATTATTTAATGTTCTTTCTGATACAGCAAGTGGCCTGTGGGCAATCCATTGATTAGATATTCATCAGACTTACGGATCACAAAGCCTGATTATTCTAACTCTATGCTGTATATCAGCATTAGAAATTATTTATAATTATGATTCCTATCTAGGAGAAAGCATAGTGTACCTTGATTGGGAAGCTCTGTTCTTATATTTGTTTCAGACATGTTACAGATATAATTCCAGAAAATGTGTGCTGTAAATGTGTTGTTATTATCTATAAAGAATTATGATGATAGTAAGCGGGTACAATTTTTAACATCCTCTAACAATTACAAAGAGTTAGGCATCTTTTTTTTTTTTTAACCTTATTGTATCTCTTTTCACTCCATCTCATCTATCTATAAAATCCTCAATGATATTATGTCTCTTGATGATGTTCATGAGAGATAGTCCAATAAATGAAAACTTTTAAACACTGGTGAAATGTATTGCAGTCTTAATATGGCATTTCAGCCATTTGATGAAATCCCCACAGCTCCTCTTCAAGTAGCTGTAGACAGGTTTGGAAATCTTTAGCTGGTTGCATATAACACATCAAAAGCTGTCCCTGGTAGAGGAGATAGATTGCTATTCAGCAACACCTATCATGCATAGTTAGGTTTCCATACAGTGAAGTATGGAAACATACTGGAAACAGAAGCCAAATGAATTTCCAAATTATAGGTACATAAACAACTACCTAAGGCTAATAATGTCACCACAACTGGAATGAAATAATTAGATCAATTTTTATAGCCTTCATTTCCACTGGAGGTGAATGCTAACATATGACACACTAGTTACTCTTCCAAAGAGGTCTCCTTGTACCAACACATTTTTACAAAGCCGCATTAAAAAAGTCTGTACCAGTCATTATTCCTCATGGTACACCTACACTGAAAAGCATCTATTCTGGAGAAAGTGAAGCTTCAGATTCTTTTGGTTTCTACCTTTTTTTTTTTTTTTTTTCCAAACTATGTATGACTTCTAACAGCACTTACCTTCTAAACACAAACCACTTCCCTAACTCTTGTATTGTTTTTGTAAAGGGAGTAATCTCTGTATTCCTTCCATTGCAGAGGTTGTAGTCCTTAAGTTTTGCACAAAGCTTTGATTCTCTGGAATAGAAGGTTCTTTAATATCAGTAGATAACTTTTTATTGTTTTTTGGTTTTCCACAGAACTTAGTATTGCTGATAATAAGACTTACATAAAAAACAGCACAGGAGAAAGCTATTTATTTCCCCATTCCCCGTTCTGACGTACAGAGTCAGTTTTATTTTGGTTTGGTTTAGTTGATTTCGTTTTGGACTTAGATATGCCATCTAATGAAAATACATGGCCAGTTGTGGGCAGTTTTCACAGGTTTTACACAGTTCTGTGTGTGATAAAACTATGTAACCCCTTTGCAAACTATGCCATTAGCTCTGCTAAAGGTGAGATTCAGACCCATCAAAAAGTGTCCATCTGTGTCGATAGCCCATTTTTGTTTTTATTTTCAAGGCCACTGATAACATCTTTTAACGGTATATTGGAAATTCTTCAGCAGATGGTTCCTAATGTTGTTTTCTCACATAGAGGTTCCTGGCAATCTCAACACATATTTTGTCACACATGATTTACAGTATAGGAATGGTTTATTAAAAGATTATGTGTACGTGTATCTATAGATCTATACACACATATGTATATATGTGTTATTTATCTTTTTTGTAATAATGTGTCATTAAAATCTATATAATTACGGCAATATTATTAGCATGAGTTTTCCTTGGTTCTTTTCAAGTTATGCAAATTTGTGGGGATAAAAGTGGTACTTTTCCAAGAACCCTCTATGTTTAGGACTGGTGGTCACATGGAATTAAAATAATGGTTAAATATTGAATCTCAAAATTGCAAAAACATGGACCAGTGAGTTTCAGATGTCAAATTTTACAAACAAAGGACCTACAATGTCAAAAAGAATTTTTCCACTTCAGTGTTGTCTTTTGACATGTGGAGGATTCAATGTGAATTGTTACTGAATGACAAACAGAAGATGAATCCATCCAATCCCCTAGCCACTGTAGTCATATGCCAAGTGTCATTTTTTGAAGATAAGGACAGAAGTCTCAAAGCAAGATGCTGACAAAGAGAAATGTTGTACAAAGGATCTAACATGTTAATATTCCCCTAAGTGGGAATATTACACAGGCCAAAAGAAGAACCATGACATATGCTACTCCTGGGGCAGGCCTCAACCCTTGCTGACTCTCTTGAAATCCTGATCACAATAAAATAGAACCAAGTTTTGTATCATCATCAAAACCAGATCTGCCATATAAGCAAATCATCTTTTTATTTTCCTATCTCTGGTGCTAAGCAGGAATTTGGGGATGGTTAGTCAGGATATGTGTTACATGAGAAAATTCAAGTGGAATTTGAGCAACAATATAACATTCATGAGAATGCCCAAAGGGCCCTTAACAACTGAATTAAGTAAAAAAAATAAAGATATAAGTAAAATAAGTATGGCACCACATACTTAATTCACTAAAATAAAAATGTGCAAATGAAGGTTCCTGTTGCACATTGTAAGTTCTACAGGCTATTATGTAATAAGTTTTACCTGTACGGATAACAGAAGAGGGTACCTGCTAGGTACTGACGGAAAGTGGGATCAGAAGTGGTTGCTGCAGATCACATCTGCAAGAACCAGCAAATATTACTCAGTACCTAATAGTCCTTCAGATTTATAAAGGCACACAACTAGACCACAATAAAAGAGTTTCCATAAACCTCAGAGATACAGTGTTTTGGGGTTTTTTTGTCCACCAGCAGTTTTGATCCAAATGACAATTAGAAACTGGCAGAGGGAACAACACAATTCCAGTCTCTGAAATTCTCAGTCTCTGCTGAATGTTTTGTTGTTTTATGCATCTGCATTGGCAGATGGCCTCAGTGTTCCCTGACTTTCAAGCACTCCACACATCATGCAGACTCAAGGTGTAGATGCTGGAGTGCCTAGATGGCAGTCTACGTGGGGACCTTCTTTGGTGTCATAGATCTTGGAGGATCAGCTCCAAGCAGCCTAGAAGGTAACATGTCCTGACAAACCAAACCAAACCAAACCAAACCAAACCAACAGTTTACTCATTTCCAGTTCTGAGGATGTAATTTTGTTCTCCATTCTGAACATTTACTTTGAAAGATCATCAGTATGTCTTAAGAATAATGCCCTTTGCCTCTCTTTAGACTGAACTGTTAAAGGAAGGAGAGAACCAAAATATTCTCTTAGTAAGAGTTTATAAGGATATCAGCAAGTAGTGAAGCATAGCAGAAGCAGATGCCTTGGGCAAAACAAATCATGCTAAGAACCCAATATCTGCACTATATACAGTTAGGGTGCTTTACTTCAAACTAGCTCTTTTCTTGTCCCCAGGACTGAATACTGGAGTGGGAGCATCTTGAGCTCATGGAATACAGGTTTGAGTTTATTTTTAACTGAACGGATTAAATGTGCATTCTCTAGAATAAGAACCTAGAGTGCGGGAAGTAGATATTATCAGGAGAATTACTGCAGAAGTATTCCTCTGATCCATAGTAAAATACCGATCTAGATGTACAGACAGGAAATTTCTTTGGTTATAGTGACACATTCAAGTAGCAGTCAAAATACAGGTTATATTAACAATGTGGTTGTTTTGTGGTTGTTTCTTACACCACCACCCCCTCCATATAAAGTGATGAAACCTATTCAATGGTTTTCTTTTTTTATTTTATTTTTTAAAAAATAAGATACTTTTATAAGCTGTCACTCAAACCATCTTTTTTTTTTTTGTGTGTGTGCTATGAACACTTTGTTGGTTGTAGATTTAATTATTTCTCATTTGAAAGAATCCAGATATGAGAAACACAGAAAAATACACATAATTTAACCTTAAAAAAATAAATAAATACCTACCATTATGTGTTGGTTCAAGCTTGGCAGACAGCTAAATGCCCACCTAGCTGCTCATTTGCTCCCCCACTCCCCTGGGCAGATGGGGAGGAAAAATAGGAAGAACAGGAGCAAGGAATGTCATGGATAAAGATGAAGACAGGGAGATAGCTTATCAATTACCTTTGTGAGCAAAAGAAACTTGAGGAAAATTAATTTATTGCCAAGTAAAATAAATATTTGATTACTGGTTGGGGTAATGGGAAACAAAAAGTAAACCAATAAAAGAATATCTTTCCCTCTTTTCTTTCCCAGGCTCAACTTCATTCCATCTCTTCAGCCTTCTTTTCCTACCCCAAGCAGTGCAGAGGGATTGGGGGGTGGGGGTGGTGTTATAGTCAGTACACAGAGGTTTCTTTTTTGCTGCTCCTCCCCTCCTCAAACTCCTTTCCATTCCTCCACTGTGATCTTTTCAAAGGGCTTCAGGGAATATCTGCCTCAGTACCCAGAGCACCTCCTCCTCCTTCTGGAACTAGCTGTCGCCAGAACACAGCAGCCCTGA
>JAVJGJ010000014.1:34913594-34932313 GCA_035590215.1 Microhierax caerulescens | reverse complement strand
CTGGGAATGTCCAACCAACACACATGAATATACTCTTTTCCTTTAAACTCTAAAAGGTACATGTTACAGAACTAGCATCACTTGCCCCCTACCCTTTTCAAGTCCTATTAAAAGAAGTATCATAGAAAAATAAGGGAGAAGAGATGGTTATGTCATACTCCACACTAGTCTGGGCTGAGCTGGAATTCCACATGCAGGTTTTTTTTCGGTTGTTTGGTTGGGGTTTTTTGGGTTTTGTTTGTTTTTTTTTGGAGGGGGGAAGATAATTGCAGGCAGTTTGCATATAGTTATCCTTGAATCAAAAAAGCTGTATTTTAAGGAAGACAGGGACCAATTACTCCCCTTGGCCAGTAAGAGCAGAAAAAGGAATAATGGGCTCCAGTTGCAGAACAGAATTTTGGATTAAATATTGAGAAAAAAACTTAAAAGTGAAGCTAATAGTCAGGGAAAAGGCTGAATTGCAGGGGGTGAAATGGAATTGGTCTTGGTAGAGATACTCAAGATTATGATTTGATACCCAATCACACACAAATTTTTAGGGTCCTGAAATCAAACTTCTGATTTTTTTTGAAGTACTTTTGACTAAATGAACCTTCTAGCCCAAATCATTGCTGTATGTGATTCCATGCCTTGTGAAAGGAAAACATTCTGTCATTTCCAAAAAGCTTTTTAGTTTTGCAAAAGTGTGTGTTATGTCTGTACACTGGAGGAGAGATTTTGAAAGAGGAGGTGGTGCAATCCTGATACGTCTGTTTACTTTCATGAAGTCTTTGCCTTGATGCACATCCTAGGCCAGAATGTTGCTTGAATTCTTTATTTGTTATTAATTCGTGAGTATGTAGCATTCTAGACACAAAGTGGTGAATAAAGCTTTCTATTTAACTACAGGATGGAAACAGCAAGAACTGACAACTTTCTTATATTGTCTCATCAACGTATTACTTTCCCAACTGAGAAGGTAGGAGGAGACGTAAGTGTCCATACTCAGCCAGATTCCTACTGGGGATACATGCAGATAACTTTTACTTGTTGTGGCATGCAGTCTACCAATTCTTCTAAAGCCATGTTATCAACCATTTTCTTATCATTATTGTCTTTTTCCCCCTAAGGATAGGAAGAATAAATGATTTTAAAATACCATATGATTTTGCAAATAAACACCTGTGTTCTGAAATGAGATCCACATATATATTTAACCAAAAAATCCCATCAGAATCAACCAGTAGTCATCAGGGATATGTGGTCACACAGAAATAAATTACAAAGATATTATTAAACACAGTCTTACACACAATTTCTGTATGTGTAACTATATGGTTTTCCCTATGTGTAACTCAGTGAAACCACATTAAATAGGCTGACTAGTACATACAAGCTGGCATCAAGCCCTTGAATGTTTTTGTTCTGTGTGATTCAGAATCAAAACTCCAATATAGATGCATGGGTAGTTAAATTATACTGATGTAAATCAGTTGTTTTCAATGGAGTTACGCTTTAATTTATTGCTTATTTATATTTATTTTCATGATAAAGCCATCCTTTCTGAAGATGATACTTGTAGCTGATGAGGTAAACCAAAACCCCACACCTGCACAACCCTGAATTGATTCTTGCAGCATGAAGCAGTCTCCGTTAAAATATACTCCTCAGGTTTTGAGTTATATTTTGTTTCTGACATCTGGTCCACACAGTCTGACATTTATTGGATCATTTTATTTTATGTCATACATGTTAACTTTTTCAATTGCTACCTTTTTGTTTTCTTACTTTGTTTTCCTTATTTCCCCAGCTTTTTCCTTTTACACTCAGGTATTGATGCAGTTTCACCCCGGTTTGCCGCTCCAGATATTGTCCATCTTGCAGGAATTCCGTCAGTGCTCCCTGAGGCACATAATTGTCTCTGTCAGCTTGCCTCACAGACCCAGAACAACTTAACATTTCAGAAGCTGGTCTCAACAAATACTTACCTCCCAACCCCTCATTTTCATGACAGACCTGGAGTATGCTGAAGCACATTCTGTTATTTTCTATTTATTCATCATTCTGCTGCATGGTCAGAGAGTAAACTGGCTTCTTAGATTATGCTTCACACCATCAAAAGCTAGAGAAAAAAATAAATTTATTTCTTTGTATGGATATCTCTGGCAAGTCGCAATCATATAAATCAAGCCCAAATGAGAGCTCGAATTTCTTCTACTGCAGTTTCCCTAGGCATGAAAAATATCTTTGTTTTTCATACAAAGACCCATTTTATTGTCACATATATTTCCAACACTACTATTTCTCTTCCATTAGTTTCTATGCCTACCCTGCTGCTTGTAAGGCCATGTGATAGTAAAATTGCCAGAAATGGTGTCTTTTACTCTGTGTAGGCAATATTGGCATTTTCTACCAATGATATAATGATAGTTATTTGGTTTTGTCTCTAAAGATAATCTACTGTTGCTATATAAAATAAACGATTATATGAAATTGGCATTACCCACCTCATATTCTGAATGTTTTCCTTGCTTCACCATTTTCCATAATAGTGGGTATATGAATATTAATAACTAAAAAACCCTACACTATTGTGTCATGTACTTGGCATAGTAACTATCTGTTAAACAGTTTGTGGTATAACAGTTATAAAGTAAACTGTCATGTTTTGTTCAGCTCTGAAACTACAGTAAAAACAGTAGCCAAAGGGTTAAGCTAAAAGTCAACGGTAAGGAGAAAGGAAGGGAAAGAAAGGTAAAAGAAACTTTGGAAGAATCTGGGATAAATCTGTTCATTAGAGTTCTTCATAGACTTGCTGAAATGGTGGGGTTTTTGCTGGTTTTTTTTTACCCTCTCAGTGCAGCTTAATCTTTGCTTTTGGAACCTAAGAATTAACAATTATATTTTTTTCTGGTTTTCTTCTTTTTCTTATTCTTTCAAAAGCCTGTTGTTACTAATTTCTACCCAAAGATTAATAACACTTGCATTCATATATATAACTTGTCCTGTAATCTTGTTCATTACAAGATAATTCTACTCAACAGTTGTCTAACAGTGTATCAACCAGGGAAATTTAGGTTTCTTTTTTAATTGCTATTTTATATGAAGACTAGTGAAAAAGGATTCAGCTAGACAGAAAGAGATAGTTACTATCAATCGTTTGCACTGAAAAGGTAGATTTGTTTGATGTATTTTTTGTTCCAGTCTTAAGTGAACATGTCAATTGTGACTAAACAGTTAACACTGGTAGGTCCAGTGAAAAATGGAAGAATTTAGATTTCTATATAAGACAGGAAGGCTAGAGAGAACAAATAAGTGAAGTTACTTGAACTAAAACAAAGTTTTGAGTTATGATGTGGGAGGAAGCTTTGTCTTTCCATTGATGGAGCTTTAGGGCCATACCTATAGCATTGGAAGAAATAGTGCCTATAAAAATTCCTGATACTGATGCCAACACAGGATAACCTGTGTCCTTAATATTGCATTCCTTGATCCTCCAAACATAGTGGTCACATCTAAAATACCTGTTAGAAATTATCTCTGTGCTAACACATGAAATATGTGCAGAACTTATTTAGGAAAGT
The DNA here is from genome assembly GCA_035590215.1 of Microhierax caerulescens. Taxonomy (NCBI): domain Eukaryota; kingdom Metazoa; phylum Chordata; class Aves; order Falconiformes; family Falconidae; genus Microhierax; species Microhierax caerulescens. The sequence continues at coordinate 34,928,750 of JAVJGJ010000014.1, read as the reverse complement.
AAACATTTACTTGGGCCAAAAGCTTATCAGAGATCATTCTATCAACTAACAGTAGAGAGACCTGAGCTTAGTACATGAGAATGCTCCCTGGCAAATATATAGCTTTATGGTACTTAAGTTTCTTTAATGTGCTATCTGCACAAACGATTTCTTGCATTTTACCTGTAAAACCCTGTATTCCCGGAATCCGGCATCTAATTTCAGAATTAAGAGAATATGAAAGATTTTTTTTTCCATCAAGACAGAAAAGAGTTTCCATTGCTGCTTAATATATCTACAGTCATTCTTTATTTTCTATGCTACCTACCTAGTATAAACTCCTTGTTTCTTTTTGTCAAAGCAGATCCAAAGTGCCATCAGCCAACAGAAGGCCATAGTAACCAGATTATGGATCAGTTTGGACTAACTGATTAGTTACCTGGTCTGCCTCTGGCCCTTGCCCTCAGGATGATTCTGTCCAGTGTACAGGCTATCTTGGAAACAATAGGGAAAACTGATTAATATTTCTTGTCTTAACATCCAAACATATCCACTTATTCTGACTCTTACAACCCAACACAGACTCACTCTTTTGCTGTTTCTTTGAGAGCGTTGTTTATGGGATTAGGATGCGACACTTCGCAGAAGTAGCATTATGCCTACACCCTTATTTCTGGGAATTCACAGGGGCTGACTTTGTGTTGCCATCATGCAGCAACCCTTCTCCTTGTGTGGCCTTCATTCAGTAGCAGCCTGACTCTGGTGCCGCCTTGAGACTGCACGTTTGGTTGCTATTCCTGATGCTGCTATTTCCTGTGGCTCCTTGTTCGAGGCTGGGAGAAGATGTGTGTGTAAAGGAGAGGTGGTAAAGAAAGGTTCATTGGGAGATTCAGTAAACCTAGCCATGGAAAATTTAGGTATCAGCAATAATTGGTGCTTGCAAGCTTGGAAGGAGGTTGGAAGCTGGAATTTTGATATACAGTTTGTACTTGAAGACTGGTCCAGTACCATGTTCTAAATTCTTGTTCCAAACTCTGCTGAGGTCAGTATAAAGTAAATTCAAGTAAATTTTATTCCTGACTTTAAAACTAGTATAGATATTTCCTTACTTGATCAGTATTGAGTTAGGGCTTCACCTGGTGAAGTGTAGTTCATCTTTCTGCAGTGTCCTAAACATAACACTAATTGCATTGTAGCAGATATAATAGATAACACAAAAGAGGCTGAAATGCTTTCCTCCCGTCCCTGCCATGGTTTTTTTTTTTTATTTGAAACCTCATGAAAAAGTTTGATTTTAATGAGAGGTTCAACACAACTGAAAATAACATGTAGGTACAGACACGGGCAAGAATGGAGACAAAGAATAGTTTAAAGACTATTTAGCTAGAGCTAGAAATATTTATGACTGCAGAGCTTGAAGAAATTAATACTAGAGCAATTGCGGGACTTCTCATCATTACCTCTCAGCTGCTACTTTGAATCTTTGAGAAGTAAGGAGCATTGGTTTAAGTGTTAGAAAACTAGTGAATGATACTCCTCAGTCAAACCAGCTTTCAATGAAAGGGAAAAAAGGGACCTGTGAAAATCTGTGCTAATGGACATTAAAACAACACATAGAAAGATGCTGCTAACTAATAATTAGACGGTGTGCAAGTACAAAGAATAGAATAGTAAAATAAGAATCAGAGATTACAGATTTGTCAACACCAAACTGTGTAGAACTACCTTAATTCCATTTTTGGAGAGGTGAGAAGGATGGGGTAGAGCTGATATAAATCCACAAGAATCTTTATTTAGTAAAAGTCGTTGACATGAACTTATACACCAAGCAGAGAAATGTGTTCTAGATGTAATGATTGTAAAGTGGATGCATAGCCAGTTGAAAATAAATACATACATAAATATTTTTTTTAAAAAAGCCATTTCATGAATAGCTAACTCTTCAAACTGGAAAAAATATTTCAAGTGAGGTCTCCTAGGGCTTACCCCCACTGCACAATGCATTACTTTGTATACAGATAGCTAAGGTAAGGCAACACTGTTCAAAGGCATTCTCAGGAATGCAGCCTCTCCAGTGTCGGTTACTTGCTTTACAGATACACCTGTTCTGGTTTTGAATATAAGTTAATCAAAGCTAACAGCAGTATGTCTGTCTAGCACTACACTACACTGAATATCCAATAAACCTGTCCTGGAAAAAAAATAATTATTTATTATTTACATTAATGTCTTGTATGGTGAAACAGGAAAAAACACTTAAATACATGGCCTGTCACCAACCTCGACAGGATTATAAAATATCTAAAGAATAAGATTAGAGCTTAGACTGATCATGATGAATTGCAAAAATGGGCTGAAACTGATAAGAGTCAATTCAACATAAAAGTAGAAGAAATACCACATTAAAATAAATCAAATGTGGAAATCTAAAATTGAGATATAGATGAATTAAGATGAGCTTGATTAAAAACATGAGGTTAATCAAAAAAATCAAATCTTATTTTGAAGTATACTAAGAAAATGGCTGTGAACAAAGAAGCAGACTATTTCCTCACCCTTAAAAATAATAAATCCTTAAAACAAAACCTAGGAATTATTTGTAATCTCTATAAGGTCTCTTTCTTAAAGAGTATCCATTGGCCTCAGAAACTATTTTCTGTTCTATGATAAAGAAAACATAGGTACTCCAAATTGCATGTCTAGGGTATGTGAAAAGTAAACCTTTTAATAGTCTCATTTTGGTTTGGATCCCTTTAAAAAAAAACAAAAACAAAAACACAAAACCGACTTACTTTAAATGATTGAAGAAAACACACATACTTATGGGATACTTAGATGCTGTGGTAAAAGAATACACATCTTATCAGCTTATAAAATGAGATCTATTAAAAAAAGATGAAAGAGACTGGAATTGTTTGATCTAGAGAACTGAAGGCTGGTTTAGACCATAATACCAGTTTTCAAATGCATAAAGGATAGCTACTGAAAGGACAGCAACTAGGTTTTTTTCCAGATCAATGAAGAGCAGGACAGAAAAATGACGTATTTAATTTGCACTCAAGCAGGTTTCCGTGAAACACTGAATTATCTTATTCTGGAATCCAGGCATATAAAAATGACAGAGCAATTTATTATTCAGCACAGAAAGAAAAGTTTAGCAAAATCTTGTCCATTAATTTCTGCTGGACTCCTTGTAAAATAAAGTGGGACTGTAAAATGAGTGTATGTATCATTCTGGTCCCAGTTGAGCTATTGGCTTTACTGAGAAGTGTCTCTAAAATTATCCCAATTACATGGCAGAAGTATCTATTTTTCCCTGGGTCAAATCCCCAGTAATCTTGTAAATTTAGTAGAAATGTCAAAGAAAGAAAATTCAAATTAAAATAACAATCATTTTGTGAAATCCAAATGCATTTTGAAGCAGAAGTTCAAAATACACTTCAGAAAATCAAAAGGTACTAGATAGTTTAATGCAGTCTCATGCTGGGATAAAAATAAAAGGAAAATACAAAGGGATTCTCATCCCTTTGATATGAGAGAAATATAAATTTGAAAAAAATAACATACAAGTTTTCATGTAACAAATATAACAGTAAATGACATACCCACCATTGCGATACCCCACACAGGCAAAATTACCTGTGCTGTTGCACAAAGAATAATATATTTCTCAGGTTTTCTTAAAAATTAAATGGAAATATTAGTTAAAATTATCTTTTCATCTCTTTCTCTCCTTCTTTCACTGCCTGTTTGTTCTTACTCTTTTCTTCTTCAATCCCTGCCTGTCCATACTGAACTCTTCCTAGCATTAAAAAAAATACGTGAAGAGATAAATCTTTAATCCAGTTCTGAGCACACAAAGATTTTCTGATCAGGTGTCTGTTTGGCACAAGGTAAGTCCAAAACAGGAGACAAAAAGATGGCTTAGCCTTTTACTGTCCTGAGCTCTCACTTCTGAATCCCAAATTGTTATGATTTCTTATTGTCGCAACACAAAGCAGTAAGAAATCTGGCAATCTAATGAGCCTTACACACCAGTACTGCAGTACACATTGATCTGATGATAAGAAGGGCCAATGTGTCATGTATGATATATAAAATGAAATGTGGTTAGTTTATTTTTTCAGTCTGCTTTTCTGAAGCAATTGTATTTGCCCTCCACCAGTGTATTCTGCTCACCAGTGCAGATCATCTTGATGCTTCCCATCCAGCTTCAGGATTTACCTATGCAAGTACAACTCTTTCCTAAAAGGAGCCATTACCTCAGCAGAGAAGTTAATGAAGTCTATATAGAAACTCATACTAAATGGCTGTTAATTTAAGGAAACAGAGATCAAACTATGTTCCTCTTTTTATTGATACTTTCTCAGCCAAAATCATGATAAATCATGATTGTTTATAAGTATTGCCATTTGTTTGCTATTAAGTGTTCAAGTCCCGTATGAGATGAACAAATTGCTTCAATTATCAGAATATGTATGTGTTTTCTGAGACTAGCAGACGGAGCAGATTGGTGTCACTCATTCACAGGGACTAGAAGCATTGGTCATTTCATACTTAGTGATACATCCAGTTGTCAAGGCTATCGTTTGAAAACCTGTGCTTTCAGAAGGGGGACTTTTTTTTAATTGTTTCATGTGTAACCAGGGATTTTGAAAGCATTTCAAAGTAGCAGAATGCGTAGCAGAGGAGGTCATCCCCCATGCTTGTGAAACTGAAGTTATTTGTGGTGACAGCACTAAATTACCATCTCCACAGTGATGGCATGGAGTGCTTGTGGCTGAGCCAGGGGCTGAAATGCACAGGAACAAGCATTTCCAATTCAAGGCCAACCAAAGGTAAACTTCTCTCCTCCCTGACTTGTTCTTTTGTTTCTTTCGAAGCTTTATGCATACATAAAATGGGATTCAGGTAACATAAAAACTAACTTATAGATATCTTACCTTGCCGCAGGCTCGCCTTATACACATTGGAGAGAAATAGATACCTTCAGAGAGCAATGTATTCATGAGACAGATATTGAAGACCGGCCAGATTAAACTTTTTGGAGATGCTAACCATAGATCCTTTTTGAGAGGATACAACTTTCCCTCTAAAGGTGTATATTTATCTATATTAAATATAAACAACTGTATTAATATTGGTCTTATTTCCTAACAAAGGTAAAATGTATAGGTAATATTTGTCACTTTAAATATATATTTAATTTAATATCCCTTTTAATTATGTAAGTAGATTTTAAGGCATATGTGAATATATACATCTCAGCACAATCTTCTAATCTCTGTGTATTGGGTCTGGCTTGTTTGGAGTTAATGTTCTTCATAGCATCTCATATGGTGTAGTGTTTTAGACTGGTGACCAAAACAGTGTTGATAACACACCGATGTTTTACCTGCTGCTGAACAGAGCTGGTACTTCTTCAAGGCCTTTTTTTCTCACTTTGCTGCCCCAGGTAGGCTTAGGGTGAGCGAGGGGATGAGGGTGGACACAGCTAGGACAGCTGATCCAAATTGACCAAAGCGAACTTCCATAGCATATAACATCATGCTCAGCAATAAAACTGGGAGGGGAGTTCTTCTAAAGCATCTGCTACTTGGAGACTGGAATCTGCTGGTGGGGAGTGATTGCTTTTACATCACTTGTTTCTTTCTGTTTGATTTTCATGTTATCTTTATCTTGACCCACAAGTTTCCTTGCATTTGTCCTGATTCTCCTCCCCATCCCTTTGGAAGGGGTAAGCAAATGGCTCGGTGGAGGCTTTCCTGCCATCCATGTAATCCTACCACATTCTCAAAACATTGACAATGTTCTGATGAAAAACTGAAATTTAGAAAATAGAAACTTGTTTAAAATTTTTTTCTCAAAAGTATAAATATATTTTTCCAGTTACATAAGCCTATTTAAAATATTAAATTACTATAATCTTAAAAAAACCCAAACATTGATATGAATATATTAATTCATTAGTCTGAAACTCCATTTTAGTTGATGGAAGAGTATTCAATGCATGTAGAGAAAGCTTTTAGGAAGTACCACAACATGTACAAAAGATCTATCCTATTGACTTTGCATTTATATAGTGTACTTTTTTCACAGCACCATGAGCACATAATAGATCCCTTTACACAGTAAAAAATGAAGTTCCGGACCAATTCCAATCTGAATGAAACTGAAGTCTCTTAAGCAAAAATTTGTTTTGTTTGCATAGTAACCTCTTAGAGTACAAATCATAAAAATACACTACATGTCAACATTATGATTTTTGTAATTCCCAAATCTGAATAATTTTTTGATAACACTGAATTATTTCACATCATCCATAAAGATTTAGATTTTTAGAAGCTATAGAACAGAAGAAAGTAAATATATATATATATATTAAAAAAAAAAGATTCAGGTTGATATTATGCTACCTATATAAGGGCAGACTGAAGACATTCCTGAAAGACAGTGGAGAAAGTACAAGGTTATCTGATTGCATTCAGATAATTGATTAAGCCTCGATATTTCAAGTTGCTTATTGCAGCCTGGCCACTTTGTTTATGCGAAGTAACCAGTGAATTCCACTGGGAATATTGCTGCATCAATAATACCCCCTTTAAGAAGCTTACAACTTATACTCTATTTTAAAAAATAAAACAAACAACCTTCCAAAAAACAAACAAAACCCAAGCAAATCAGTCTCAGAGGTTGCAGTGCTGTCAGAACTTCTGCCTATTTTAACTTAAGGGCATGAATAATCCCATTTGGATCTGAAATTGCTAAAATATTAAGAACCAGATTAACATCTACAGTCTTGGATAATGGTGCTTGAGTCACTGAATTCAGTGGGAATGGCTAAAGACTGAAATTCATTTCACCGCACTTTGCATATTTAACAGTTGCTCATCTAATCTAAATAAGTTATATAGTTTCTTCTAGAGAGAGTTACTGGAGAATCTTTTCTGGAGCATACTTCATTTGACTCTAGCAGAGACATTTCAGGCTAACTTTCACTATCACTTGAGTTGAACCTAATAGCAAGCTGCTACTGAGAGGGGTCCTTCCATCTCTTCCCACCTTTCTCTGTGGATTCCTTGTTCTTGTGCCAACAAAAGGAATTAAGCAGCTTGAAAAGTAATCACCATTCTGCTGGGTTAGCTTTAAGCTGAGCCTCTTCCCTAAAGCAGTGAGAATTGACTCTGGAGCCAGACGTAAGGGTAAAACTGCCCATTTTTTGGCAGAAACCTTCAGTCAGGTTGGCTTCAAATTGTGTGGCATAGTTGCTTAATTAATCGATTTTGTTAATTGGGTTGGTTTAAGATCAGGATGTTTCTGACAGTGATTTTTTTTTCACTTTTCTTCTGACCTTTATCATGTTTTCTGCTGTTAATACTGGGCTGTAGTCTTGTGGAAGCAGGAAAGTGGTGGGGAGAAATACATGTGTGCAATCAGATCACCAAATTGTTCAATTCACCCCACAAGTCAGTGAGTGTTTTATCCAAAAAAATGACTGGCCAAAGGATGGGGTGCAAAAAGTGCAAGATCATAACTTCCAGTGAAAATGTAGTTTGTTATCAGCTTCTGCTGGTTAAAAACCCTTAGGGTAAAATATTTTGGAAAACTGTCCTCCTAGAGTTACCTTTCTCTTCAGTCACTAGAGAGAGAGAATGGAAAACTAGTTGAGATTATTTAGCCGAGCCATTTGTGATATGAATCCCCTCCTACATGACAAGAAAGATTGTCATATAGTGCTTTATCTTGATTTTTCTGTTTCTTAAAAAAAAAAAAAAGCAACACAAGAAAAAAAATCTCTTTTACAAGCAGTGTTTAAAAAATTCTCTCTCATCCTTATTTCTCCAACAATAGTAAAGAGGTAAAAGAGAGGTATTTTCATGTTTGGTTTTTGGTTTGGTTTGGTTGTTTTTTTGTGTGTGTTTCTTTTTTAATGTATAAACAAATTAAATTAAGACTGCAGTTATTAACAATGACTAGAGATAAGTCTTACTCTTTCATTAAATAAGCAAAATTAGGAAATCACAGATCTAATTAGGAAATCACAGATCTGATGTCAGGTAGAAAATGTTTCTCAGTTCCACTTTGATTTGGTTACTTTACAGATGATTTTTTAGAGGATAACATTTTAAGCATGTCCACAATTAAAGCTGCCTTAAAAATTCCACAGATGTGTTATAACAGAGATAACACATTGAAAAGGATTTGGAGAGAAGAAGCTTAAGAGCTGAAAAGTGGCTCATGGAGTTCAGTCCACAGAAATGAAATGTAGTAATGAACTCAGGACTGATAAAATTCACTGGCAGAGGCTACTGTCTAGAAAGAAATGTGGTGTATTACATGGGCTAAGGAAAAGGATTTTGTACTCATCTGTAAAATATCTAGATGCAAACCAGAGTGAGTAGGATCTTTCGCTGGATTTTCAGAAGGATGTAAAGAAGTGGTTTCTTAGCAATTGGATTTTCAGAAGATAAATCAGGATGTTTTTAAATTAGAGGAATTTTACTCGGGCTTCTCAGGAAATCTGCGTTTAGCTATGCCAGAAATGCTGTACGTGATCTAGGGCAAGTCGTTCAGGTTAAGATTTTCAGGAAAAAAATGAGTCTCAGTTATGAACTCAGTTCCATTTCTGTTAGTTATAAAAAAAATAAATACTTCTTTTCTCTAACTCTTCTTGACTATCTAAAACAGCCTCGTCCCTTGGCACTGTCTTTTAAGGGAGAGAATATTCTTTCTTATCTTTCTGCAGAGTTTGTGTCTTTTGCCTCATTTGGGGTCTTGCATCAACACACAGATCCAATACAGGAGATAAATTTCTCTTCTATTGTCTACACAAGTAAATCCACTCTGGATTTATCTACACCACTGAAATAAAATGAAAAACCGTAGTATTGACACTCTCAGATTATGGGGGTTTGATATTTTTTTATTCTGGATTGTCAGAATTACTTCATACAGAAGAATGATAAACGAACTTTACTTGAAAACCAGGAGATCATGAACTGAGCTACAGTGTGTATTTAAGCAGAACTTCTTTCTACCTAAGTTCTACAAATACTAAAACTAAAACCCATGCTTCAACAAGAAATTCTGAGATTCACTCACTATGGGATCTGTCACACTACAGAGTGGACATGCAATGCAGCACTAGCTCCTCAGAAGGCCAGACAAGCTATGCAAAACTGAGTATGTACTAACAAAAAGAAGTGGGACTAAGGTGGCTAGGAAATAAGAGTAAGATGGACAGATTTTAGCTAACCAGAACATAGATGCAAGGTATTATCATGTCAGTTGTAAAGCTCTGTGCAAAACTTGGTAGTGGTTCCTAAGTAGAAAGCATCTTAAATTAACAGCAGTGAAAGACCAAAATACATAAACACACACAGCTGCAGAGTGGTAGCTGCTCAGTTACTGAACCTTCATAAAACACAAAGACAGCTGGAAGAACACCAAGGTAGATCATATTAAATATAGTAATTACACTGTGTCATTGCTAACACTTTTTGACTCTATATATTTAGTAAATGTGCAGTATTGCTAAACATAATTTAAAGGATTTGATATTGGTATTTGAGTATTTCTATATGTTAAATGATATACAACTATATAAATATAACAGTCTGGAAAGGAAAAAAAAATAACAATAATAAACCATAAGAAGTAAACCATTGCAAGTAAAAATGAATGCATTTTTGCAATTGAAGGTAAATTAACATTTTTCTTCTACTTTATTTTTATTTATCATCAACTTCTCTAGCTGCCTGTTCTTCGATTCCATTCCTTGCCTTTTTACAGATATCAATCTATAGATGATATTCAGCTTCATCTACTGCTGTTGCTCATTTTTCCTCATGCTTAAGGCCTGGCTTCAGCTCCCTTCTAAAAACCCGTGAAAACAAAATACAGGTAAAAGGCCAAACAGTTCAGGCAGGAACAATCACCTCTTTGGCTTAAGGGTATGGCTGCCAGCCATGAGCACATCTGTCACATTGCTTTGAAGAAAATACAGGGCCAGAGATGCATTTGCATAATCTCTTAGACAATAAGTGACAGTACTACAATAAGGTCTATTTTGGACTATAAATTGTGAGCTGTGAGGTGAGAAGATGGGGTGAGAATAAGACAAACATTGCAGCAGAAATAAGAGAAAGCAGGTAGGTTAGACAAGTCCGATACCTGCTTAGCTAGTGGAGAAGAATGTTATATACAAATGCAGTTCTGAAAATGAGTATGTTACTAATGATGCAGGTATTTCCAAGCAAAGCAAAAGCACTAGAAAATTGAAGCAGCAGAGGGAGATCAAAGGATGAAATATTTGGGAGTATTTGGGAGTCTAAAGGTAACTGTAACTGTGCATAGACTTTGCTGAGGAAAACAAGGAACATGTTCATCATATGGGAGCTCAGCATTGTGAGTATTAGGAACATTGACACATAGGACCTATAGCCACTGTATGGTCAGAGCTATTTTGTCATATGTAATATTGTATAGGTATCAGTGATCCATGCACAGCAAATCAATTAAATGTTTAAGGAAATTATTCTGACAGTGTCCTTACAATGAAAATAAAATTCAGAATTGTATGTTGTCAGTACGTTCACACTATGTATATACTTTAATTATATTGCTTAAAACACTGAGATGTATGTTGTCATTATATTTAGATACAACTTAAATTTTCCTTAGATTTATTAAACACATGGTTGATATTGATGTTTACACTTTGCAGTATCAGCAAATGTTGCAATTTGAATTGTTTCATGTCAGACTGGTCAGAAAAATCAGATGTTTTTCTTTTCAGAAATTCATTATCAGATGCACACAGAAAAGATTCTTTCATAAGTACAAACACGAAGTTTCTACTAAAATTTCTGTTAGTAAAATGCAGTCATTCACAGAAGATATAATGTAGTTGCATTTTTATATCTGAGTTAATTGGTGTGACAGGGAAATAAAAGCACAACATACCCAGCATGTCAGATTGTAGCTATCATCAGCTCTCAAGCTCTTTTAGTGACTTAAACTGTGGTGGAGAAAACTTAGGTGTTGTCCTATCTCTTGAATATCTAGCTAACTAGGGATGGTATCTCAAATATTATATGCCTTGTTCTTTGTGTCCTAATCTTAGAAAAAGAATATTGATATAATCTGTTTCCAGCAAGCACACCAACTTTGCTTCACTCTTGTGAATTACTTTCTGGCATTTTATTGCAAATTGAAAAGATCTTGCTGACTAGAACAAATTCTGTGTAATCAAGGGTAATTGTTTTACAATGGCAAATGAACCTTTATTGGAAACTTGTGTGTCTATGGTCCAAAAAATGAGTTATTAAGGCCTTAATGCAAATAAAGACACTATTCAACTTGATCTGCAGACAAGCTTGTTCCTTTTACTGGGCAGTGAATGTGCAAGCATCGATTGAAGGTGGTTGAAACAAATAAGATTCAAGTTGCTTAAAGTAGAAGTTATAAGCTGTGTTAGAGTTATTAACCAATCTATCCTTTAAAAAGTTTGAATAGAAATAGTTACTTTAAATGCAACTATTTCATGTGTCCTAAAAAGACAAGAAATTGTTGGTCATATATTTGCATAATGACAAGGACTTCCTGCTTCCCTTCTCAGCTTGCATAAAATTGGATCTGTCTCTCAGGTGTTACCATTACTTGGATCTATAATCTGATTATCTTAAATTTTTATTTCCTTTTCAGGTTATACCTACTGGCTAAATTGCATCTATTGTAGCTGTATTGTATTGAATGAAATAAGTATTTTGATATTTTTAAGTTTCCAAACAGAAGTGTTTGGTCTTCAGTTGAAAAACAACACCCCCAAAAACTATCCCAAGCAAAATAAACCCTTTTAATACAGAAAGAAGAAATTTGGAATTGTGCTTTTAATGAAAAAAAGCATGTGACTTTTCCAACCATATTCTGCTTTTCATGTGATACTAATATGATGCTATGGTTCTTCATATTTTCCTTGATGCTATTTATTTTTAATATGTGGGTTTATGGGTTTTTTTTAACTTCTAGAGTAAAAGTAACTAAACAAAGTACTGTATGTCCTCATTGTCACTGTAGGGATAAGCTCCTCATCCACTGTATGTCCTCATTGTCACTGTAGGGATAAGCTCCTCATCCAGATGACACCTTACTTCCTTGGCAAGGTCAGTGTAGAGACTTTGTAGTGGTAATGTAAAAAAAAAAAATTAAAAAAATATTTAAACCACAAATGAGAATAGCAAGCATAATGCATTACTACTTAGTAGAGTAGTACCTCCCAGACTCTATTGTTGTCATCATTATAGCACTGATATGAATTACATTTTTTTTGCCTGCAAATGTCTCCAAAGATACATGTGACATCACAGTGGAAGAAAATGACTTGTGCACAGTGCCCTTCATAGACATGAATGTTTTACACAGAACAAAAAAAAAAAACACCCTGGCAACCAGCTAATCTTTGTTAAGCATTATTTGATATCTGCTTTACTCAGCATGGATGACTCATTGGAAAGTTTATTTCAGTAAAAAAGAAAGCACCCTTACCATCAATCAAATGGTACACTGTAAATAACTATAAACAGTGCAGACAAGGAGTAAATCAGATCTCTAGCTTCCTACTTTTTGTTGGAGCAATATTCTGTAGTAATCTCAACAGGCTATCTACAAACTGCATTGACATTTTTTCAGGTCCTCCAGCACTATTTGCTTCTTTCTTAAACCCTTGTGATATGCAGGAATGCTTTAGGCACTGAACAAGCCAGGAACCTCTCCTGGTATTTGCTCAAGAGTATTTTCATTGAGAGAATTTCCTTTAATCAAAATAAATAGGCTGCTTCACGCCAAAAGTGATCTTATTGACAGATCCTAAAAATGTTAAATGAGCAACCAGTTCTGTAAATGTTGCTTTTCTAATTTAAAATCATTACAGCACTGGAGCATTGACATGGTGTTATTTGTTATAATTTCTTGTTTGGTTAGTGTAAGTTATTCCCGTGATTTCTTCTTTGATTTTAGCTTTATTTAAAATCATTAGCACAGCATTTACATTTATATTTACAGTCCTCACAGTGAAAAAATACATGGAAGTGATGGAAACCAATACTGTATTAATATTGTTTTTGGCATTTGTTAAATTAGATCTCGTAACTTTTCAATATTGAACAGATTCATGTTTCTAAGTTAGTTCTTTAATAGATTTTATATTTCTCTTGGTATTCAGCTATTTTTATTTTTCTGTGTTAATTCATAACATGTATAATGAAAAACGAAGCAACAGTCATAAAATATAGTGAATAACGAGGTGATATAATTCATGAATAATTAGAAAATAGCATTTTAGCATAAAATCCTTGGATTTTAATCTTTGCTATGTTTCCAAGAGAAGCCAGAACTCAGTTTTTCACTCAGATTTTAAAGAATATTTTTTAGTATAAAATACATAGAAGTCATCATATAGGAGGATAAGTAGTAGAAAGCAGAGCAACGTCATGATCTGTTTCAGAAAATGTAAAAATTAACGAGACAGATCTGTACAGAAAAGCCATTGCACAGATGCACTGTCCACTGCCCTTATGCATAAATAACACATTGTTCTCATATCGAAAATTTCAAGAACTAGTTTTGGATGAAGACCTAAAGCAGAACTTGAGGACCTTTATGGTTATAATATTGTTGATTCAGCTAAGTGCCTTCTGAAAACCTTCTTCAATTTATGGTTAATTTCAGACTCTGAGAAACTGAACCACTGGAGACTTTAGGTGCGGGTAATTAGCATTATTATTGTGTTAGTTCAATTCTGATGTAATTCCATTTCATTTATTTTTATGTAGTTATGTCACTGATAAATAATATTAATAAGACAAGGGTCTGTCACAGTCTGCTGTTATATAAGCAGTAGGTAAAGCTGCTTGAAACATATTTCCAAAACTTTCAGAAATCTGTGTCTATTTTATAGTGTTTGAAACAAGACTATAAAGAATATGACAATGTACATGTATTTGTTTTTTTAAAAGTAACATTATAAACCTGAAGTATTTATGATATTGATGTGTATGTACAATCTCCGTACATTCTGGGGTAACAAAATTCTAAATATTAAAGTTCTTTATTTTAAAAAGCTTACAATACCACCACATTTTTTCCCCCAATATGAATGTTTCCTTTTTTTGTAAGTTTCTAATGAACCTATGTTTAACAAAGAAATTTTTCATTTGCACGTGTGTAATACTTCCAGTAATGGGTTTTATCATATAATCACATAGGATGATTAATTTACACCACCATACACCCAAAACAACCCCAAAAGACAACACAGCAACAAAACCCTCACAAACCAGAACTGATAATACAGCAGATTTAGGTTTTTAATTTTTTAAAGAAAAAAGAGAAATTGTTCACCTTCAGAAACACAAAATCAATACCCTAAATAGTAATTACTACAGGTTTTCCCTTTCAGTAACCTAATTTTGTTAGGTCGTGGTTGATCTTCATCAATTTTTCTTACTCTGTTTCACTGTTACAAATCTTCGTGGAAGTTTCCTGCCACTGGGATGAACTTTACAACTGTTGATTGGTTTGTTGGGGTTTTTCCCCTTTATTTTATTTATTTATTTATTTATTTTATTTAATTTCACAGTGTGGTGTGTATGACATTGCAAAAAAATAACTGTTCTCTACCATGAAATTAAAGGGATGTCTCGTAAGCTTTTGCTGCTGAAGTGGGTACGGAGCAATCCAGGCTCCACCCCTCCCATTTCTGAGAATCGTTGCTTTCCCTTCATTTCTGCTGCTGCTGTTCTGTTAAAAGGGGAGAGGTTTGCCAGGATCACACTTGCCTTGAGTAAAACTGTGAGCTTCTTCTCCACAAATATGGGAGGCACAGGGGCTTATCAAATTATACTGTATCAATTTAATGTAGTTTACTTTCTGCACTAACTGCATGTCATTTAACCCCCGCAGGCAGCTTAGCCCCAGGCAACCACTTCTTCACTCCCCCTCAGTGGGATGGGGAAGAGAATTGGAAGGGTAAAAGTGAGAAAACTTGTGCATTGAGAGAAAGACAGTTTAACAGGTAAAGCAAAAGCTGCATGTGCAAGCAACACAAAATAAGGAATCCATTCACAACTTCCCATTAGCAGGCAGGTGTTTGGCCATTTCCAGGAAAACAGGGCTCCA
>JAVJGJ010000014.1:34896979-34913494 GCA_035590215.1 Microhierax caerulescens | reverse complement strand
CGTTTTTTGACACTCTGCAAGCTCATTTTTAATCACTTCTCTTACGGTTACTTGGGAAGACAAATGTCATCACTCCAAACTTCCCTCCTTCCTCCTGCTTCCCTCATCTTGTCATCACAAATCCAGAAGATAGCCCCCTACAAGCTACTATGGAGAAAATCAGCTCTTTCCCAGCCAATACTGGTACGCTGTGAGATCAGGGATATTTATGGTCTGTTTTGATTGTTAATTTTGGTTTATTCTCCTATATTTCCACATGTATATTTTAGGGGTTTATAACTGTCCCTTCTCAGACTGTATCAATGTGTAGATGGAAAAAAATGCTATATGTAGGTTTGTCTGTATTTCTTCTCTATATACAGATGTACACTCACAAAATAGAAAAACATTGTGGTGGGAGCTATTGAATGAAACACAACTTTTGAGTACTTTCCTTGTTCTGCAAACACCTCAGAGGTTGAATACTGAAAAGACATTATACTGTGCTTCACTTCAGTTAAAATTATATTAAAAAAAGAAAATCTTCATTTAACTTTGAGAGTTACAGAGCAAAGTAGCTTATTTGTTCATTATTCAGTAAAGAAGGAGAATTATGTGCAAGCACTGCACAAGAAGGAAAGCACAGAAAGAAGCTTAAT
This sequence comes from Microhierax caerulescens, assembly GCA_035590215.1. NCBI lineage: Eukaryota > Metazoa > Chordata > Aves > Falconiformes > Falconidae > Microhierax > Microhierax caerulescens. The sequence continues at coordinate 34,912,856 of JAVJGJ010000014.1, read as the reverse complement.
TGTATTTGTGCTGATCTTAATTCTCTTGTTTTCTTCCGTCTCAAGACATTTCTAAGTCTAACCTCCACTTCATCCCCCAGATTTAAATTTTAGTCTTCAAAACATGTGTTTTAACAACAGCCAAATAAGTTACAACAACTAGGGTGGCTTGAAGACACCAAAAGGTGTCTGTAAAAAGGCCGCCTTCACTGTGGCGTGAGCTTCTTAATAATCTGTCCGTGCCTTCCTGGAACAGGAAAGATACTCAGCTTTTAGCTATCATTTTTCAAATCATGCTAGACTTTCTGTTTACTGTCCAGGAGCCCTAGGGAGAGCCCTGATGAGAGTTTTGGAGGGTACATAGTTGAGGAAACGCTGAAACATTGGTGTTATCATACCCCAGCAACTAAGGTGACGTTTTGTACCTTCACCAGGAAGCTATTTGTTTAAAAATCCTTAACCACCTCTTACTGAGATTTACAAAGAATGAAAATACATAGGTCACTTAAGAATTCAGTGGGAGGCAGAACCCCTCCCCTTTCATCGTGTGTTAGAGAGACGTTTCTGAGGGCCTGAGGGTGTTTACACACTGCCACCTGCTGCTTTTATCTCCTTGATCTGTGTTTGCTCTGCTCCCAGCAGGGCTGATGATCTGCTCCTCTCTGCCTAATTCTGCTCATCCTCCTGCAGTTTGATCCAGAGCCCGATGGAGTCAAAGACTCTTAAGACTTCCTTTGGCTTCAGTGGATTTTGGAGTCTGCCAAATACATAATTAATTTATTTCAATGGGCTATGAATCAGACTTTTTGTACTGCCAGATGTATAATTAATATTTCATAATGAATTCCAGGTATCTTGCTGGTTTGCTAGGTTCCTCCTACTGTCTCAGTTCCCATCCCCTATGTAGCAAGGTCATAAATTAAACTCTTATGTTCTTAAGTCAACAAGAAAATCAATACAATTAATAAAGCTGTGATTCGCTGCTTTTAAATACCTATCAGTTACACAAGAAAAATATCTCAAAAGACATTCCAGTCTCGAAAGCAATAGCTCTTTTACCCTGAAGTTTCCAGATGACGGTTATTTTTTCATCATCTGATAAAATACATCTTTGAGTGTAGCTTTGTCATTCTTTATAACATAATAGAGAATTTAAAGTTTATGTACAAAAAAGTATGGGTGAATTTACTGAACTATTCTGGTGTCACTAGTTTTATGCATTACTTTAGATATCTTTTTTACTTTAATGATTAAAAGTGGACAAGTGAGGCAACTGAATTATTTCATTCTTTTGTAAGGGCTTCTGTTGAAATTAAATACATTCCTTTTCTATTGCCATGCAAGCAGCTTTTGCTTTCTTTGAAGTCTTACACAGACTGCAACACAAGTCTGCCGTATTCTAGACCCACACTCTTCAAAACAGTATAGACTGCAGTCTATGACTCCCACTGCAATTTCTAATGCATCTTCTTACCTTTTCACTCTAAGGCAAACATCTTTCCCCAAGGATCAGTTTTAAACCAGAACACAGTGTCTGCTCTAGCCTTATAAACCAAATGTTGATTTAAAGTAAGTATACTGTTAAAGGATACAAAGGAACTTGTTTGTATACCAATTGTATTTCTTACCATTGGTCCTTCTTTCTCGGCAAACTGCCCTGTAAAAATCAGTGGATATTTGAGATAGTGAAGAGGTATCAAAATTGTCTTGTGAACTCATCAAAAGTGTATTTTCCTTTCACCGACCTGCTACCTGTCTTTCTGTTGAATGACTCAACTTTTTTCACGTTTCAGATCAATGCAAAATATTTGGAAAGCTGTGCTCTGAAGTTTTAGCAAGTATTAGAAAGAAAAATAGTTTTGCATTGTATTTCCATTAATGATTGTTCCTGATTCCCATGATGCAAAATTGTATGTAAAGAGTAACTTGGAAATGAGTTCTGATGAGTCCTAATGGTGTGGTCATCTTAAAAAGGAAACCTGAATAACAGCTTTGAAATTCACTGCAGGAGTTTGCTTTCCAATGGTAACGTTTGGTAAATTATGTTCATTTGTACAAAAAATAGGTCATTTTTATTTAACAAGGGCAGCTCCTTAGTAATGCATGGTCATCTTAATGAAAGTCAAGAACTGCTTCATGAATCACCCAAGTTTTGAAAAAATATAGAAGGAAGAGCAGAAAAAAGTGTAGTTTCTTGATAATGCTATGATCTGTCTTAACTGTATGAAGTACTACAGGGTTACCTGTTAAAAAACTGGGAGGTTATCAAAAGATTGTCAGATACTTAAGTTCCTAAGTTTTGTTTTAAATTTTTTAGCAGTTACTATTAACTTGAGCTTTTCTGCTGCTCTGTGCTTTAAATAGGCAATACACAAAACATGCAGAGCTGTTGCTGGTGCTTGAAGATGAAACCTTTCCACTACTACATTTTCTATAAGCTTTAAAGAAAAGTTGTTGACACAGTTTAGCAAAATCACTTAGTCTCTTAGATATCACTCTGCTTCTGAATAATCTTTTTGGTGTACAGATCAAAAGGAAAGCTTTCATCATAGATTTTGAATTGGACTCTAATCAGTGTAGGAGTTCCATAAGCTTCAGTGCAAGACCTTTTCATTTTCCTCATGTGAAGATCAATTAGATCATAAGCTCTTCAGAACAAACATCAGATTCTTTCAGTGTTTACTGTACTAAACAATGCAAAGCACCACAGTTTTGGCTTCAAGAAAACAAACTGTAATTGACATGTTTGTCTCAGAGTATAGAAAGATCAAAACCAGTGAACTACTTTCACTGCTCAGCTATGGAAATTGCATCCAGACTAAACTAGCCATAGTCAGTCCTGTAGATCAAGATGAGTGCACAGGTGTTAGATGCTCTTTTAAAATGTCACATTTTTATTTTCCGTGTTACATATGCAAAAATGGTTTATCTGCTCTGATTATAAAAAGGCAGAGTATTTTTTCCCCCTCCATGGCAGCACAACTTCTCCCCCCCCCCACCCCAGCCCTTGTTTTTTTTCCCTTTTTACCCACCCCCACCACCCCACCCTCCCAGAAATGGACAGAAAGGTGAAAGGAAAAAAGATGCTGTGCCAGAGTTTCGCTAAATGATATCTCTGGGAGGAAAAATGACTACATTTTTTATCTTTTCCCCTAAAGCACAAAATTCTTATTAACCATGTATGATGAGGCACTGTGTGGCTGGGATAGTTACTGTAAATAATATAAATTGCACATTTGGAGAACTTATCCAAAAGTTATTTGAAGCCGGTGGGGATCTTTGCACTGATTTTAGAAGGCTTTGAAATAGGCCTTTATCCTTGTTATCTGTTCATGAATCATTCAAAAGCCAATCCTGATCTCTAGTTATTTGTAAGTATTGGACAAATAGTTTGGACTAACAACTTCTGGTCTAAAGGCCATTTCCAAAATGTTAATTTCGACTATTTACTGTGCAATATTCATGATGTGAATTAATCATTGATACCATCATGATATTATTTCTTCTATCTACTTGATGGACTGAAACTATTTAAGCTATAGCATCTATCCATTCACGTTCTTATAATGGACGAGCTCATCGCTGTAGTATATGAATGAATAATGAATAACAAATGTTGAATAGTGAATAATTAATAGTGAATTATTTATGCACTCTGGTAACATTTTTAAAACAAATATTCACTTGTGTTAATACATGTGAGACTTTTGGAATTAACATTTTCACAAATGTTCAGCAGCTGCATCACAAATGTGAAATAACAAATAATAACTTGAATAATATAGGATAACATTTATTATTATAATTTTAATGAAAAATAAACTCTTTCTTTTTCTTTTTCAGTGTCAGATTAGGTCTGCAGTATAAAAGAAAAGGAAGTAAACTACATTATTGATAGGAAATCTGACCAAGGGCTTTTTTGGCTTCATTGCTTTCCTTCCACCCAGAAGCACTCTGGACCTAAGAAAGTAATAACGTGCCATATTTTCTTCTTGACATCTTCTGAGTTAAATTTGTCCTCTGATTCAGCATTCTAGTACCCAGGCTATTCCTCATTAGCTTGGAAGAATCAATACAAATACTATGACAAAACAACAAAAAAAGAATCTTTACATTTCTTTTGAATCAATTGCATCATGAAATATAAACACTTTTCAAGATCTCTCAGTCTCTTACTTATTCAGCATCATCACCTTGTTATTAGTTTCTTTTACATTCATAGCTGCTTTTTGTGTTTCCCTTCTCTCTGTAATTACTCCTTTCAGCATGTTTGTGGTTTGGTTTTTTTCTGTTTTGGTTTTATCTTAATTCTTTGGATCTTTTAATTATATTTTTATCTCCTCATTCCTCCACTTGTTAATTGTCTTTTCTTTTTCTTTGTTCATTTTTTTTAGTTCTCTTGTTGCATTTAGTCATCATCAGTCTTTTGCATTTTCTTTTATTTTCTTAGTATATTCTTTAATATTTTCAGTTAGCACTTACTTGTATCCAGCTCCTCTCTTTGCCAATCAGCCTTTTTCTTCATCACATTTTGTTCTTATTTAGCCAAGCTGCCTCTTCCTAAAAGCTGGCAAGTGATTCTGATGTAGAAAGAGCACTTCTTGCAAACCTTGTAACAAACAACATATTACGAGTTACATGTCTCTAACGCTCACAGATCTTTTGCTACCCTTTCCTGTTGTAAAACTTATATTTCTCATTTTGGTTACCTATCTGATCTGATCCAAGAATTATTTCCAATAATTCTTCCTGGCACCTTCTGACTCAAAAGGGTATTATTTTTCTGAATACCTGTATCACTCCTAACATAAACTCAGAAGCCTCCTCCACATACAAACTCAAACCTGTGTTCTATCATAATCTGATAAGTGGAAGAAATAAAGACAAATTAGAAGAGAATGTCTCAGAACTAATCCTTAAGTCCAATCAATGGCTGGTTTGGTGAGAAACCACTCCTGTGAATTTAGAGACATTTGACGTTAAATAACATCATACTTAAATCCTGTCCATTAGACATAATTAAATTTCATTAGTAATGTGACAATACAAAATATCGTTTCATTTTCCAGTTTGTGTGTGTCATGGTCCAACATGCTTTGACCAGGTTCTTTTAGATTGTAATAGGTCTGGCAGGGATGGAGTTAACTTTCCTTATAACAGCCTGTATAGCACTGTGCTTTGTATTTTTAGTTAGAACAGGGTTCATAACATACAAGTGCTTTGGCTACGGCTGAGCAGTGCTCACACAGCATCAAGGCTGTCTAGCCAACCAACAAAATGCTGTTCCCACATTCTCTTAAAGGTCAATGAGCTGATGATGGGCAAGAGGTAAGAGGTTGGAAGGGGACAGAGCCAGGACAACTGAGCCAAACAGACCAAAGAGATATTCGATACCATATGATATCATGCTGAGTAATACAACTAAGAGAAAAGGGTGTGTGGTAAAAAGGCATTAATTACAATAATTATTAAAGCGTGTATCTTCCAAACCAAGTGTTATGCAACTTGAAGTTATGCTTTGCAGGAAGCAGCCAGACATCACCTGCTGATGGAAAGTAGCAATTTTTTTTTTCCTTTGCTTCTGCACGTGAGCTTTGCTTTTTTACATTTAATTGCCTTTATCTCAACCCAAAGGTGTTTTACGTTATTTTCTCCCCCTCTCTCAATGCTGAGGAGGGCAAGTGTGAGAGCAGGTTGCTGGGCACCTGGCAGCCAGCCAAGGTCAACCCATCATATAGATATTCCACATGAGAAGAGTTTAGTATCTTAATAACAAATTTACTTATTTGATGGTGTTTGATGTTACATGGGGTTTTGATTTAACAGAGTGGTGCAGCAATGTTCTGAAATCATAATGCAAGCATGATATAGAAATTGTAGTATACAGTTGGATCATAATATAAATTTAACTCTGATTTCCAGTTTCTATATACTTCCCATCGCCACATTGGATGTCTTCAATTGCCTGGAAGGAATATATGGGTTAAAGCCAGCTCAGTCCTATTGCCCTCTTCAAAGATCATTTTGCTGGTTGCTAATTGTTTATACCTTTTGTTGGGTTGAGGCACATATATACTTCCCCTGTTTTGGCTGGTCAGGCTAGCTCAGGGGGGTATTAACACTTTTTTGTATTAATTCAGGGAAGGTCATTTACAAAACTGGCTGATCCACACATCTGACAAAACTATTTAGCTAAAGCACAGGCCACCCTTTGGTCCCCTTTGTGTTGAGATTCAGCCGTGCTTACAACAGTTGTGCTCACTCCTTGTATTATTCCTTGAGCTTCATGAGCATATCACCTTTGCCCACCTCCTTTGTGTCTTATTCTATTGTAGGGGTTCACTGATCAGTTGTACTTTGAAATGCCCAAGACTACCAAATGCCCAAATCTCAGGTGCAGTAGCTTTATTCAAAACTGCCAAAAAGCTTATATACCACCCTAATCATAACTAATATTATTTTTAAGAAAATAACATGATGACAGACTCCAAGTCTATAAAAGACTGTTACAAAGAGAAAATGAATTATCTGTTTCACAGGTCCAGGGTACACAATTGAAAAAAACCCCGAAGTACCAGACTTTAGTGCGGCAAGGAAAACATTGTGAAAACCTTTTTAATGATAAAGATAAAGATAGAAGATAGACCAAAGATAGAAGATAAACTAAAGATAGACTGGTTGCAGTGAAAGACCTGCACTTAATGGCTCAATGTTCACATGGAGCCCAGTGATGAGTGGCTTTCCTGAGGGGTGATGTGATCAGCAACGTTCAGTATCTTTGTTGGCAACATGGACATTGGAATTGTGTGCACCCTCAGCAAGTGTGCCAATGACACCAAGTAAATAAGAGAAAAAAAAGAAATAAGTGGGAAAAAAACAACAAAAAACCAACTAATGAAACAAAAAACCCCAAACAGACAAAAGAGAAGCTTACCATGCATCTTTTGATATTCTCATTTTAAACACTGACAGCACCTAAGTAAAATCAAAGTTTTCTCTGGGTTTTTTTGTTAATTGTGCTTATAAACGGTGAGTCCCATTAATGTTTGAAAAGGCAATAAGTCAAAGTTTTCTAGAAGGTGATTTTTGATTTTTTTGTAGGACTAGCACAAATTTTCTGTAAACTGTGTTTAGATTTACCCCATGACTGGCAAGAAATATACTTAAAACTTCTAAATTACTTCTTTTTCCCCTTATAACTTAAATAAGAAACTACTTAAAGAAGAGAGAAGAAATTTCACCTGATTATTTTCCTGAGCTAGAGATCCTTTGTATATTTGTCATGCCAGGTAAAGGAGAGTTCAGAGCTACACTGTGCAGTATGACTTTAGGATAAATTTCTTTCCTCACTGTAGAAGAATGTAGATGGGTTAATTAGCATTGATAATATACAGCTGTGGGCTGGCTTCAGGGGCGGTGGGTTGGTCGATGTAGACAAGGTGCAGCTGTGGCTGGTTCTGTTAAGGGGTTGAGAGCCAGTGAAGAGGGAGCAGCCGAGGAAGAAGCAAGAGGAGAGAGTGAGCATGCCCTGAGTGAGGAGGAGAGAGTGAGCATGCCCTGAGTGAGGAGGAGAGATGAGGAGAAGGCAGCAGAGGGACTGGGATGAAGAGCAATGCCAGTATGAGATGGTAAAAGACCTTGTTGCAGCATGATGTTTTGGAGAGTGCTGTGACGCTTCACCAGGGACAAGACTTCCTGAAATTTCTTGTGGATTAGAGGTTTAAGAAGCATCACTAACAAGAAAAAAAAGTACTGGAAATAATCTTGCAAGAAAATACTTAGAGGAGTGTTCAGACACACCAAAGTTCTTGCAAAGAAGAAGGTGGTAAGCTGTTGTCTTAAGTCCTATCCTTTAAGATTAGAACCAAAAGCCAAAGGCTTGAAATGTAGCAAGACAAACGTATTTCTGTTGATAAGGATAGTAAAGCACAGGGATGTCAGGCTTCTTGGAAAAACCGTAAAGTTCTTTCCTGAATAGCCAGAATAGGAAAATTTTTAAAGCAGACTAAATAAATATGTGTCAGGAATGTTATAGGCATATTAAGATTTCATTAGGCTAGAAGAACTGGACTAAGATGTCATCCCAAAAGTCCTTTCACGACTTTTCTATAACAGACAACTTGGTTTCTTCAAGAATGAAGCTCATGTAGGCAGATCCTTGTCAGTTTTACAATACCAGTTCAAAGTAGCAAGATACTATAATGTTATGAGTGGGGAATAACTGTTCAACCTGTTTCCCTTCTGAGGGAGGGTTTTTGCTGCCTTGGCTTAGGAAGAGTTCCCCTATCAGCTCCCTGCATAGTTCAGGTATTACCCAGACAATCATTTGTTATGCCAATATGGATATGCTGAAAGAGATACATTTCCTTTTTAACTACACCAATCATCCAAGGCTTGATAGACAACAAAGGGAAATAGGCACACAGAGTCATGATTCATCTGACCTACTTTAGATATCTGTTTGAGGAAGTGAATTATATCCTGAAAACACTTATGAATCTCCAAAAGAACAACTAGGATTACTATCTCAAATGAAAATGCCTAAAATGAGATTCCCATCTACATTTGCTAACCGTATGATGATAAGGGTGACATGAGTACTATATAAAGAAGAATAAACAATATAGTTAGAGAGAGGACTTTTGACTTATGATATTCTTGATGGAAAAAGTAACTATCCTTATAGATGAGGGATTATTACAGGTCTATAGTGCAGTTTGAAATGGCCTGACTCACAGCTATATATTTCCGCAACTTCAGTACATTTTAGATAAAGTTTCAGCACTTTTTTTATTTTTAATCTTTTTTTCTCATACGCACAAACTTTCACATTTTTAATACTACCATTTCTCAGGCGGGATCCAGCTACAGTCTAAAATGGTTAAGAGGCTGTTCCACTGTACAGCCATTGCAACCTCATGACTGCTATAGAGGACCACATGAACTGAAAGAACTAAAACTACTAAAAAATTCAAACATCTTAGAGCTGAATTGCTAACTGCATAAACCTCATTTAATTTTGGGGAAGTTTTACTGGTTTGTATTGGTAGTAAATTAGATCTTCTACTGCCAAAATTCATGTTCTCTTCCATACATTAAATAACATTAATGTTATTTAAGAAGGAAGGTCAGATTTTTTCTTTCTTTATACAAATAAACCTAATAATGTTTTACTTATTTACTTTCAGTGTAGACATAACACTTTTTTAAATAAACTGTCAGAAAAGCAAATAGTATGTCTTAAATCAACTTCCCAATTGGAAACTTTTCCAGTTCTATGTGCTTACAGCTACCATGATTCTGGAGAAATTAAATACTAAATATAACTTGATCTCTTCCCCACAATAAATAGATAAACAAATAAATATATATATATATAAATATATATACAATACATGCCTAGAGTAATGAATAAGTAGAACTTTACAAAGCTATTTTAGGCAATGTAGAGAGTTCATGGTTCACTTACTAAGACCAGACCCCAAATCCAATGGTCTTAAAACAAAATAAATTGCAGAGGAAACCTTCTAGAACTGTGTTTTAATGGAAAACTGTGAAAACATACAAGATTTCTAGATGTTAGAGGGTGATGATGCTTGCTTTGTATTTAGTACATGCTATATTAGGAATTATTAGTTAAAATGTACCCCTTTCCCTCTCTTCTAAGATTTATCTTTTCTGTGTCTACAGGATTTAGCAGAACTGGATCCCTAATCTCCTGTAAAGCTGTAACGGTACCTTGCATTGCCTATATAAAAATAATAGAATTACATCACAAATGCACTAATAAGAATATGCAAAAAACCAGACTATGAATATCACAAAAAATGCAAATTTTATGCCATCAGCAGAGAGAAGAAAAGGAGATTGTTTCTGCTGCATTAAGAGTATTTAGAGTGATCCACAAGTCATGTCATTGGAATCAAAGGAACTTCAGCATATGCTTATAATTGTTCTTCAGGATTATTTCGGAAAAGGGCTGAAAAGGATAATTAGTTTAAAGGTAAAGATGTTCATTAAATATAATTACAAAATTGACAACGTACTCTACTGCCCATTTCAATGGGCACTAAAAAACAAATTGTGATTCCTACCAAGTTTATACATGTGAAATACCAGTGGCAGTACCCAACAGAATCACCAAGGTTATACAGAGCTGTGGTTTTCCAACCAAAAGAGTTTTGATGACAGGATCATGTTCAGCATTCACCACTAATTTCTGATGCCATTCTCATTTCCTGAGGCTAAGTGTAATGCAAATTGACCTGGAGTAGATACTGAACACTCATTTTCTGCAGAACATTGTTCATGGCTATGCATTGTTCTTTTACTTTTATAGAAATTTATGGTTGAATTTAGCTGATAATTAACCTTTTGAAATATATATCATTGCCACCAGGCGCTCCTTTCCAGTAATTCCATCTATAAACAGATCACTGGGCAGTTCCATATAATGCAAGTGCTAAAATTATTTTGTATGGATCAGATCACTGATCTGTTGCCTTTTCAGCACCTTCTTCAAAGAAAACACAGTATGATTACAGGAATAGTTGCTTTGACCAGCTGAGGACTGAATAGAAACTGGTAGGGAATTTTATCACCACAATATTACACAGTTTTGGTTTATTCATTTTTCATAAAGCTTTAGAGGATTTCTGTGCCAGTAACTTTAAAATATTACTTATTTGATTAAAGTAAGTCCATTAAAGCCAAGTTAAACATTAATGCTGGAGCTGAATCTGGTGAAGGATGTCAAGCACAGTAATGCTTCTCTAGTACATAAAGTACTTCTGTATGTATATAAACAGCAAAATGAAGACTAGGAAAAATGTGGGCCCACTGCTCAGTGAGGCAAGGGCCCTGGTGACAACAGTGCATGGGAAAGGCCGACGTCTGACAGCTTTCTTTGTCCCAGCCTTCACCAGTAAAACTGTTCTTTGATAGCAAATCCCAGAGACAAGGAGGAAAATCTGTAGCAATGAAGGCTTAGACTGGTCTAGATCCAAGTTAATTACATGATCTAACCGAGCTCATAAATCTAACCCTTATTTTATATTATTTATATCACAAATAGTAGAGGCATTTTAGACAATGTACCAGAAACAAACTTTAATACTAGTCATCCTAATATTTTAAATTGTTTCTGTGCAGAAATCCTATTAATATTGACATGATAAAGGTCCTAGGTTTTTAATTTAACAAAGCAACTGTCTCACAACAAATATACAAGTTGTAATTAATTAACTTGCTACTATCTTTAAGTCAAAACATTGAAGCAGAATGTATGTCTTCACTAAAACCTTTCAAGACTTATATATAACATGTTTTTTTTTAAATAAACTTAACAATGTAATCTATGAAAAGTGGCAATAATGAAATCTGTCACTATTTAGAACACATTTTTAAACAAAATAATTTAATTCTAAACTAAAAATCAACATGGACTTTGTACCTTCAGTGTCTGGGGGAAAAAATGGTTTCCATGGCATCATAAAATGCAAAGAGCAGAGTTAAGTATCATTATTTCAATACTTGGCTATCCATTGAAATAATTTATTACTAATATATATTTATGTGTGTGTATATATATATAAAATAAATAATTGTTATAGATTTCAGGTTTTTTATTCAAGTCACAGTTTAAAGAACATTTATCCAATAATCTGGAAATATTGATTGTTCAGTAGTTGCAAGCCATCTCAGGTTCATCTTGACTCAGATAAACTAGAGCACTGGAGCCCAAAATATCCCTACTTAACTGTTCTTTTATGCCTTCCTCCTGTTTTACATTTCCCCAATCAGTTGTGTCTAAGATATACTTGTAACAAGAGGAGGCCCTTAGAAGCATGGGCTGAACCCATCAGTCACTTGATTTTGTGACTTATGGTCAGCTTGTGATACTTTTTGTCTGCTTAGCACTAGGCTCAGTTAGTAGGCCTCTAATTGAGAAGAAATTGAGCTTCTGGTTGCTGTGGTAAACAGTATGTCAGAGGTAGTTTTAGGTAACACATTTCCAATTATCAGAGCTTATGATAATCAGAATTATCATATCAGAAAACCAAGCTGTGTAGTATGGTCAACATGCTAGAGGGAAGGATGCCATCCAGAGGGAACTTGACTGACTTGAGTTGTAGACCTATGTGAAGCTCATGAAGTTCAATAAAAGAAAGGGAAAGGTCCTGCGTGTTAGCTGGGACAGTCCCAAGCCCAAATACAGGCTGGGCAGCCAGTGGATTAAGAGCATCCCTGAAGACAAGGACTTAAGAAAGCTGGTGGACGAGAAGCTCAACATGGCCAAGCAATGTATGTTGTAGTCCAGAAAGCCAACTGTATCCTGGACTGCATAAAAAAAAAAAACACATGGCCAGCAGGCTGGGGGATGTGATTCTCCCCCTCTACTCGGCTCTTGTAAGACCCCACTTGGAGTACTGCATCTAGCTCTGGGGTCCCCAACATGTTAAGGACAGGGACCTGTTGGAGTGAGTCCAGAGGAAGGCCATGAACATGGTCAGAGGGCAGCACCTCTCCTATGAAGACTAAATGATCTTTGAAGTTTCTTCCAACCCAAACCATTCTATGATTCTGATTCTCTGCAGTTTCTGGGCCTAGGAACCTGAATCACTCCACTGCACTTCTACCAGGACACAGTTATCTTTTTAACCCACATGAAATTTCAGAAATTTCAATGCTCATTGGAGCCATACTTCTAATGATTCTTCATTGTTTGTTTTTTTTTTCTTAAAATCTTATAAATAACAGCAAACTCCTTTATCTTGTGCCATTATTATTTTACAAACATGTCACTCTCTCAGTTTCCATTATTTCTTTATATTTATTCATCCATGCATTTTTACACAATGTCTTTGTTATTGCTAAAGTATATCATACTAAAATTAGAGCATATGTGATTAATTAGCTCTTTCACTTACACATTTCAGTAATCGGCAAACCAGTAGCTGGACGCTCTGCAGTGACTTTCTTTCATGTGTGATCTTGTACTACTGTTTCAAAAAGTGCTTGATCTTTGGACATTTCCACCAAATGGTCATGACTCACTTGTCATGCTGTGGCATCTGCAAGAAGTAACAAAGCACAGTACTTAAATACTTTAATATTAACAATGCAATGTATAGTTTTCTTAGGGTCACTGCAGACTTGAAAGAGTGTGTTATTAAAAAGTCACTGTCTCTGCAATAGCAAAAGAAGATAAATACATACATAGGCTAAAAACATGTCAGCTCATCGTTATTTTGACTAGTATCATTACTAATAAACAATCTCCTTAATAGTGACTATTTTTCTTAAAAGGTTTACATTTATTCATCATGGTAGCCTTCTTCCTGAGAATAGCACTGTCATATGGGCTAAATGTTAAAGTGGATATAGATGCCTCAATTTCATTCTTAGAGAAACTGTAAAGAACTTAAAGTAATGTAGGTGGGTTTTGCTGATAAGGTTGTGAGAATTTTTTAAAAGACAAAAATAAAATGACACAGCCCTGAAAAGCTGAGATGGAAGAACTCAATGCAGTTTGTATGCATAGATGTCCAATTACAGGGAGGAGTAATGCAAGGTGAAAGATTGCCTGGCAAGGAGAAACATCATGTACTGGACCATATATATGGGCAAAGTAAAAATGTGTTTGAAGCTCATTCATTGAACTTAGGTAGAGAAACAAAAAGAAAACCAAAATCCCTAAATGTCTGTCTCTGTCTATTATCATTATGAACAATGGTAAGTTTCCTTGCTGCATGGATTCTGAAACAGATTAGTGTCTAGACATTCTTTGTATAGATTGTAAACCTATGTTACATATGCAAACCTATATACTTTCTAGGTTCTTACACAAAACTTTTTGTTACTTGTGTAAACTTCTGCAAGTTTAGTAAACCATTAATACAAAACCCTTGCATGTTATCAAAAATTAAAAATAATAGTAAAAACAAACAACACCAACAACCAAAAAAAAATCCATAAAAATTATTTTATTTATCTATGTCTATGGGTCCTGGAGAAAAACATTGTTCAATTACTGTAGCCACACAATTTTTCTTTTGAGATATTCAGATCACAAGGCTTATTCCAGAAGCAGTAGACACAACTGTAAAAAGCAAAAAACACAAACACAAAAACACACACAAAAAAAACCAAACCAAAAAGCTGTTCTACAGTGCCAGTGAAGCAGACAGTATTGTGTATGAGAGCTGTCAGCTAGAAAATCCTCCACGAGCACATCTGAGCCAACAAATATTGAACTATTCCATGGATAGCAATTGCTTCTACTAGAAAAGTTTGAGTCACCCATGTAGCTCCCTAGAAACTGTGCACTTTTCTGCAAAATAAAGAGGAGGATTTGGAGTATCTCAAGAAAAAAAAGGAAAGCTGAATATAGCACATCCATGTTCTCCATAGACAAGGAAAGCCTGGGCTTCCAACACAGATGTGTTCCTCCATGTCTCAAACACAGAAACTAACCATTCTTAGAATTGCCTTTTGATGTTTTTTTATTAAAGGGTTTTATGAAGGCATCTAATGCCAGGAGATGACTTTGAAAACCATATGAATGGAGGTCTCTCAAACTAAAGAAAATGCGGTGGATGTATTTTGGAGTTAGAATGAGCCTGATGATATGTCTGGCTCTGTAGTAGATTCATGTCCAGCTTTCAAGATGTTTATAGTACCTGGCTTGTGGCCTTCGCTGGTCTAAGTTTTTGATTACCCAGGTGTGGCATGAGGTTTCCTCCAGAACCAGGAGATACACTGTGATGCCAGTGAGTACAGATAATGTTTTTTCTTTTTTTTTTTTTTTTTAATTGTTTAGCACATGCCAAAGATTATATTTTTTTTTCTTTCCAATATGCATAACAAAAATGACAATCAACAGCATGCATGACCCACCAACTATGTGTGCTGATGCTTGAATGCCATCAAAAATTCAATCATTTTTTACATATTTATGACTCACAAAACTTCTTCTTGATTACTATTTCAGGCTGAAATATTGGTCAGTCTGCCTGACAACCCTTTGTGAATATCTATCAACCCAAGCTCACACGTGAAAGACAGCCCTTACTTTTCCCTCCCAAAATATTACCTTCTACTTCCTTTCCCAAATTTTGTGGACAACACAGCCTCTGACCTGTCATTCAAACCCACAGCCTCAGTGTAATTTCACTGCTCTCTGAATTTTGCAGGTTATGTCTCTATTTTTCTGTAGTAATATTTGCCTTTCCTATGCAACCAAACAGCTAAAATTCCTTTCCAGATTTTTATCAACTCCTACCTAACTAGCTTTTTAAACTACACTTTCATTTGTTTGGCAATTGATTCTTATTTATATCCATCCAGAATATTGTCCTTCTGAGACATATTATTTTGGCAGTCACCTCATTTTTTTGTCCCTTCACAGCTCCTCGCTTTTCCTTGTTACATCAAGCATGAAATATTTGTTGTTACTTTCAAAGTTCTGCTCCATTTATCCTCACTTGATCATCATTTCTCATTTAAGAAGTCACATCCTCCTGCCATCAATCCATTATGTCAGCCTTCCTTCCCTATAAGTTCAATTTTCAAACACTGCCTTTCTGAGTATTTGGGAGTTTGTTGAGTTTGCATGGCAAGGTTTTGGTAGCAGGGGGCTACAGTGGTGGCTTCTGTGACAGAGCCAGTGCCAGCCGGCTCCAAGATGGACTCACCTCTGGCCAACATGGTAGTGTTTCTCTGACATCATATTTCAGAAAAAAAAACCACCCTTTTGCAACAGCAACTGCAGCCAGAGGGGAGTGGGAGCAGGTGAGAGGCACATCCCCGCAGCCCCCAGGCTGGAGCAGGAGGGGCAGGGGGGCTCCAGGCCCGGAGCAGAGGTTCCCCCCAGCCCGCGGTGAAGCCCACCTGAGGC
>JAVJGJ010000014.1:34880369-34896638 GCA_035590215.1 Microhierax caerulescens | reverse complement strand
GAGAGAGAGAGGGAGTGAGGTTGGGCCCGGGGAGAAGGGAGGGGTGGGGGGAAGGTGGGTTTTTAAGGTTTGGTTTCATTTCTCATTACCCTACTCTGACTTGATTGGTAATAACTGAAACTAATGCCCCCAAGCCGAGCCTGCCCTGCCCGTGACGTCACTGCTGAGCGATCCCTCCCTGCCCTCACCTCGACCCACCGGCCTTTCGTTACATTCTGTCTCCCTGCCCAGCTGAGGAGGGCAGCGGTAAAGCTGCTTCGGTGGGCACCTGGCATCCAGCCAAAGTCAACCCACCACAGGGAGGAGCTTTAGATAAACATGATTGAGATTATTCCCTTACATTTCTTTGATGCTTTTCATCTTTGTGACCCCCGTTTAAAAACTTGCTGATGAAGATGACTAAATGATCCCCTTTTCTTGTATTTCTCTACCTCATTGCTTGTGTTCCTCTGCATTTCAACTTTGAATTACAGTGGCTATGGTTTGGGAGATGGATGGTTTGCCAATGCTGTTTCTAAAATACATATTACATCAGAGTCCTAACACTGCCCAGGCAAGACCTGAATTATCACCCAACACCTAACATATATCCAAACTAAAAGACCAAACACAAACCTACTCTGCCTAATCTGTTTAAGGCCTGAGAGACCCCAGACATTATGGCTTTCCGTAGAAAACTTGTTGAAACCTCAGAAATTTTGCTGCAACATATGGGCAGATCTGGTACCCTGGCTGAAAAAAAGAATTTAAATGGTAATTTTACAGTCAAAGCCACACAGGGACAGCAAAACGGTACATCTGTGCTTGAGAGACTTGCAGTATTCCAGACTGGAGGGGGAAGTTTACAGTATTTTCTCTAAACTGGAACCAATGCTTCTTTGCCTGATGGGATTCAAACTTCACAAAAGTATGAAACTATTAAGTAATTAGAGTAAAAGTAACAGTACCCTTCACACCTGTTAAAGAGAGGAATGTTAGCTGTTAAAAATGCCAGTTCCCAGAAGGACAGCTACCTCTTGAATGCTGTTGTTCCGCAGTGTTTGCAGTCTTACATGACCTGCAGTAAAAATGAAATATGAGCCCTACGTCTTGACAGTCACGGGAACACATCCAAAGTACATGGGAAGGACTATGTGCTTTGACAGTTTTCTAATCCAGAATCCTAAGTACAGTAAGTATTTTTAGAGCCTGGGTTTATTTTCATATAGTCCAATGTGCTGCTTTCCTAGGCCTTTCTTAAGTTTGATGTCACCCACTCCTTTTGCACATCTGTAATCCATGTGCTCTAGCCAGTCTAAATGATTCCCAAGTGGCAGCTTCTAAGGTAAGGATCTATGCCTTAATTTCTGTATCCTCTGAATAAATTTGTCCTCAATTATCTTGACTATTCTTATGTGGGCTTTTTGACTTTGTGTATGCTATTAAAGCATACTTATACTCCAATAAGCGATCTGTAAAAAATGTATAATTAGATTCTCTGTGTGTTGTCTCTCATTAACTCTGTCTTAAGTGTACTCTGTTGACAAGTTTTTTTAAAAAAACACAAACCTATTCTGACAGTCAACCTTGTAAATTCGTCCTTAGATCTGCAAGTCAAATTCTGACACTATTTAAATTCTACAAGTAAAGCTTTGTTAATAATGTCTCGATTATTTTTAGGCACAAGAGCCAAAAAACAGCCAACCAACCAAATCCAAAATCTAGCTCATATTCTCACATTTTTATAGGCATTAGAGTGAGGTGCTAAGAATAATAAAACTGTAAATATCCAGTCAGTATAATAAGCACATCTCTACATAAGTAAGTGTAAATCATACGAACGTGGAGGAATGCAACATTTAAATGTAAGAGTTGTCATTTTAAACATACTCACATTTTCACTAGAAAATTAAAACATTTGTTTATGTACACTAGGTATGAACAATTTTTATGTGACTGCTTTGTAATACTACCTCACCTATGTAATAAACTACCCAGTGACATTACAGAAAATCTTGCTTTTTTCAGTAACATTTGAAATGAAATATGTGTGTGGGCAAGGGATTAATATAAAAAAAGTTACTTTATCATATATATTACATAAATTATTTATAAAATGTTACAAAGGATGGAGGCAGAGACAGAGTGAGACAGTATTTTAATTCCAATTTTTAACTTCTTTCTGTGTTTTAAAATGCCGGCTGCTGCTGGCAAACTCGAAGTAATCGTCCATCCTCCCCCTGTCCTCAGTGCAGCTGAGTCTGAACCAACCCCAAGCACTACTCAAAGCAGCACAAGGGCTACATTGCCTTGGCTGTTTCCCTCAGGGATATCTCTGGCTGCGAATGACTGCATATTCTAGTCCATCCTCCTTCCCATATTTGATCCTGGCACATCTCTGACATGCCCCACACCAAGGAACGGGGTAACAGATTGGCTATAAGGGCATTTGTCCAACAGCATTTTCTATTGTTTAACAAGAATCCCCCTGAGCTCTTTCTATTCTGTTTTCTTTTAGTTCTGTGCTGCATTGTTAAGAAATGTTATTTTTAATGAACCTTTCCTTCTTTTTATATTTTTTTAGCTAAGATATATATATGTGTTCAGTATGTTTCCTTCTATGGCATAGATACAAGTAGACAAATGAGCTAATGCACAACGTATCTTCCCAGAATTCCTAAGGTACTTGGAAATAGAAACTAATGTTATAATTCCATTTCTCCATATAGTTTCCTCT
Source organism: Microhierax caerulescens (assembly GCA_035590215.1). Lineage (NCBI taxonomy): Eukaryota > Metazoa > Chordata > Aves > Falconiformes > Falconidae > Microhierax > Microhierax caerulescens. The sequence goes on along the minus strand of JAVJGJ010000014.1, from coordinate 34,893,922 downwards.
GTTCTTTTGTTGTGATTTATAATACTGTATAAACTATGAATCAATACTTTAGTCCCTTCTGCATTTGTTACCGTTCTTTCCAGTGGAGTCAGTTGTCAGATGAGACTTTCATTAAGGTTTTGGTTGTATTAAACACTTCTATTGCAAGCACTGATAAAATGATTTGGGGGGAATCTTATACATTAATCCATTTTTTTACCCATTACTATTTGGGGATTTTAAAAAAGTTTTTTGGGTTTTTTTGTTGTTTTGAGGAGGGGGGTTATTGCTATGTTGTTACTTGTTGCATTGTCTGTTTATTAAATACTGTTCCGTTAACTTTTATACCATGAATAAACTTTTCTAGGATTTTTGTTTTTTTCTAGTGGAGATTAATTGTAATTATTTAAAATTTCTTTTTTAACCTGTAACCTCATTTAAATTTTAATCTTGTGAGATGTAGATTGAAAACTCTTTTTTTCTCCTACTGCCCAGAAAAGAGAGTTTAAATTACAGTCACTTACTATTTTGTGGTTTAAAACCTATATTTACGTAGTACCTGCTTTGATTTCACATACTCTGCCAATGCCAAAATGAACTAGATTTGCAGTACTTGTTAACAGCAGAAACCATCATTTCTTCTCATTACAACCTTTCCTCCCTTTTCTGTAAAATTAACCAAAGTGAAACAAATATTCTCTTTGGCTAATAAGCAGGCATCATTGAAATCACTCACAAAACCCTTGCTAATTGCACTGGAGTGAGAATTTTATCTTTGTTTCTTGTCATCTTTTATCTTATTACCAAAAGGACCTAATTCAAAGTCAGCAGAAATCAATGTAAAGATTCCTGATGATACCATTTGGCTCACAAAATTCAATACTGTTTTGTGAATGTCATGTATTATTTTCCTTAGATGTTAGCTGAGGAAAGGTATGGAGGAGACAACATATTTTCATGTATATGCACTGACTGATGTTTGCAATTCTAAACCTTAGTTTATGGGATTATTTGAGTTTAAAATACAAACTGACCACAGGTCAAATGCTATCACATGTATAAGAATGTAGGAGCTGCTGAGGAACGTACCCTATCTTGACTTTTAGGGGAAGAAAAAAATTATATTGTACACAATTAAAAGGACAATTGTGAGTTTTCAAATAGAAAGAATATAAGTACTCATGCTGGATTTGCACAAACATTTGAAAATTAACACTCTGCTTCTTAAAAAAGTATCATAGTGCTTTTGACAACCAGAAGTTGGCACAATCTGGCTTTTATGTGTTCTTTGAAAATAAAGACAGTCTAGCTTTGATAACACATTAATTTTGCATAGCACTGACCTTAACATGGAATGTTTATTTACAAATATTGTCAGCAGTAATTTTCAGAGAACTGGGATTAGGAAGTGATTGTATCTCTTGCTGAGGATTATTTGTGTTCCCAGGTACACCACTGAAATTAAACCTATATGAATATTGGAACTACCTTTTAACTAGTATTACAAGATCAGATTTGCATTAGCAATACAGATACACATTTATGCTTGTTTAGTTCTTTCCTAGGTGCAGAGTTTTTTGTGGTTTGTTTGTTTGTTTGTTTGTTTGTTTTTTAAATAATCAATAGGTATAGGAATTTAGTCCCCAAGTGGTTCCACCCCCTTGGTCTTTAATATAGATATCTCTCCTTGTCCCTAGGAAAATAGTATCTTCTTAAGTAGGCTTCAGAAAAATTCCACCTTTTTTTTTTGTTTTCAAGCCCCTTTGCACCCACAGAAGTTTCCTGTGGAAGTATAATGTATATGTAAGCATACCAGAGTTGTGAAACACTCCTCCATAACAAGAACTTCTTATATTTTTATTTTCTAAAGTATGTCTCAAATACGATGGAAGTGCTGTATCAATACCACAAAATGGAATAGATGTGGCAAGAGCTTCATTAACTTTCCAGAATACAAACTTAGAATTTGAGAAGTATTTTCATTAATGCAGTCTGATGATTATGAATCGTTAAGGCAGCAGAGAGGTTGCATACTTAAACAATAAATAGAGCACATAACATTTCAGCTGTACAACTGACTTAAGCAGGTTGCTTACATGTATACATTATGCTGTATAGGAAATTTAGCATCATATTGCAAGAGGTAAGTGGTGGTGGGATTCCACAAAAGAGGCAGAAAATATATGATTCAACCACTAAATTTTACAGGAACTTTGTCAGATGGTAACAAAGAAACTGTGGGCTGCAATTCAAAAAAGAAGCCTGACAAGCATGGATGCTCATGTGGAAATTTTTCACTAAGCACAACTGAGAGGTGGAATTACACAATGCATTTTCCTTTGCACAGATGAACTTCTCTGAGGGCCTTAGTGTTGCCTCAGCAATTGTGTCTCAATGCAAGTTTTCTCCATTTCTTTCTGCTTCTTTGTTCATTTGGTTGTGGGTTTGGGTTTTTTGATTATTCTTTTTCTTTGCTCTTGTTTTCCTAAAGTGGATAATCTCTTTTGCAAGGCTCCTGAGGGAACTTCCAAAAATGCTATAGCAGAAGCTCATAGCTGTTTTTTTAATTTCAGACCCAAAAGGGTGAATTGGGCCAGTTCTGCTTGATTTTTATTTGAGGCTTGTTGAAGTGTTCGTGGACAGGATGAGAGAGTTGATTGAATGACCTAAGCAATATTGATATACAGTTTAATTGGGAATCTTGGGTGAGTTCCTTCAAGTTCTTAAATGTGGCTAATGATTTTTATTTATTTATTTATTTATTTTTATTTATATTTTTCCATTTGCATTAATATACTCAAAATGGATATTGTCCATAAAAGTTATGTGTGGGTTAGTACAAAAAATAATAAAGGAACATATTTTTCCTTATGATCTCTGTATCTGGTGGTCACAACTGAGCAAGACATTGACACATGCTTAATAGATAAACATGCAGAATTCCTACCAAATGTGAAAGGATGTGCACACTTAATTAAGAATGGACAAAACCCTAATGTACTATCCCATTTCTTTTGTATTATTATTAGCAGGTTTTAACATTATGTGCTATAAATTGTCAAAGAATACTTTGATGTTAACTATTCCAGTGTAATATAAAGCATTTTTTTTTCTCTATCAGATTTTTCATTAATTAATTTATTTATTTATTTCAGTTTAACAAGCTACTAACACTATAGGGTTCAGAGGGGCTACAAGGAGCTTGACTGTGTCACTTTGCAAATAAAATTTCCTAATTTGTAATAAAATTGAATTGGACATCAACATTTGAATTGTTGATCTCACCCTCTTCAAACCTACTCCTTGTGGACTCTAACTAGACATGTCCTTTTCTTTACCCATATCTTACTAGCAAGATGTGTTGGTATTCATGGAGATTTTAGAACCCATTTCTCTCTGAAGTTGTCTGACATTTTCAAGTGCCTTTACTTCTCCACTCCTTTATACTGAAATGTTTACATATTAAATATTACAGCTATGTTTCAGCTTTTCTAGAATATTTATTTCATACTGCATTTGAAAACAGTATCCTGTTTGCTGAATACTATTAAAGATATTTAAGCAGAAAGCGCTATTTTTTACAATTTTTCCTCTGTAATAAAGCTGATACCTTTTAGTTATTAGCTATTTTATACAATCTTAATATATAGCAAGTTTTTTTTCTTTTTTTTCCTTTTTTTCTTTTTTTTTTTTTTTTTTAACACAGTCTCTGAACATTGAGTACAGAGAAAAACTACATTACAGAGCTGTTAAGTTGAGAAGGCATGCATTTCAGAGACTTCAGTGTTAATTAATATAAGTAGAATGTAATTGCCTACTTCAGATTTGGCCAAGAGAACATTATGAGAAATACCATACATTATTTAATGGCCAGTTTTGTTCAGGACCTTGTTTATATGTTTTATCAGAAAGATGGCATCTCTTGCAATAGGGTTCCCTCTAGCATGATACCTGGGCAGTGCTAATACAAGGAAAAAATGTCACCTGCTGTATCATTCACTAATAGTATCTCCTTAAATACTTTAGAGGTCCACAGAGGTCTTCCTTCCATCTGTGTACAGACCAGACTGACCTCATTTAATTTAGAGGTTCTTCTGTGATTACAATTTAAACCTGTTTTTCTGCAGCACTACAGATGATTGCATTATCTCTCTCAGCCAGCACTCTGAAATGGAGCAGCACTCTAGAAAAAAACCCTTTTCAGGACAATCTATGGTTTGATTAGCATGGCATTCAGGGGCAAAGGGGTGCCAAGTTCACCTCTTTAATAAACCTCTGCAGTAAACACAGCAGAGCAGAAGAGGGAGTGGATTTGTCATTGACGTTAAGGCTTTCCTCCCTCAGATTTGAAGGGAGAGGGTGACACGGCTATAATGTTACAGAGAATGAATGGAGTTTTGGCTCTATACCCTAAATATTGGCAAGCATAAACATGCTCCCTGCAAAGCGGAGTACTCTGCACCACCTTTAAGCCCACTTGGATCTTTTTCTGTCTGCTTCCTTCTTGCTATCTGGCTGCTCAATGGGCAGTATGTTTGATTCAAGTTTTATAGGTAAGCCAGGACTTCAGTTGCCTGCTTGCAGCTCTAAATGCATATAGGCAACCCCAAACAAATATACCAAACATTTTTCTTAGAGCTGAAATGTTATTTCATTAATATTTATTTTCTTCAGCTGAAATGTTATTTCAGCAACATGTGTCTTCTTCATTATTACTATGCCCATTTTCATAACATTTTCAATTGATGGTATTTTCTAATGTTTTTTCTTGAAAACATTAAACTAGTGTCATACAAATAGTCACAGAAATGTTTTGAACTGTTCTTTCTTTAAAGGGAAAACCATACTCATCCTCTGAATTGTTTCAATAATTTTCTTTTTTTAAAAAATTTTGTGAAACATTTGAAGACGTGATTAAATGCTGTTCTGAGTACTGCCCTATGTAAAGGGAAAAGTCTGTGTAGTAAGATTTCTTTCCTGCCTTCCTATCCCTTCTCACATGTTCTTTTGCTTATAACTAAGTCTGATTTTTCCTATTCTTCCTTATGAATCTTAGTCTTTGTAAACCATCCATGGGGTTACTTTTGCAACAGAACTGTTTTGCTTAATGGTCTAGGCACTGATCTAACAAATCCTTACACATATTCTTAAGTTTACTCGTATGAGTATGAAGTTGATGACATTTTTTGTGACAATGAATTTACATAGTTATTTGTATTTATGAAATGAATTTTCATTTCTAACAGTTATAGACAAATTAGCAACAGGCGTGCATTCTATAGTAATAGTTTTTTTCTGTCAAATTGTTTTATTGTCCTTTCAGTCCAGAAAATGTTAGTGCCATTTCCCAGGAGAAAGCCTTCAGCAAAGTAGAGACACTTCAGAGCACATCTAGGTACAGAATACAAGAATTATAAAACTGTCATAAATGTCAGAATGTATTGTAATCAGGAGCACAGTAGCTCTGCCTGGAAACCAGCCATTTATTCTAAGGAGTTCTTTATGGTCTGGTGAATTGCATTAAATTTAAACAAAATTGTAATGACATTTTATACAAAATAATATTTTAATAATTCAGGATGCTGCCATTTTCATGGGATTTTTTTTCTTTTTTTCCCCCACATTATCTTTACATTCTTTACTTTATTCTCAAACTTCTATTTTACCATACATAGCCATCACACCCTCTCCTTTTCTGTCACACATACAATTCTCTGTAATACCAGCACACTGAATTTACTCTCCCAGATGCCAGTTTTATACCAATGTGACTTTGTTGACCACAGTGGAGTTTCCACAAGCTTAGATGACAGTACAGACGATCAGACTGAAACTCAGCAACTTTACAATTATTTAACCAGAGTTTTCTGTACTAAGAAAACTAAAGCTTCTAAAATAAAGCAACTTCCTCTACATACAGTGAGGAAGCAAAGCCAAACAACAGAAGAAAATCAATGTGTTGGGAAAAAAAAGAGAAAATATTTTTGAAAGTGAATAATTAAACTAACAGAAGCTAAAACAATACAAAGAAATTTTATACTCTGTAAGAAATAAAGGAACAGACATAAGGCTGTTCTGTCACAAAGAAATATTTAATATTAAATCATTAATAAGTATGTAGTCTAATATACATTACTTGTACAGCTATAGTTAGCCATGTCAGCAGAATAATTGCCATTCTGTGGCAGACTGTATTGTTCATCTGTCTCTTTGCCTTCCTCTTTTCTTCTGTCTCCCCTACCCATCCCTGCTTCAGTTCATTCTTTTACATGCCTTAAACTTGCATCCATATTTTTCTGTTGCTTTTGACACTTTCTGTAGTCAAGTAATGGTGAGCACAGGTACTATATTATTTATTTATTGAGCGTTGTGCACACTGGGAGGAAAATTAGTATTCTGTCCCTATCACTCACTGCTAGACACTGCACGCAGATGGAACACATTACCACATTAGACCAGTTACGAGGCTTTAAATTAGATTTGTGACTTGAAAGTTTGAATAAGAAAACTAATAGAACACAAAATGAAGCAGAGGGAAAATTAGATTAATTATCTACAACATTTGGAGTGAACTGTTGCTGATGCACTGTGTTGTAGGAGGCTATTTTTGCACTACAAACATGCCTTAATTTTGCCTACATTAAGCTACTTGAATGGTTGTGAAAACACATCTATTTACAGTTTCTAATATCCTAGAGTTATTTTTAAATTAAAAATTGTATTTTAAATGTGCTGCATCTTTTCCCCCTCAGTTGTTTTGCTTTACTATTCTGAGGAGATAGGATGAATTGTAAGCACCACAGGGACTGTAGAAATTAATTGTGGAAATAAAAATTTGAATCTTAATGCTGAATTAGAGGAAAATTAGGTAAGAATTTTTAATCTAAAGTTGTTAATTTTGTGTCATGCTAAAATATAAGACAAAATTCTGTATTCTGTGAATGCATCAATGCAGCTTTTGACCAGGGAACTGTATCTACAATGCAAAACCAGCTCTTTTTTTTCCACCCTTCCTATTTTCCCTCTCAACCATATGAAAGACTCTCATATACGGTCAGTAAAGAATACCAAAAAAAGAATAGCACAAGCAGTAGCCAAATTACACATTTACAAGTCTGCTTTATCATCACCTCAGCAAAGGCTAAGCTCTCATTTCATTTCTAAAACTATTTTCCAGTGATTTAGGCAATTCAGGTAGGCTGAAACAATTCACCTGCAAATAGGATTGAGTTCAGGAACCCTGCATTCTTATGTCACTAGTGTTTCTTTTACTTGTTCCTATCTTCTATATTAAGTGAGACTGCTGATATTTAATAAAGTCAATTTATGTTGGAACATCAAAAAATATTCAAACCAACCAGATCCTGTCCCAAATGAATTTCACCAGTTTTGCTCTATATTATTTCCTCTTCCATATTTGTACATATTTTTTTTTACATGAAGAGTCTCCCTCTATTGTAAACACATATTTTTTACTATTTCCATATTATTTATTTCTTCTAGGTTATTGGATCAGAAAAATATTTTCTACAGTGCTTAGACTTTTGGGAAAAGTGGTTAAATGAATAATATCTAATTCCTGTGCTTATGCAAAAAGAATACATATTGAAAAGTATTGTATAACCCTGGTGCATTTTTAAAATGCAGTATCCAAAAACTGGAAGAGAAGTTATGGATGAAGAAAAATGAGAGAAAATCTCTTCCTTTGTATATTCATATATGCAGTTACACTGAGTACACCCACACATAGATATGTATGATTGAAACAGGTTTAAGATGCTTTGTCGGGCGTCCCAAACACGTATTTGCTTTTCACAAAGTATTTGCTCCAATAAAATACTTGAATTCAAAGGATAGCTGTCTTGCTATGTTTTAAAGAACAAAGATAGATAGATAGATATGTAATATTTATTTATTTTTAAATGAGGAAGCAATGTGTAAAATATGATAGTTAAGGAATGCAGACAGTTGGTAAGGGTAGCTAAACAAACATTATTGAAGTATGGCTAAAAGAAATATGTTTGAAATATATGGACTTCTGATATATATACATCAGAACCTCATTTAGTGACTTTTACTGATAGTTTTATGACTGATACTAAACAGAGATGCCAAAATTATGTATCATGATGCAGAAGAGGCAGAAGTATTTAATAAATGTTTATGCTCTGCATCACAGGAAAACAGCAACAAGAACAACAACACAAAAGAAACCCTCTCAGAACAGAACAAAAGAACAGGTATTAGATTTTATATTGATAATAAGATTTATTACAAAGATTATTAAAAATGTAATGAAGTTAAACATAGAACACTCAAATCTAAAAACATCCAAGGAATTATCCAGAAATGTCTGTAAGCTGTTTAAAACAGAAATTTCCAAACAGGAACAACAGAAAACTCACAGAGGATTTGAAAACAGCTGATATGCTGTATTGGTGTTTTAAAAGGTTATAAGAGAGGAAATTAAAGGACCACTAGGTTGACATCAATCTCAGACAGTTATCAAAAAGCTGACTTGGATGCAATCAGTGAATAATTAACAGTCAGTAACATTCAAACTTAATGTCAGCCAATGGTGTTTAATGGAAAATAAGCCTTGTTATACAAAATGTTTACTGTTTTTTATGAGATTACAAGCTTGGTTGATAAAGGTCAGTTTGCTGAATAAAATATTCAGACTTCTGTAGGGTACTTGGCTTCATGTCACATACTTTCTGGTTTTAAAAAAAGATCTGATAGAAAAGTTAGATATCCACATTTAATGTCCATGTAATTTTCTCTACTACTTGGTTGCAGTAAGAAACTGTAGATGAGAAATTATTAGTCACTATGGATAGATTTTCCTGAGATTTCATACATGAATTTAACTCAGCCCAAGGTTATTCACCTTCTGTATCAGTAGTTTAAAAGAAAACATAAATGAACAGTGAATAAAATTAATGAAAATAACAGAAATTATAAAGTGATAATAAATAAATAAATAAATAATGCAGGTAAACACATTGAGGTAAGATGTATTGTTTGGTAAAATGAACTACATTTTAACACTTTAGCATGAAAGGGTGAAAGATTGTGTCTGAAAAAACATCAGATCACACTAGTAGGATTTGAGCTGATCCAACAACTGGATGCTTATCCAAGTTGCCATCTCCATGGATTCGGAAAGCAGTAGAGGGCTGCTTTCTCCTTTTTACCTCTGCACTGGAAATTGAGGTTGCTTTCTTCCTGTGCTGCTCCCAAGAAGAATGGAGGAAGGATATATAGTAGAGGGTACAGATGCCAAGTTTGAGAGGGGACCTTTACAATTCCGTGGCATCTGTCACCTACAACCCTGCCTTCCCTGCTGTCACTGGCTACAGCTAGCATGATCCTCCTAAGGTTTTCACTCTAATCCTTATTTCCAGTTTGGTTTCTCTCTTTGTGCTCCCTTCTTTCATCCTTATAGGTATCACAACATCCATTTTGATTTTGCATTTGAGAAACCTTGAGTCAGTACCACTCCCAAAGATAACCAATGGAGTCTGATTACCCAGACGTGAATCCAAAATCAAATTTCATCACTATGACTATGAACAAAAAAAAAAAAGTAGGAGTATTTCTGCACTGGCATATGATATTAATGAAGCTATTACTTTACTTTTATGACAAATTCTGGTGCTTGGACTTTAGAAAAGTTGTTGACAATTTCAGAAGTATTTGAAAATAATTACTGGAATAAAGAAGGCTGGAGAAAATGCCTCATGCAGAGAAGCTGCAAAAGCTCCATGTATTGAATTTCTTCAAGGACATGACTGCATCACAATCTACAAATACCTAATTGTGGCATTAGACTTAATGAGATGCAGTGATTTGAAGACAAAGTTGGGTAAATTGGACTAGATATAAAGGTCATTTCAGAGAGATCTTAACAGAACAGCTTCCCTAGGAAGGCAATGACTTCTTTATTGCTTTTAGTTTCAAAACTAAAATGTGTATTAGAAAAAAAGAAAACAGAAACAAAAACTTACAGAAGTTAGCAACACAGTCACTAAGTATACTTCTCTGGACTGTATTACATGAAATAAATCAGATTAACTGATTTTAACAGTCTCTTTGGTGTGTAAAACCTTAGCAATTCTCTGTAGACAACTTCTTTTTTCTGTGTGCCTGGCACTTTTTAGCTAATGGCTAAGAGCATTGAGATGGGCACTTGGCAAAGTAGCTAAACACCTACAATGCATTTTCCATGGAATTTTAAAACTCAGCTGAAGACATTTTCCATCAATGTGCTGCTGAAGTGATATGGATACCTGCTTAAAGTTAAGTCTTCCTAGTTGTGATGTAGTGTCCTTGGCTAAGCTCAGTGTTTATGTGCTTACACCCTGTGTAAGACCAAGAGATACACAAACCAGCCATCTTTGATAAATTGCTGCTACATATGTGCCACAGCTCTAACACCAATAGTAAATCTGGCCAGATGGCCACTCTAGACTACTTAATTACCCATGCTAATTATGCCATGGGTGTACATTACAAGGGTGGTTTGGATTACTTTCATCACTCAGATTAAATTTTTATTATTTTGCATGATACTGTATAGGATTCCTCAAAAATGTTAAAGAATTGTGCAAATCAAAGATTTTTTGACAACTCCTGTTCAGCATGCATGGAGTCTCACTTGTCCACTGGAAAGATGCATCATTGGAAATTAACTGCCTAACTTTTAATCACAAGTGTAAAGTTACGAGGTATGAGATTTAATTTGGCCAGTGAGCCTTCTGTCACAAGGAGTAGGATTCAATAACTACTACTTCTCTGTTTTATCCATGGGTCCCATAGTAGTGGTTTTGGCTTCATTTGACATCGAAACATGTGCAGATCCTATTTATTATTCAATGTTTGTCTTTAGTTAAGCTAATCCATGCATGCATTACATCTGCATGTCATCTTTGAAGTAAGAAAAAATTCCTGGTATCACACATAAATCTGGTTCATATACAACACTTTCAGGTTTCAGAAATTACGATGAGAAGTATGTAGGTACCTGAATACCTAAATAATTTTTATATGTTTTTCTCCATTTTAACAATCACAACCCTTTTTTATTAGTATCGATACACCACCATACACACAGTTGAAATACATTTTGAGACTTTTTTTTGCACTAAGAGATCTGTCAGAGACCATGCATACTCCCTTCTATTTTTCAGCTTTACCTCTTTCAGGATATGAAAGGCCATTCATTTAGCTACTGCTCAGAATACTCATGAGATACTAAATTTATACCTAAAACTTTTAACCTAAAATTAACCATAAACAAGCTTCTTTTTCTACCTATAATTTTCAGGTTTTGAGGGAGGTCCACTACTATAAAAGAGTATATATCTATTTTCAGAATTGCAAAATACGCATGCTGTTAATGAAAAGAAACACACATACAACTCTACTGACAAGGACTGTTAAATAAATGATACAAGCAATAATACACATAATGGTGGGGAAAGGGAAGAGTTGCATTAAAAAAGGCCACATGTAACATTCAAGGTTCTTTTTTTTATTGCCCGTCTTTATCACTTGTTTAAATGTGAAATTTAAAAGAAAACTACATAAAACTCAATGTGCTATCATGATAATCTAAAAAAAAACCATTCTGATCTTTTTTTTTTTTTTTTTTTCTTGTGGAAGTAATTACCAGAAAGCAGAGAAAACAAGGAGAAAAAGAGGAAATGAGAGAAAGATTGTGTTGTGTGAGGCCATGGGTTAAAGGAAGCACTTTATTCTTACACAACATAAAAAGGACTAGAAGATTGCAAGAAACATTTTACCAAGGTTTGATGCTGATATTATTTTTAAGAGGCCACCTGGAGTAAAGTAATAACAAAATGAGAAAGAAACAGAGCAAAACATGAAAACCAAACTGTATGGTTTCTGAATGAAAGAAAGGAGTATGAGACCAAAACAAAGTATTACACATTCAGCATCAGTGAAAGATGATTTTTGGGTGAGGCGTAGGTGAATGGAAAGGGTCCTATAAGATGAAGGGAATTAAACAATTTTCAGTAAACAAAACTGTTAGCTACCTTTAAGATTGTTATAATTACATAGGTGTTAAGATGTTAATAACAAATAGTTAGAAAAGTATTATAAATACTTACAATGCTTTATTAATGTTATGCAACTTAACAGAGACACTGAAAAGTTTTCGCCTAAATTAAGCATGCATGTGTGGCCAAGAATTTATTAAGACTGTCTTGAGCAACACTTGGAAAAACATCAGTGAGATGTAATTTCTTAAAAGAATATAAATCTGCATCTGAAAAAAAACTTATCCTGGATTATATCATATCATCTACAGAATACAGGTTATCTGAGAAAATATAATTGAAAGATGTCCTGCTTATTTGAGAATAGGCAGTTACGTGATCAAGAGGTGATTTAAGAAAATATCTATGGATGCCTGCAAATCAGAGATAAACAGAAAGCAATTCATTGCAATTGGGATTGCATAATTTAACCTTGTGGAGGGTAACTGGAACTGGCCACAACTACTTGCATAGGTTAGGTTACTGCTACGCTGGGCGTGAAGAGCGTAACAAACCTCACTCATTTGCAAGAGAACCACTTTTCTTCAGAATCAGGTATGAAGAAGTTGATCATGTTGATATCTTGAACAGTATTGCTACTTCTGTAAGAGTTGTGTTATTACTGTCAAATGGAACAGATCTTAGTATCTGGCCTGAAGTTCTCTTGGCTGTCCTTGATTCATCTGCTTACACACCGCTGAGGCTTAGTTAGTCTGTCTTCTAAACTGGATGCAGAGATTACTGGCGAATGAAGCCTACCTAGCTTGCAATTTAGACACAACAAAAGCCAGAATTATTAGCTAATTCTTAGGACCAATTCTTAAAATACTAAAAAATATTAATAGTTCAAGGACAAGACATTCAAATATTTCAGGTGAGAGTCACAAATAAACTCACATGATTTTGCAATTACTTTCCTCTAGGACTGTTTAATTTGCTTTTGCTCTAGTCGTTTCCTGATTCATTTTAGATGTGAGTGAGTGAAAAGGAGAATGATTCTATAACCTGGTGATTAGGCATCTTTGCATACTGGGAAGAAGCATATAGCATCCACGTTCTACCTTTCTGAACACACAGTAATGTAAATTGAAGAACCATATTTAAGAAAGAAGTTAAGCTTCAGACTGGTCTGTGCTTCAGATTAAGTAATAAGGAGGTTTGTAGTTCTGTCCTCCCAGGAGAATAAGTGAATTAATGAGCTAAAGAGTAAAAAAGAGGTCCTTCCATCTCTGGCAGGTTTTTTTCGTATGTTCTCCAACGACTTTTATTCTTCACTTCTAAATTAATTTCTTGGTTTGTTTTTTTTATGTTGTTTTGATTTAGTTATTTAATAAAAATAAGATCTTTTAATTATCCCAGAGGCATAAAACTTAGCATGTAGGTCTGTCCAATTTCCCAGTACTTCCCTAAACTAACTGAGCTCCTGAAAATGTTTGTATGTGTATATTCACATACAAATATATACACATATCTATCTATCTAGATATAGATATAGATATAGATATAGAT
>JAVJGJ010000014.1:34846216-34859293 GCA_035590215.1 Microhierax caerulescens | reverse complement strand
GGCTGGAGGGGCACGGGGAAATGGGAGGGGACACAGCCAGGACAGGTGACCTGAACCAGCCAAAGGGATATTCCATACCATGGGACGTCATGCTTGGTATATAAATGGGGGTGGGGGTGGTCACAGCCTGCTGGGCATCACTTGGGGACTGGCTGGGCATCAGTCAGCAGGGGTTGAGCAGTTGTATTGTGCCATCACTTGTTTTCTTTCCTCCCTTCCCTTTGGGTTTAATTCCTCTCCTCCTCTGCCTCCATTTCTTTATAACTGCTATTATTATTATTATTATTTCATTTTTTAATTTTATTTCTATTATTAAATTGTTCTTACCTCAGCCCTTGACTTTTATATCCCTTTCTGATTCTCCTCCTTATCCCTCTGAGTGACAGTGAGTGAGTGAGCAGCTGTGTGGTGCTTAGCCACCAGCCGGGGTTAAAACACAACAGTATGTGACTCCAACCTAGATTAGGAGAATAAGTCTCTATATTTCTGTTTCTAACACATTTTGCTGTCAGGCTTCCTAAGTCAGAAAAGCTGTTCACTTCAGGAAGTATAAATTTTAAAAGAGCTCAGAATTTATACAAACGGTATTGTGAATAAGCTTGTGATATTTGTTCCTGAACCCTCAGGAATACTGTAGTACTTGGCAACCAGTAGAAATCCTTTAGAAAACACAGATCATTTAAAAATATTGAAATGTCAGCTGTCAGATGTCCTGTGCTGTGCATTTATGTGTTTAACTTGAAACACCCATTGCAGATCCTAAATCAGGAGTGCAGGTTCTTCCACAGTGCAATTCATAACACCTAAAAAGATCCTACTGCTCTCCAATGACTAAACAAGAGCTTAGGCACTGAACTGAAAGGCTGAATGTTAGATGTTTTGAAAACCTCCTCTCCCCTCTGTCAACAGCACATATTTTTAAAATGTGAGTTTTCTTGTTTCCAAAGGAGTAAATTTTTGCCATGTGATGTCATGAGTTTATTTTTTTAAAAAAAGCCAACAACCCAAGCCTTTAAAAAAAAATCATTGAGAATATATTCATCTAGTTGCTTTTTTACTTAGTATGAAGGTTAAGGTTTGAAACTTAATAAAGGGACTTTAGAAGGCCAAAGGGCAACAAGGCATTATCAACAGCAACGTCTTGTTCTAGAAAACTGCTTTCATACTTTGCTCAGCTTTTTCCCCTTTAAATTAAAGGAAAATAGATTGTTTAGCAAGAAAGAGAAAAAAGGAAGGAGTACAATAAACTACCTTCTCTCAATCCTGCTAGAGATCAGTGAAGAGGTGCTGCTTACCATAAGTGGGATTATCAAACAGAAACGGAGGAAGGAGAAAGAGTTACAAAAGTCATATGAACTTATTCACACAATGCCAAAACAATGACGTCCACCCCCACCAAAAATATTGTGCCCCATACCATCTCCTAATATTTCACCTCTTTCTCTCAGGGCATAAGTGGCTTTCTGAAATATGAATTCCTATAGTGACCAATATTTTGGAGAATTTGTGCTGGTTACTTTATTTGATGAAATCTGTTTACAAATGGTTAGTATTAGTATTTTTATTACTGCAAGGAAAAGACTAAATATATGCTCTTAGAAAGGGAGCATGAAATACTCCTCTGTTTACCCAGATCAGAAAAGTGTTGGGGTATTGATTTGGTTTGGTTTGTTCGGGGTGTGGGAGGTGTGGGGGGTGTGTGTGAGTATGTGTGTGTGAGGAGGAGGGAGGTGGTGGTTTGGTTTCCTTTTTTAAAATTCCCTTAGACTTTGATCACCTTAGTTATATACTGGAATTTAGTGGGGTTTACAACAGTAAAGTTTTATTACTTTGTATTTGTCAATATTACATTTAATTCCCTCTGTGACAACCTATTTAGAAATCAAATCTAAATCCCTTTTTAAGTTTAGCTGTCTGTATGGGCCTCATTCATCATCTTTCATTTTTTTCATCTCCAGAAAACTCAACCAGATTGCAGTTGTTCTTTGTGATTGCAGATACTCTTTCTAAATTAAAGAACATACATGCACAGCAGACTTTAAAGCACTAGCCCCCGTAGACCTGAAATAACACTTTCTCTGGTTTGACATAGCTTCTTTCACAGGAACTATCTATAGCCACTGTTTTGCTATTTTTCAACCTGTTCTGTTTCTCTGTCCGTGTCCTGCCCTGAATCCTTGCTTCGTCTTGGAGATTAAGCAGGAACGTGTCATGTGGAATGGTACAAAAGGTTTTCTGAAAATCCAAATGTATTATGTCATCTTCTGTGCCCTTAGCAACCCTGTCAATACCCCTTTGCTTAAATTCCTCTTTCCAAAAATGCAACATACAAAAAACCTGAGAAAATAATTACAGACACAATTAATAGCTCTTTATTTGCAGACAACAGATTATATAGGACATGCTTTATTCCAGAAAGTTACCTTGCAAAAGCTCCACTCTGCATTTATCCTAACTATGCCCACTAATAGTAGTGATGACAGTAATAGCAATAATAATAGCAATAATAATAATTCAGTCCTTCTTATCTACTGCCTTACAGTATCTAATCTGTTTGATAACTCCAGAAAAGCCATGTTGGCAAAAGTAGTCCAATTAAATACATATAAATGCATTCAAATGTTTAATTGGCTGGCAACTTAGTAAGTGTCCATAAAACATGGCTGCTCCTTAATCAGAAGACAAGAATGAGCTGTCATATGCTGTTTGAAAACCAAAGCTCTGAGGCAAAGATGCCTTTCTTTTATTACCATGCCCCAACTCAGAATGAGCAAAGAGAGACAGAGCAGATAATGGACTCCATTCATGAATGCAAAAGGCTATTTCTGAGCACTTATTGCATTGTTTATGCCAGCAAAAATTGCATAACTCCCATTCTCTATACAAATTACATGTTTTTTATGCTTCATTGGACATTTTACATAGAACATAAATGGAGCTTTTGCAATAGGTGGTACAAAGACCGCTATCAGAGCCAGTCTAAGCCTCATTATTGGGGCTGGATGGAACATTTGGCTTTCCTCAGGTTTTCAGCAAAGTCAACAGAATCCAAAATTCCCTTTATGGTTTCTTTCTTTATTTCCTTTCTGCTCCTACTTTCCTGAGGTTCTGGGGTTTTTTAATGAAATGAAAATGGAGGTTTTCCAACCAAAGCTGTTCTAATTGCTTTAAGACGCAGACCAGAACTTAATGCGATACAGTAACTGTTGCCAGCCTGGGACAGGCAGAGGGCTTAAAGTGCTGACTGCACAGCAGGCCTGCCTGGCCAAGGGAAAGGTCAGGCAGTTCCACAAAGGCAAAACGCAGCAGAACAGGACTTGTCAGCTGTACTGATGCTGTGAACATGGGGAGGTCATGTGAAAGGACCTGCCATTTCTCAGTCCAAGTGCTGCCAAAGTGGTGTCCATTCACCTCCACATGATGCTATAGATTAACCTTTTGAAAGCAGCTTTGGAAAGGTTTTTTTTGGTGCCTGATTTGAGCCTGAAGTTCAAAAGATCTGGCTACCCTATACTTCCACAAATGAATTTGAAGATAGCAGTCAGTTCTGCTCTTGGAAATCACGTTAAATGCATGTACAATTTGTGCCATCTGATGTCATGACATAGCTGAAGCTACATTTGAATGAAAGGGCATGTATCTTGCACACATTATTATGGTGATAGAGCTGGATTAATCCAGACTCTGCTGCCTCTGTTAAAAAAAAAAGGATTTACACTATTGCTACCTGCAATAGAAGTAATTATTAATATAGAAAGAAGCTTCTATGTATAGAAACATTCCTACCTGTGAGATTGCCCATATGCGTAAACAGATTAATTTTCCTGTATTCCATTGTTTATTTCTCTTGCAAGCAGACTACATAACATTTATGCCAAACTTTTTTCCAACATTTGATTCACAGTGGATGCACATTTGTCAATTTGATGAGCCTCGCTTTTTTCCCTTGTTGATAGTTAGACATGAAAATATTGCTATTAGGTCCCATGGCTCTTTTTACAATTATTCCCTGAATAACTAGTACTTAAAAACTCTTAACAACTGAAGCAGTTTGTAAACAAGGAGATTTGCCAAAGTAGCAGCAGAAGTCAAGATGGATGACATAAATTGTGTTTATCACACCTAAATACTCCCTTTCACCTACTAATCAGAGATGGTGCTGCCCAGGCAGGAGCAAGACTTTAATTCTCTCTCAAGTCAAAAAGCTTCTCTTCTCTTTCTTTCTAGTATTCAACCTAAGGAAACTGCATTCTAAAGCACAGAAATTGCCCATTAAAGTTATTTTTATTATTAGCTTTTGCTTGCTTGAGTGGGGTGTGTGCCATGTTATTAGCTACTGTGAATCAACTTCAGCCCCTTTGGTGCCTTCTCCAGAAATATTACTTTGGAGTCACTACATTTCATTCACTGATTAGGTAAAAAGAACATAATTATTCTGACAATTTTATCTAAGGCTTGCAGATTTTATGTGCTGAGTGTATAAAAAATAACTTCTTAATGAATAATGCTCCAGGAGTACATTTTTGTAACCATCATCTGGAAGAGTCCTTTTTACACGCAGATATTAAATTCTTCCAGTGAATGATAAATGCTAAATTTGCTTTACTTCAGGTATCACTGTCCCATATACCTACATATATATATACATTTTAATTGAGATATAGCAACTTCTTTACAGAATTGTGAATGCCAGTCAGACAACTACTAAAGCTTTTTAACTTCCTCTCATTAACCACATGGTTCCTGTCTTATGATTCTCTGTCCTTCAGTTGAAATTGTGGGTAGCTTTTACTGTTGACTTCTCAAAACCAAGAACCAATGCAAAATAAAAGCCAGAAATGCTTTATTAATATAAAATATCTATTCAAACAGTGCATAAAAATAAAAATAACTTTTAAAAAAAAGGTGAGTTTGCAAAGTCGAACTTTTGAAGGGGAGAAGTGCTGGTGAAGACCATTGGACCCTATGATCCTAAACGTCTTTTTCAACATAAATGATTCTATGATTCCATGAGTCTAATACTGTTACAAATTTGTCAAATCTGGTAGCATGGTGGAAGGGAGGCTGCCACAGCTTTGTATTCCTAGACCCAGCCACTGATGCCATGTCATTAGCATGCATTCCCCAGCAGGCACACACAGGATCATTGGCATTACACACTGCAAACCACGCAGAACAATACAGATAGAAATATGCAAACACAGAGAGCACACCTAATCTTGTCCCCTTTTCTGCCAATTCACAGTTGTGTGGGTCAGTTAGTGGGAAATAGTGTGCAGATGTACAAAGTGGTTCTTTCCACTAGCATGGACTTGTGCACCAAGGGCAGGGACTGGCCCTAGATCCTTGCTTTCCCCACTTGCTGGCACCACCAAAGCCAGCAGTACCCATCCAACTCCTGGTAGCTCAGAACCCCTCATACACATTTGTGTGCACACCTACATACCATTGATCCCTCCAGTAAATGATCTTAAAAGCATTCAGTCTACCTAGTAGCTGATCCCTGGGATTGTTTTGTCTCCAATACAACCGCATGCATGCAAACGTGTGACCAAGTCAACCCCCAGACCTCGTGGTCTTTCCAGTAGCTGATCTGAACCCCCCTGGTCATTCCAGTTGCCAGTTTCCAGGTTTTCTAGTCTCTCCAGTATCCAGCCCATGCTTCTGGCTGATCTGATACTTGGCTTCCTAGCCTCTAATCTTACCCATGGGCTAGTGTGCCCTGGTATTTGCAGGCTATCATACTGATGGCACACATAGCCACACAATATGCATGCACTGCAGTTACTGGCACTCAGACACATGGGCCCCTAGGACCTGTGGTCCCACAGCAGTTACTGGCACTCAGACATGCATGAACACACATGCGCACAAAATTAGGATGTCTTCACAATGAAAAACAGTTAGAAATGTGATTTTGTAAGAAGACAGGAGAGAATGCGCTGATCACTCACAGGGCACGACCAGGCAACATGACAATCTGTCTTTCTGCATCATTGGTTCTTCCCCTGAACATCGCATAGTAAATCTTGTATAATCCCAAGGTGATCTTCCCTGGAATCCCATAATAAGTTCCACACACCTAGCCAGTGACACCCCAAAAGCCTGCGAGGTGGGGCAAGGATCATCTCACATTGACCGTTCTTGGTGCAGCTCACCCACTGTCCATGGGGCTGAAGCCATCCCATGTGGCATCCCTGGGAGGATCTGGGGCCAGAGCTTGTTTCTCTGATCAGCTTATTGGGGTTCCTCTTCTATCTGCTGTTTCTCCATGCTCCTTTGTGTTTACAGTGATGATCCTTTAATCAGGTAACCAAAAAGGTATAACCAACAATATTCTTCTTTTCTTCCAAAGGACAGAAAACTAGGATAGAATTTAGTTTAAAGGCAGGAGTTTTCAGTTCTTTGAATCCACAAGACCACTCTGAAGGAGATCCACATATTTTTAGTTGAGATTTGTCACTCTCCTTCAGCTTCCTCATTTCCCCTTGTATTAAATGGAGAATAGTAGTCCCCCAGGGGATGAAGATCACATAACTGAGACCCCTACATGGAACTATTCTCTGAGGAAGATTAGCCTCTCCCACCCTTTACTGTCTCCAGACTGTCTTCTCTGTTTTCTCTTTACCTCCTGCCTGATTAGTTGTATGTTCTGTATTAATGACACAAGAATCTGTTTCATGTGTTAAATACAAGAGGATCAGGCAGCAAGCTTGAGTCTCGGACTCCCGCACCTCCATTCTACTTAATTGTTACCCAGCTCCTGCCTTCTTTCTGGGCTCTTCTCTTTAGGTCAGCCCAGGACAATACTACTTTAGAAGAGTTAGCCCCAAACAGATGGAGCCAGTGACCTTGATGCTAGGGTTTAGCGCCTGGCTTTCTTTTATATATCAGAGTAGAATACAGTTAGTGAACAGGAGGTATGCGACCACATCATGATGGGGAGTATCTGTTTGTTTCTAATACGTTCTGGTCGTTTAAAAAAAGGAAGGACTAGTCCACACCACATGAAAGCCTTTAACAATGAACTTGTTCTTCCCCATTAGGGCTGCTGTATGTGCTTGGAAGAGAAAAGCTTCAAGGATATTAGGAGGGTTGTGCAGGGAAGGATGAGAAGCAGTGTTGCAACACTCTCAAAGCTATCAGGCTGCAACAAGGGTCTTTTACCATCTCATAATGGCACAGTCTTCATGCCAGTCCCTCTGCTGCCTTCTCCTCATCACTAGTCCTCACTCAGGGCACACTCTCTCTTCTTTTGCTTCTTCCTCTCTCTCCTGCTTCTCCTCAGCTGTTCCCTCTTCACTGTCTCTCAACCCCTTCACAGAACCAGCCACAGCTGCACCTTGTCTACATTGACCAACCTGCTGCCCCTGAAGCCAGCCCACAGCTGTATGTTATCAATGATAATTAACCCAGCTACATTCTTCTACAATTCCCCCTTTTTTCTATTTTTTCTTTTTAACAATTCATATCTCATACTTTTATCAAACATCACTTTTTACAAATAGATACAAACTTTTTTATAAATAAACTTTTCATACAGTCCTCTACAAAGCAAGGCTAGAGCACAGCAGTGAGACTCGGGCAACACTGACAGGGATGGAAGCTGATAGGCAGCTCTATGCTGCAACAGAGTCCTCCTAAGACTAGAAAGGCTTGTACAGCTTGCTGCAACTCCTGTGTTCATAAGGTTAACTGAAACCAAGTGTGAGAACAAGGACCCATCTTCTAAGAATGTATGGGAATATAGGTGTTGTCATAAATTGTATTTGAAAGGCAATTATTAACTTTTATAGTCTAATAAAAATTGGCTTTCTATTGTAAAAGCCTTTCTAGTCCCTTTTTTTTTTTCTTTTTTAAATAAAATGCTCTATAAAGAAAATACACTGACAATTTCATACTTAATTTTAAACACAGAATACAAGAATGAATTCCTTGCTGAGAATCAAAGCAAGGATGTGCAGGTAGCAACAACATGGGTATCCATGTGACTGTTAAAGGGAAAGAGTACAGGGGAAAGCTGCAGAAGAAAGGATCACAAATTAAACTTTTAATCACTAAAATTATCAGAGTTAAAGAGGACACACTGGGAAGCTGAGCTGACCACATGTTCTGAAGACTGAATATGATTTTAGAGTTTTGTTTTCATCTTTAATATTCACAGAAGCAAAGAGATATACCATGGGTTCAGTCTCAAGAAATCAGTAACTGTAACAACCTTTACTAAAGGTAAATTTTTTGTTTTTTACAATGAAACTGATAAAACAAAATTCAAAAATCCTGCAATCTATTTCAATTTTAGTATGGAGGGTTTTTTATTAGAAACTGTTACAACAGTTATATTTTAATAGCTTTATTTTTTACTTTATGTAAACTGTATAAAAATCATACTTTTTTTGACTTGAAAAAGTCTTGACAAACATGGGTGATACATTATTTTATATTTATTGTGACATATCCACTTATTACCAGAGACATACAAGTATATTAATCTAAACTTTTACAAATAAAGTAAAAACAATGCTCCGTTTCTTCGTACTCTTCACATGTTAAGGTTTGTGAATAAAGTGAGTTACAAAACAGAAATGGTAAAGTGGAGTGGGAGGGAGAGGAATAAATGGAAGCAGATCCTGATTTCAGCTACTGCCACCAGAAATAGCATTAAGTTCATTTCAACATTATTTTAAATAGAATTAAATAGAAGTAGGTTAAAAGTAAGACAAAATAAGGAAATGTGGAAAAAAATAACATATCTTAGCCTCATCATCTTACTGCCTTCAAACTTTTACTATTAATAAAGAAGTAGTAGAGGCAATGAGTGATTTTTTTCCCCTCATTATCTACATGTGAACTAGATGTCTATGCTCCTATTATAATTAATAGAGGCTTAGGGCAGGATTCAGCTATGTAAACATGTGTATATACTGCCATCTCAGATGCCATGCGCCCAAATGGAGCTGGCAGGTTAGAGACAAAACTTGTGGAAGACCTGCAGCTTTTTGGAGATCAGCAGCTAGAGTTTGGGCATGAAGCCTTGTCTGTCTTTTAGTTTCAGTACCTGAAGCCTGCTGAAATGACTGCTGTGGTTACAGCTGCAGAAATATTCTCAGAGCCTGGCATGCTAGTTGCAAAAAAACCCAGGTGTCTATTATGATTTGAGGTACTCTAACATATTAAAGATTTCTGGGTTAACATCCAAGACACAGGACTTACAGACCTATTCACTTGGCACGTGACAGTTAGAGGATAGAAAAGCATCTTAAATAGGTGAATATATTTAGGAAAACTTTGTAAGGCCAAAATATCTTATTTTCATTTTATTGTGATTTGCAAGAATGCCTCATGATAAGTAAATGAAATGGGTGGGTCTAAGGATAATGGCATTCATATAATGGTGTGAATGTGCATATAGTGTATGCATTTATATTAGATAACATTTGTTCCTCAACAGATAATTATTTTCATGCAAGCGTTATACTCAGATATTTCAGGGCTACTTCCTTTACTGAGCATATAAAAGAAAATCAGTTTCTCTGTTACCAGCATGGGTGTAAGCTGCTCTGTCAATCTGAACGCACTTTCCTGAGATACTCTGAAGTCAGGGTACCTCAGTGTCCTTTTCTTGGTAGGTCTATAATACAGTTTAATGCTGTCTTTCCTCTCTTTCTACTAGGTTTATAAATTCTACTAGTTTTATTAATTCTACTAGGCTTATGAATTTTCTACTGGGTAAATTAAATTCATTAAATTTCCAAATTGCGTTAGCATTTTAATCCAAGAAACTCAGGGTTCTGTAATTACTTGAGAAAAATTAATAGAACATGAACATTTTGAAATGAGATTCAGAGTCTCTAAATTTCAAGTTCAGACTTGTGGCAATTTGGGATCCTTCTTTCAGACAAAGATTAAGTTGTCTGGTCCCTGGGCTCTGGATTACTGCTGGAGATGCCTAAAATTGATTTATACTGCCATTCTGGATCACAGAGTTCCTTATATGCCTAAACAGAAGGCCTTAAATGTCTTTATATCAATCTTTAGCTAAACAGTTAGATGCCTGATGTTTTATCTAAGTTCCATCGTGATTCAAAGACAGACTGAGGAAGCCCAGAGATTCTAATTGCCTGGTGAAACCCCCTCTATCGACAACTTTTGAATCACCTTGTGAACATACTTCTTCATTTCAGCTGTTTCAACATGCCAAGTAGGTACCTAGAAATAGCCTGAATCTTAGAATTTCTTGTAAAGGCTCAAACGAGGTTTTAATAAATCTTACAAACCTCATTTAAAAATTTGATCCCACTTCTCCTTTTCATATCTGATAGTCTCCAAAGTGTATATGTCCTCCTCATATTCTCTGAAGACTGTTCAGTAGGAAAACCTGTGGACTGTGTTGTGGTTTCTGGTTTTTTTACTTCCCTCTATTACTCTCACCCATTTCACACTTTCAGGGTTGTGAGTTTTAAGGACAACAATATGTTTTTTATTTATATTTTAAAGGCAAGAGAGAATACTGAGTATCAGAAGCAACTCACAAAAGAGGAGCTAATAATTTGTCCAAAATATGCATGTCTGCACATAAATCTGGTAACCCCAAATAACAGTCACCAAGCAGGTACAGGTAAACTGCAGTAGGCTTTTTTTTAACCAAATTGCCAATGCTCCTAAAAGCATATGTCAGAGTCTTCTGTTTAAAAAGGGGTTTTGTTCATATATGTGTTATCAGAATTTTGTTTTGTTCACTGAAATGTGAATTCCATGTTTCTGTGTCCTTCATGGATATAATTTTGTAGCCATTGTCAGAAAATATACAACTTATAGGCCAGAAAATGCATCCATTTAGTCTGAGTGGCAAGTATCTTAACCTCTATATATTAATTTTCTGTCAAAAGAATGAATTAATATATGAATTGTGTGGAACATGATATTTCTTACCAGCTGGACTTCTCTGTTACAAACAGAATATGTCTGCATAGGCAATATACACACTGCAAGATGAAACTAGCATCCCATCACTCTGAGAATAGGTTAAGTTCATACAAATTTTAATTCTCATTATAATCATTGTGCTAGAGATGGAGAAATGTTGTGCTGTTTCTGTTTTCTAGTTTTTGGTTTTGTTGGTTTGTTGTGTCGTGTGTCCCCCTGTTACATTCTTGTGCACTTAAAAAAATAATTCAGGCTATTACCATGCAAATTATACTTTTCCTGGATTCATTAAATGCTCTTTGCTGAGACCATAACTGGACTGTCTTCTCTCAAATTACCTATGCAGAATACTGAAAGGGTCAAAACAGTGCAGCATGCTACTGTATTTCACAGAATAGAAAAGCATGCAGATTACCCTTGTTTCTCATTCTTGTAATAAGGGATAGTAACAAGAAAAGAAAATGGCTGAAAATGGTTTTGTTCCCATGTGTCAAATACCATAATTAGAATAAGAAATGCTACAAATTAACCCATTCTCATTACAGTCACTATATTATAATTTCATGGTCCTCTTCTGATGCTGTACTCTTGCTAAGCGCATTTACATCTCATCAGTGAACACAAGCAGCAGATCTGCTGGTGGTGAATGCTTGATTCACTCCAATTTATATCTTCTTTTCAGCTGGGGAATCCATTGTGTGAGCTAATAGCAGGTTTCCCATTTGAAATGACTGCAGATCTCTTCATAGTCGGATACAGTGCAAGCATTGTCATAATTATATATTTTTAATGTGTCACATTAAACTCTGTGCAAGCAGAAGAAAGCAAATTTCCAACATTAAATGAAACACAATGGGCAATACTATGCTTTGTTGTCAGTGTTGTGGGGGGGAAAGACACTAATCCTTTTCTCTTAAGCCAAGTAGCAAGTATAGCTACAATCTTTGTGATCACCTGCATAAAAGACTGAACAACAATTTCACCACCATTTATCCCACTTCTGCAATGCTGGTTATCAAGAGAGAGGACTTTATTAAAACAGTGAAGTGGACAAATGTATCATATACTAGGGTGTTTAAATCATCATGTCCCTATGACCTAAGTAATTTGGGGACATTCTTGAAACATAATTTCCATGAACTTCTTACAAAGTTTTCATAATATTGCTGTTGTTAATACAGTGCTGTACAGACCAAAACTGAACTTGAGTGCCTGTCTTATCTAACAATATTAGTTGTTTTTTTCCCGATTCAGGGTGTGTAAAGAGGAAAAACTGTATCTCTGGTGCTTTGCTTGTTTTCTTGTGCCTGGTCTGACAGCTAGAGAAAGAACAACCTCTTGAAATCTAAAGGAGGTTTGCCATTGATGTTAATGGGATAGGATTTCATCGAAAAGATTTTGTTCTACTAGACAGGAGTGCTACATGCATTACCTTTGTAAGACCTTGGAGACTGACATAGGAGATACATGATCAGTGACTCAAAACATGGGGTTATTTCACCTGTCCTTAATTGTTAGTACTTGGATTCACTTAATCTAACTTCAGACATTTCCAATACGAATGTTGGCATCTGGGGCAGGATTCGGTTGCCTGAACATAGGAATTTAGTGCCACTTGAGGTTTGCTAGGATATTGAAGATATACACAGGCCACCCAGGTAAGGCACAGAACTTACAGAGTCCCAGACACTGGTACCAAAACTGAGTATCATGTCTGATATAATAAAATACAAAAAGATGTCACTATATGCCTACATTTAGATAACTGAATATTACCCCTAACCTATCCATTTGGAAGTTCTAGGATCAATTCAGTTGTCTATACATTGGAGTATTTGAGATGCTCTGTTGTATCTTACCTAACTGTCATCATTGATGACAATGGGCATGAGTATTCTATGTGTATTGTATCATACATGTTTACCTTCATGAAAATGTTATGGACACCTTAAAGCTTACAATGGATGCATTTCTTGCTTTGTTAGTTAAATCTAGCTAATACTATAATCAATGACAAAATACTTACTTGCAGCTCATTGCTTTGGATGAGATGAGGAACACCCTGTAATTGTTGGCCCTTCCCTTCCCTTCCCTTCCCTTCCCTTCCCTTCCCTTCCCTTCCCTTCCCTTCCCTTCCCTTCCCTTCCCTTC
>JAVJGJ010000014.1:34811138-34846113 GCA_035590215.1 Microhierax caerulescens | reverse complement strand
CCCTTTTGTTTTTCTAGAGCCAGTTTTAGAAAATGCAGGATTCTTAGCTATAAAGATTGACATGTCTCCTTGCCTTACTTTTCCTTTCCTTGCTTTTCCTTGCCTTGGTTTTCCATATATCTGAGAGGTCATTAATTCAGTAATTCCATGGTAACGTGCAAGCCAGGTTAACTACTGTCATGAAAGGAAGATTAGAAGTGAGAATCTGCCCTCAGTTATGCCACCACAATTACAAGAACATGAATCACAAAATGGAAGGTTATTCTATTGCATGGTCCTGTCTTTCAAAAGACTAATAGTAGATATCTGGAGAATGCTTCTCCAGCTTCTGACATTAGGCTGTTTGGGATATATTGAGTCTGTAGTTGCATTTGGATTACTGTGGGTTTAATCCCTTGATCAGTGAATTTGAATTTTTCTGTTTCCTTGTGGAACCTTTGTATTTTGAACCTGCTTTGTCTTTGAGCTTCATGGTTTAAATGGTTTAAACTTCTCATTACAGGAAAAAGAATGCTATCATTCACTCTGTGATCTATAGATCTCTATAATTTTTAATACTTTTTCATAAAGAAGTCCCATACTTCTTATCACCTTTATCATCTTTCAGTATACCTTCTCTCATTCTGTCTTTTTTTTAAAGCTAAGAAAACCATAATATGAAGTAGCATAACAGCTAAACCAAACACAGTAAAGCCTTTGTGGAATTTTGTCGTGATACTTGATATAGCTGTGACTATATTTGTACATGTCTGGTGAAGACAACAAATTAATGTCAACATTAGTAGCGTGTGTCCAGCTGCAGTATGAACTGTCTGTTGGAACCTGAAGTAAGGACCTAATTCTGTAATCATTGAAGTAATTTTCAGCACTTCCATTAACTTCAGTGCTTTAGACTTGTTTTTTGAGACACTAAGCCCCTTTTATGTGCATCACTGAACAGCAATTTTCAGTTACCACTGACCCAAGTTAGTTTTCTGTGGGTAACCTCCAAGTGACAGACACTCTGCTGCATTTCAATACCCTGAGCGATCCAGCCCCTTCTTGGTTTTATTTTTAATGTTTATATATTTATATATTAAAAAAAAAGGACAAAAAAGACCAATCTGTCATTGATGTGTATGATAATTGACATAATAGACCCTAACAGCTACTTTGGAGCATAATAGACCATGACAGCTCAATTGGAGCTTGCTCAGATATGGAGATAAAAAGTTTTATTACTATAATATACACTCACATACTAATACAATATACACTTACCATATTTTACTGTATTTAAATTAAAAAATAAAATCTAGACAAAAAAAATCATTAATTTATATACACTATTATTTGTTGTGTAAATATCAGGCTGCTGCGTGCACACACACACAAAAAATCAGTATTTTAAAGGAAATGGTAAACAAGGATTTAACAGCAAACCTTCCCAGAATTTACTTGTTCAGCATCACAGAGTGCTTGGTGGTCTTCTCACTTCTCTAAACTGGCTAGGTGACTAAGATGGATTTGTCATAAGTGCAAATTAAAATCAACATTTTTGTGCATTGTAGCTATAGAAGAGAATGCCAAACCCCCAAAATTTATCTCAACACTTTGGTGAGCTAACCAAATGTAACAAAATTTGGTTTCCCAGAGTAATGGAGAGAGAAGTGAAAACTAAGAATAAATCATGCACAAAGTAGGTGATTTTCCAATGGTTCTAAAAGCTGTTCTGGGCAATTATCAAAAATGACAGGAATGTGAGAAACTGGAAGCATTATTCAGTCTCCCACCAGGAAAAGGAAAAAATGCCCCATCACCAGTAAAAGGATGGCTTTCTGTAGGTTGCTCATTTCTTGAAAATTGAAGAAAATATGCAGATTTACTGGTCGGTAGGTGGCTGCAATGGGTACACAAGTGTGACTGTGATCTGTTTTTCTTTTTATTTTTAATGCATTATCTTTTGGAGACAATTATCCTTGTGTCAAATTGATGTTTTACATTTTAATAGCTCAAAACTGAAGAAAAAAAAAAAAGAAATGTAGACACACACCCCCCTTGAATATTTGCTTACATACTGAATATATTTTTTATTCAATTTTCTGTCTCATTTTTTGAGGGTTCTAAGTTACTATTTTGAGTACTTAGAAGCGGCATACAGTAAGGAAACATGGCTGGGTGGAGAAGTGCAAGGGAAAAAGCTTGGCCATCAAACCTCTGCTTTTCCTCAGTGTTTACTGTTGTCTCACACTTGACTTGAGCGATGAGTTCTGCAATGATATTCCATCATACTCCAAGGGCCCATGGACTCTACTCCAAGGACCCTGAGCTAAGAACCCAGGGATACATTAGCTTCAGTGAAACGGTGCTCTGGGACAGCTGTACCCCTTCTTGTAATGGAGATAGCTGAGTCGGGGCTTGGTTACCATGTGTCGTTCCTTGTGAATATACACCAAGTATATTCACAAAGAATATACTTGAAAGCAGAAGCTTCAGATCTAGGAGACGCTGATAGAGATTCTGCTGCTGTACAGATCTTGTAACACAATGGGATACATCTCCTCTAAGGTAACACAGATTTTAGTATCCCACCTCAGTACTTTGGAATCTGTCTGGAGTCAAAAGAAAGTGATCAGAACCCCCGAGACATCTCACTTATTTCAGACCTCACCTTTAGCTTGAGAATGCAGTTTTTCTCCATCAGCTAGAGAGGAACTCTTAATTGCCATCTTCTGCTTGGTGACTGAAATTTATCTCCTCACTGACTAAAGAGGAAGCATGGTTAGCAAGGTTAGACAAGTTGCAGAGCTCTTAGGAAACTTCAGAGAGATTATTCCCTTTATGGAGGCAGACATTCTGAATTGCCTTCTCAGGACTTCTGATAGTTTTTCATATAGCCTTTAGGAAGTCATTTGCAGCAGGAAATATTTTGCCTACTTCTCATGTAAGGAAAACAACTTCGACTGGAGGGCTCGTGTTCAGGCTGTGAACACCAGGCTGCCTGTTAGCCACCGCTGAGCTCCAGCGTGGGCCTGAAGTTCAGAAATCTCTCTCAGATTAACTTTTCCTTCTTCTTTGTTCCATAAACAATTCAGAGGCTTAAAGTTAACTTAAATAAATTTAGAAATAAGCTGTGTATTTCATACATCATTCTGAATCAACCGGCTGCAGCCAAGTAAACTCAGAGAAACCTGAAATATATTTTTAAAAATGGGCAATCTCCCAGCCAGCTACCCGCATTTGTCAGCATATAAAAGTACTATTGCTTATCTACATAATAGAGTTATTTATTATCAGACTTTGTGAAGGGCATTTATATACTCTAAAATAGTCTGATAGGAATGGTGGACAAGCTACTGTGAATTACCACTACAATCATTTGCAAAGAAAGGGAACATTTTCTTGTATTACTTTTCTCTGGTTAATTTGGGATCAAATATTTCTAACACTGGAAGTAGGGAAGGCGAGAGTCATGGGAAAATGTCTGACAGAAATGTCTCAGGCAACTAATTGTTTAATAAAATTCCATAGAGATCACTTTTTTGGAAGACAGAGGAAGTGAAAAAATAAATGCAGCTAAGAAACTCATAGGGACATCAGGATAGGTTTGTCAACCAACAACCAAGCAGTTTGCTACTTATGTCTCTTGCTGAAATATGAAATAATCCAGTCTTTGTTTAGCTCCATAGCAGGTTCATTTAAACAGTTTTCTAGTCAGTGAATTTAAGTTTTTCAGAAATGTTGATGTTGCAGCTCTGCTTCAGTAGAATAGAGGGATACTGTAAAATATCTCCCAGTCTAATTCTAGTTATTAAATAAAAAAATGTTTTTTTCATACAGTTTTTTGAACAATGTGAGACTTTTTCCAAACTGTTGGTAATATTTTGGGGATTTGCAGTAATTGTAACAATTACACCATGTAATTTTCTTATATCCTTCTTCTGTGTGCCATATGAAAGGGCATGTGACGTTTAGGGACCAGTCTAAACTCAGTTAACATCCTTCCCTTGAGTTCAAAAAATGTTGAATAGGACCTCCCAAAGAAAAACTGAAAATCATCCAAATATTTAATGTATTAAGGCCAAAGACTAAGGCTAATCAAAAGAATAGGATGGAAACCTTCCATGTGTCCTGAACAAAATTCTCTTTTATGTGTAAGCTACGTACTTTAACCAAGAATTCCAAATATGAACTTCATTAAATTGTTAATGATATCACATTGTTGGGTGTTTTGTTTTTCTCACTTATGTCATACATTTAAATAATTTAGAAAAAAACCTGCAGTGTAGAGATCACATAAATATTTTACTTGCTTATTTGAAGGAAATACATATGGTGGTACACATAAATGCTGACTTTGGACTTATATCATCAATGCAGTTGCACAAAGTTGTCTCGGAAGTTATATAATTTAAGATAATAGACTGATGCTGTAATATTTCATCACAGTAACAACATTTTAAAGTGTAATAATTTCTGAACAATGCTTTCAGGACATCTGCATAAAATACAAATCTTTTGATACAGATATCCTTTTTCAGAACCAGGCTGTGTCCAATTTTTGGCCAACACTAGGGAGCATAGTTACTCGCTAACTAACTTGAGGGGATTTTCTGTCAAACTGAAACACTGAAATGTTTGTGTCTAGTAAGTTTAGTTCTGGTCACAGCCTTGAGATGCTCTGGTGAAAATTGTAGATGAATCTGTCACTTTCCTCAGAGTCAAGGGTAGTCTGTACTAATGGGAAAGGTCTATTATCAGGGGCTGATTGAGACAATTAATTAAGTACTTCTGATGGAGAACTTCAGCGACTATGTTCTGAACCTATTTTATGGTTGCTTAGATCTTTCACAGTGTAGTGCTATCATTGCATATCTTGGTCTTCTATTGGTACTGTGCAAAATAGCTAATGCATGTAATGCCATTTTTCTGAGACACTGTGTTCTTTGATGTCTATAAGGAAGAGTAATCTAATTTACCAGTTGTCATTTGAAAGATTGTAAAAAAAAAAAAAAAAAAAAAAAAGAAAAAATTGATATTCAGGTTTTTCTTTTTTTATTTCCTTTTCTGTGAATAGTTTCAATAACATACAAATTATGTCTTTTTTATTCAGAACAGTCTGTTTTCAGGAAAAGCCTCAAAAAGACTGGTTTGAAAAAGTTCTCTATTTTTATTATGATAGTCATCAGAATGGGCTAGAAATGAGGTGTTAAGGTTTGTTCTTATTTTGATACAAAAATTGTATCTAAAATAAGTCACAATCACTTAAATTTTGTGCCACAAAATAAAACTAGGGTGAACGTGATATTTTTTTTTTCCCAATTTCTTTTTAAGAATTATATTTATTTTTTTCTGGTATTAGGCTATAGAAATTCTGATCCATTCCTATTGGGGGTTTTATGAAGGCACAATGAAAGGAATACCTTACCCCCAAGTATCCTTTTCTTACAAGCTCTTTCCTGTCATCAGTTTTTAACAAGCTTGCTACTACATCAAAATCTGACTACTGGTTTAAGCTGCAACTGAGGCTTCTATAAATCAGCACCTGAGCACTCTATAGATCCCTCTGGCCATGTAATTTAAACATGTGGTTTACATTTCAATGAAATAGGACCATACAAGAAACCATTTGCAGCAGCCTAAGCAAAGCCACAGCTCTTACAGAATATAAAGTCCAGGTCTATCTGTGCATTTTTCTTCCTATTCATTTTGCTAGTGCATTTTCAGCGCTGTCAAAATAATTTACCCTTTTGGTAAATTATTTGGTGCAAGTTTCTGGTGTTTTGCTCTGTTCTGAATCAATAGATGTATATGCTGGGAAGAGAACCTGGGGACAGTAAAATCGTGCATCCACAAATGCCTCTGCCGTGCACACCTGTAGTGTCACCAGAACAACCAGATGGAATTTCCTGCTTATTAAAAGCTGAGTTTTGTGGTTTTATCACCTCCTGTTTAGATTTATGAATGTCATTTGATTTCTGTGGGCCTTGTGGACATTTATCAAATAAATAGCAATTCTCAGAGTAAAGCAGTGTGAATATACCAGGCTTTCAGGTGACACCATGCTACATGACCTGAATTAATTACCTGAAAAATTTCATAGGGCAGAAATTTTCTGTCATAGGCACGTCCTAGCCCCTGGGTCTTCCCACTCAGATCCCTCTCCCTGGCTGTTTATTTGCCACTGTGACACTTTCAGGGTTTTCACAGCATATGCAGCTTCTGCACTCCCCCTGCTTTTGAATGCAGTGATAGCTCTGTATAAGCATAGGGTAAAATAAGAAGACTGCCACTAATGTCAGTGGGGTTTCAATTTGAGCTCAAGGTAAATTGGACAAAGGAGCAAGCCTTGGACAGGAGTATTTCACTCATGCTACACTTGTCAGACTTTGTAGATGGGACTAGTTAAGAGGTCCAGCTGGCTAGTTTGATTTTCTCAGATGGAAAACAGATATAAACAATTTCTTTTAGCAATATTTCCTCCCTAATTCATTGCTTTTGTGGCTACATGAGAAAACCCAGATGCTTTCTTTAAAAACACCACCAAAAAAGGGCCTCTCATTGGTACTTTAACTGCCCCTTGTGTCAGTGCACTCTAGAGAGCACAAACTTTCTTGTTTTTTGAGATCTCAGAATTACTAGTGCTCTTATAATAACTGCAGTTTAATAAGAGATATTCTTCTGCCATTTCCATTGGACTCCAGGCTGCTGAAAGAGGTGATGCAGTCATAGACTAGAGTACGTACCTGTTCCTTGTGGTAAATTAAATACAACACTGCCCTCTTCCTTAGAAATCAGAAAAGGAGGATAATCTTTGACTTTCCCATTGGTAATAAATGTGTTTTATTCCTTTTTTCGGGGTGGTGATAGCTTGTGATGTTTTAATTTTAATAGCTTATCCTGATGAGTTCACATTAATTAGTTATCTAGTAGCACATTGGAGTGATGGATCTCAACACCCCTTCTCAGGGGTTAATATCAATTCATGTAGAAGACTGAAAAAGAAGCTGGAGAAGGATAAAATTTGTATGTGAACAGTCTTCCCTCCCTCTTTCCCTTTGTGTTTTATTTTACAGCTGGAATTATATACAATTGAATTGCATGACTCAGTGCTTGCAATAATAATAATAATAATAACAACAACAACAACAATAATAATAATAATAACAATAATAATACCCTCACACAAAGTACAGATCAAGAGAAATGACCACATACCTGAATTGTGTCTAGTAAGTGGATTTGATGTCTGCAGTGAATGTGTGATGACTACAAGTTATGAAAATCCACAGGATCACAGATCTTGTAATAATAACATTTCCTCTTGTTTTCTGATCATTTCCAGTAAAGAGCAGAACAAAGTTAGCACTAGTAAAGTGAAAAGTTAATTTCAATTATAAGAATTCACTTTTATTCCTGGTTGGTATTTTTTTCTGCTGCCATCCCAAATTGGCTGTAGTATCATTTCACACAAACTGAAAGTAATTTCTGATATTCTCTGGGTGTCTGAACAGAAGCTAAAGAATAAGGTTTCATCACAACCAGTTCTAAACCTCTGTAATGCAAAGAACTGTACATGAACTGCTTGTTTAGGATTTTTTTTAGAATCTTTGTTAAGAAACAGACACTCTGAAGGTACCTTTCAATTCATGCTACAGTGGTTGCCTAAAATGACCCTGCTGAATTGGACTCTTATTTAATATTACTTAAGATTCAAGTATCCTGGAACAAAAGAGTGAGCAAATATATAACAAAAACTAATCTTATTGCTAGTCTGATTAGCCTATCAAGCTATTGAGTTTGTAAATTTGCTATATTCCCCATTATGGTGCTGGGAATGTTTCTTCTGAGATTACTTTCCTTTTACTTAGGAACTTCTTGACTTATGGCATAATCAAGACAAATCCATCATCTACTCAGAGCTATTCGTGTTTCTTAGAGATCATAATTCAAAAATCTGGATTATTTTAACAAGAGCAATTTCAAGATTCTGCACCTGGGATGGAATAATCCTGGTTACACGTACAAGTTGAGGGACAAGAGTCTGGAGATCAGCCCTATGGAAAAAGATCCAGGGGTTTGGGTTGATGACAAGTTAAACATGAGTCTACTGTGCCCTGGCAACCAAAAGGGCCAACCATGTCCTGGGATTCATCAAGCACAGCACAACTAGCTGGTCAAGGGAGGGGGTTGTCTCACTCTACAGTGCACTGGTGCGGCCTCATCTTGAGTACTGCCTGCTGTTTTGGGCACCTCAATGTCAGAAGGTCATCAAATCATTAGAGTGTATCAGAGCAGGGTGACCAAGATGGTGAAAGGTCTTGAGGGCAAGAGGAATGGCTGAAGGTACCTGATTTGTTCGGCCTGGAGAAGAGAAGGCTGAGGGGTGACTTCATGGCAGTTGACAGCTTCCTCAAGGGGGGCAGCAGAGGGGGAGGTGCTGATCTCCTCTCTGGTGACCCGTGATAGGATACAAAGGAATGGAATGAAGCTGTGTCAGGGGAAGTTCAGGTTGGACATTAAGGAAAGGGTTTCACTGAGAACATGGTTGGTCACTAGAACAGGGTCCCCAGGGAAGTGACCATGGCACCAAGTGTGTCAGAGTTCAAGGAGTGTCTGGACAATGCTCTTAATCACATTATTTTGTTTTAGGTAGTCCTGTAAGGAGTGGGGGGTTGGACTTGATGATCTTTATGAGTTCCTTCAGATTTGAGATATTCTACAACTCTGTGATTCTTTTTAATTGTCTGGACATATTACTTTGAATATTGAGGAACCTAAATTGCAATTTTTGTTTAACAAATGTGTTGGTTCACCATGATTCTATTCTCTTCAGAAATGTGCCAAGTATCAGTTTGACTCCACAGGGACAAAGTAGTTTTATTTGTAGTTCAGTTCTTCAGGAAAGAATTATCTAATCTATATTCCAGCTAGTTTTAGTCCTTGTTCAACTATCTCACCTCTAATGTGTGCATTTCTAAGAACTCCTGTAAGTTGTCATCTTTTATATTCACTTTTACTTGACCTCTAGGTGCACACAGGAACAATGAGTTCTTCATTATTCAGAGGAGAAGGCATTTTAAATATTATTTGTGTATCACAAAGGTTATAGCTTTCTGAAATATGTCTATTATTTCTTCTGCTATTAGTTCAAGCACAAGTAAAAGGATGCAATTTACCAGCTGGGTGTAAGTAAGCACAGGTTTGTAGAACAGTATGTTTTTAGTTTCTATAGATGCTGCCATACTGATGCTAATTCCATAACTAAGAAATTGATTGTACTATGCCTATTCATGCTGATCAGGATGCTACTTCATGTGTTTGCTCAATAATTCTGATAGGGCACATTGTATAGTACTGCTTAGTGTTTGTAAATCAAAGTGGGATTAAATATACACACACATGCACACACATATAATTGTCTGCACTCTACATGCTTAATTCAATGAATTTTTTTAATGGTCTTGTATCAGGTCTATTAAGATGACATTTTATTTTTGTTATACACATATGATTTTATAAGTTGTCTGCTTAGTTTATATGTTTTACTGTATTAGACGCAATATTTCAAATGAGTAAACAGATTTTTAAAGTCTTCAGAAACAGAATTTGGAAGTGTAACATTCAAACTCCTCATTAAAGAGATTTTTAATCAAACAGAATAAGACTTCTTAAAGACCTTAGTTGTCATTGAAAAGACACTGATGCAAACTATTTGAATAACTAGGACATTTTTGCCAATCATCTTTTAAACAATGTTTTTTTATTTTTAATCTCCTGACTGCAAAGTATAGCTGATGGGCTTTCGTCATGTTTTATGTATAAAGTTGATATACATCAATTATTTCGGCAGCAAATGTATTATATGCTAAACTGATTGCCAAGTACTGCTTGCATTGCTGGAAAAAAAAAAAAAGCAAAAAGGGGGTGAGGGGTTGGAGGGGTAGGGCAGATGACACAACAATCCCAAAACACAGAAAAATACCTAGATTTAAAGTTGGGTGACTCTTAAAGAAATAATCAAGAGCCTACAAGCGAAAATATCCACTCGAAACTATGGAAATTAGTTCAGTTTCATCTTGGGAAAAAGACATACTTTAACTTAAGAACCCAGAAATCTAAACTTTGAATATTGAAAGGTAAAAAAGGATTAATAAGCAAAAGAACCAGGCACGTTATGCACACAACCACCGAATAGTGTAAACCATGTGAAAGAGCCCTGTACAGAGCAGAACTAGGATGACATGTCACACACCTCGTGATTCTACTGTTAGAATGACAGTACAGAATTGCTTGAGCTTACGGTCATAGTGGGGAGGAGTGGCAGCTAGCTGGAACTGTGGGAGGTGGGTTACACGTTGGAGAGCGTAATGCTGAGAGGGAAAGTTATTACCTGTTACTGGTACCAAAAGATTGATCCAGTGCAACTTCCACTGGAAAATTGTGTTTTGAAGAAACTGAAGATTTAAAGACTCATGAGAAGGCATGAAAAATACCCATGAGCATGGCCACAAGGAAAGACAGATCTCTGGAAATGTTGGTTTCCACTGGCTTCTGGCTCAGGTTACCTGAACCTGCTGCTTCAGAAGGACCTAAATATGCAGTTGAAGGAAAGACAATATTGGGGCTACAGCTCGCTCTCTCAAATTAGGATCTTGTGAAGCAGCAGATTTGCTCTATGCCAGTGGGATGCCAAACACACCTTAGGGAAAAGGAAGAGGAAAACAAATGATAATATGGGGTTAAAAAGCTGGATTCCAAGGGGTTGTGCTTCGGAGGATCAACATAACTTTATCAGTCTCTAAAGATTTTAGGGACCTGAGGGCATAGGCTGTGAATCTAGCATGCAGTGACAAAGCTGGGGGAGCTGGGTTTGCATGAAATGTTTCCTCATCAGCAGTTTGAGTGTTTGATGCTGACAGAGATATCACACTGTTAAGGTAATGCTGAAGCCGTTGCTACAGTGGAGAATTCAAGAAGTAGTAGAATGTAACTTGAAGTGGCATATTTCTCCCTAAAATTTCTTTTCAATAAATATTTACAGACCTGGGAACTAACCTCTAATTAACATAGATCAGTGAAATATGTCATGTGAAATTAGTCAAGCTCTCCAAATGACCCAGAAAACAGAGACAAAATAGGGATAGAAAGATAACCCTTTAAGTGTGGGTTTGTAGTAAGTGAAAGGACAATTCGAACCATCTGGCTGTAGTGTCTGTGTAAGTAGGGTAGTTACCCAACCCACTCTTACGGAGTCAATGGAGAAAGGGAGACCCTTCCAGATAATGGTTCAGACTACGTGTCCTGAACTGAACTCTGGTGGCCCTTCCCCCTCTGTGATGTCTGTATATCAAATACAAACGTGGCTGATTATGCACACATAATTCAGACATAATTCGGGCCAGCATCTTAGTCTATATTAAATATATGGCTACTGTAGGTAAGCATGTAAGACAACTGCCATTTTTGTAATATTCATCAACAATGTAGTCACAAGCCCTGCCACACCAGCCAGTTTCAACAGTATTTCCAATTGCTGAAAAGCAGGAAGAAATAAAGGTGTTTTATTATTTTATAGCATCTTTAGCTCTTCTGTGCTGACAGTGAAGAGCCAAATTGTTTTTTTAAGATGAAATCTGGTCTGGAATAGTGGTATGTTTTCTTTCGTCAGTATATAGTGAAACTGTCAAAGGAAGGACAGTTGATGTCAGAAAGGTTCATATTTATTCATGTTTAAATTGAGGTTGGCTGTGTTTGCTCTCATTACTGCTGTCATAAATGGTCAAGGACATCTAGGTATGTGTTTTCATAAATGATGTGATCATTTCAATACAACAATGCTGAATACTGAGTCCTATAGCTCCATTATAGTTTCTAAAACGCTCCTGATGCAGCATTATTTAAGAATCTGAAACCTACTTATCTCTTTTAGAAATGCAATTGCTATGACAACTCAAAGCAGCTCAATATCACTTCTTGAAACTCAGATTTGAAACTCAGGATTGTATAGTCAGCCAATACATTGTGAAAGCAGACAGTGTAGTGGAGGTGAATAAGAATCACCTTGGGGAACACATTTATTTATTGTTACTGAAATAGTTTCATTTTAAATGGCAAGAACAGAGAGAAATAGAAGGTAAAAATCCTTTATGTAATATTTATTAATTTTAGACAGACATCTAAGACCACACAAGATCTGATTTGTTCATTATGATGAATTTTCTCTTTGCTGCACACAGTATCTGTGCATTTAATTTCAATTAAAATATAAAGGCACACATCAAATCATTCCTGCTTACAAAGACAAGACCACCTAGTGGTTTCTGTATACTTAATTCACTGTCTTCTGCCACAACTGCTTGAGGCTTTGATTAGCTTTATCTTACTTGCAAGAGGCACCCCATGTAGAAGGAGACAGAGTGATAAGCTTTCCTGTTGTCTCTGTAATTCTGAAGGAAGCTTGTTCCATTCTGATTACAGAGCTACCTGGAAAATACACTTTAGAAATCAAACAGGGTCTTATTCTTGGTAATGACCTAGCCTATTTCAAACACCAAATCAAAACTTGATGAATCTTCAGATGACAGACATACTGAACTAAACATACTTCCTAAGGCAAGGGCTGCAACATCCCTCTTTTAAACCTTTAAATAAAGATTCATCCTCTTTCCTAATACTTTTCTGCTTCCCTTTGTGTTATGTGTGTGTGTGTGTGTGTGCCAATATGTGTGTCTGCTTAAATCTTTTTAGTTTATTTAGCAGACTTTCATAAAGTTGATAAGCTCATCTTTTTCTTTTTCCTACAGGCATTTAAAGATGGAGGGGGAAAGGATTGACCCTGAAAAGGAGAAGGAATGCTGAATGAAGAAGTAAATTTATTTTTTTGAGAAGCCTTGGGTTGGGAGTAATATTTAGACTGAACCGTATGAATATACTTTACCAGGGCTGGGTATCAGCTGTGCTGCAATTTATAGTTGTGTCAAGGATGCCTGCAGTATGTGGATCAACGGTTTTTTTTATTGTAAAGAACATCTAAACACTAAGAGAAAAAAAGGTTCTTTTCAAATTACAGCTATAGTGTGGGTTTAAATAAAATGCTGATGATCACTAGCCATTTACAGAGCACCTTTAACTCAGGAACAAAACCTATTATGAATACAAAATGTTTCAGTGTTCACAAAAAATAAAACAAAAAATGGTGTGTTAAGAGTACTTATTTTTCCTGGTTTGCTTTCTTCTTAGGTAGTTAGAGTATAGGTACCATGTACACGGATCAAGATTTTGCATTTGTTGTAAATATCTGTATATATGTCACTGGATATAATGGTAATAAACAATCTTTAATTGCATGCTTAGAAATAATTTCTTATACTGGTATCAATGCTATCATATATCAAATTGACTGAGGAAACTGTATTCTTAGCCTGTAATTTCTTTCCTTCATAACGTATTTACAAGTTCCGTGCTTGTAAAGAAAGTTTCTTTTTTTTTGGGGGGGGTTAATTACACTTCAAGTTTGCTCCCTCTTTTTTCTCCCCCCCCCCCTTCTTCTGTGTAGCATAATAAGGTAAACACACAT
The DNA here is from genome assembly GCA_035590215.1 of Microhierax caerulescens. Classification (NCBI taxonomy): domain Eukaryota; kingdom Metazoa; phylum Chordata; class Aves; order Falconiformes; family Falconidae; genus Microhierax; species Microhierax caerulescens. The sequence continues at coordinate 34,832,555 of JAVJGJ010000014.1, read as the reverse complement.
ACATTTTTCCCAGAAACTGTTTTTTAATAGGTACATTTTGCGTTTTTCATAGTGACAGGCCATAGCTAACTTTCCAGAGGATTCTCAAACAGAGGATTCCAAAGGAAAAAAAAACACCCTTACACACAGATGCATGCACCATTATTACCGATTAGATTATTAAAACACTGACCATTAAAACAGAAATAATGTGCCATGTGCCTTCTAAATTGGCTTTATTTAGTTCATAAAATTATTAAGAAAATAAGATAGATAAACATTTTCCTCACTCTCATTTGGTCACTCAATAAAATTAGCAAATAAGTTAAACTTTAAAGGTCATCTAAATAACCCTAATTCTAGTGAACTGAAAATTGAAGCTATCAAAATTAAAATACAGGAAATTACCAAAATCCTTATACACAAAGTACTCTGTCCTAGGACATAGAATAGTGAAACTGTTCAACACATGTTGCAGTACCAACTGGAAAATCTTAACCTTTTCTAAAGCACATTTGAGGAATGAAAAGAGAGCCTATATAAACAAACTTGCCTGGTCCATGGGAATCTGAGAGTTCAAAACAGCTTCAGATTTTAATTTGCAGCATGTCTAACTCCTAATTAACCTAACTATGAAGCTCAGCTAGAAAGTGCATTGGGGGTGTAGAAAGGTGGGAGGGTTAGGGGAAAGGCAAGTAAGTTTCCAGTATAGCAGATAAATAAGTAGCTATTACCTAGGTGTTGTTTCTGGATAGTTTACCTCCTTAGAGATCTTAAAATGGGATTGTTTACTAGTAATGAGTTTTCCCTAGGTAAGCAATTGTTTTTGCAGATGTATAGTATGTCGAAAGGCCCTATTTGCTCATAGCCTATATACATCTGCAATTTGCCTGTAAACTATACAGACAGTGTTTGTAGGAAAAAGCAAAATAAATGTACTGCATTCTGAAAGATTTTGTTTTGGTTTTGGCTTCCCCATCTGCATTGTTTTCTTTAAGCATTTAGGTTAGCGTTAGAGTTCATTAAGATGCTTAAGCTTAGTTGCATAAGGAGTAGGGTGGATAGCTTACTCAAATTGCAGCTCAGCTGGAGATTTTATTTCAGTACATTTCAGAAAAATGATGTCTGCCTTGCAAGTTTAAACAAATTATGGCACTGTTTTTTATAATCTTAAGCAGGTTTAGAAGAAAGCAGCCAGCAAAGATTTCCACCTCCCCAGATGTCATGCCCCATATCGCCTAACTACAGAAAGAAATGGGGGAAGGTGGTGGCCTGGTGCAGTCCTACAACACCACGCCAGAAATTAAAGAGAATAAATGGAAAAAAAGGGGTTACTGTGGTTCCAGTGCCCCTGAACACAGTGTCCAGGGCAGCATTTTCCAAAAACTCCAAGCTGCACTGTAACAGCGTAATGTTTGAGGAGGAGACAGGAGTCCAGTGCTGTGTCACACTAGATCAGTTTGAGGAACCATGTTTGTGAAGGCTGTTTAAATAGTGTGAATATCTGTGAAAGACATGGAATGCAATCAAAAAAAAATGAATGTTAGCAACAAACAAACAATAAATTGAATTTTGTTATCAATATGCTTTTTACAAAGCTATAGCTAAGGTTAAGTTTTGCATTTAAAAAGGGTTTCTACCATTCCATAACTTACAGAGATCCCACACAAATTACATGCACTTCCTATTGGTGTATAGGATATTTTTAATGGTGAATTAAAATGTTCAGAGAAAACGAAATTTTAAAAAGCAAGCCTTAAAAACTTAAGGGTCTGGTATCAGAGAGTTTGTCTGTCCTGTTAGATCTTAACAATGCACTCAGTTTTCTTACTTATAAGAGAAATAAAATTCAAAACTTGTGAATATTTCATTTGAATATGTCATGTGAGGTCAAGAAGGTGTGGGGTTTTCTTTTCCCTATTCTGCATAAATACAAGTGCTCTTTTCATCATGGGCCAATCTAAAGACAGCACTTGAGTATAGCATGAAAATGCCACCTTTGCCCTAAGCAACTTTAACTCTTCCAAAAAATGTGTAGTCAATGCATGAGAAAGAGAGAGAAGGTGAAAGACATGTATCCAAATGGATTTAAAATCTGTTATCATAAAGTGCAGCTCACAAAAAAATAAAAATAGTTGGGTTTTTTTTCTTTAGACTGATGTCTATTAATGTGAAGGTTACTTTCACATTTTTAAACATTTGATTTTTTTGGTTGCATAATTTCAAACACTAGAAGTCACATATTATAGGATTCATTGGTTCCAAAAGTCTATTTAACTGCTTCTGTATTTAAAGTGGATATTTAAATCTTAAAATAATGTTAGTGTCTAAGCTTAAAGCTGTAAGCTGTCAACACAGACTACCTTTGCCCTAATTGAAGAAAGCCATTAAACATTGCCTCATTAAAGTTTATTGACTTAAGCACATGCTTAAAGTCAATCATGTGCTTAAAAGCTGCTCCTTGAATGTATCTGGTTTCCTGAATGCTGAATTGAATTCTACAACATATTGTGTGGAATGGATCATTGGTAATTAATGCAATCACACCCTGTACCAAAAAAGGAAAGTGGAAGACACTGTGTTCCTGAAATAGAAAGAGATCCTTGGATTCGAAGAGATGCTTAGGATCCAGTGGTGCATTCAAACAAAGAGAAAGGAAGCTATGAGGCAAAATGTCCAAGCTAAAATAAAATCTGCAGCTTTCCCTCCTCCCCCCCACCCCCCCTGCCCAATTTGGTAAAGTCCCTTTTCTGAAGGGGATGGAGATTTTCCTTTCCCAAAACTGATTAATGTCTAACAGAGGTCTGCAATTTCTTTCCTCTTACCTGCATTAATACTTATTCCCAACCTCATACCAGTAAAGGTGTTCTAGAGAAATTTAAACTGTCCAGCCTGTTTGTGTGGCTCATAAAAAGCCACTGTCTTACCTGTACAAAGTGATACTTCATACTGTGAGTGTTGTATCATACACCTCTTCACCTGGCTCTGTGCCCTGTTGACAGCAGAGCTAAAATGCTCGTGGGATCAGCGTGGCCACATGGCCCTGGGCGAGCCCCGCGTGCTGCCTTTGGTGCCAGGGTTAAAGCGAACCCGCTGCACCGGCCCAGTAATGCATCATCACAGTGTCTTACTTCGGTGATGCATCACACCAATACATCACCACAGGACTGTCAGTCAGGAGATGGCACCAGCTCGGATAAACAGATCCAAGAGCAGGTTCAGTTTAATTACAGGACAGAAGGTGTCCTGATGTTCCTTGGAGACAAAATACTTTTGCCAAGAATTAATATGCTTTGCATTGCTGTGCAGTGGTCTGACAAATACGCTGAAGCATCTGAAGAGAGTTCACACAGACTTTGTCAAAGGAGTAATTCTAAAACAAAGATGAAAAGTGGAAATCTTAATACCTTCTTCATAAAAAAAACCCCACAGACTCTAACTATAATCTGTATTTCAGTACTTCAAAGAAGCTTTACAAGGACACTGTCAGGTCAGATTTGGCTTATAATGTAAGCCATATAAAAATAAGTTGCTATTGGAGGAAAAAAGTTTCATTATCTTTCTTAAGGACATTCTTTTTACATAAAGTTATACCAAGTAGCTACTCCAAGCAGGTCACTGCTACTTGTATGAACGAAGTTGCCATAGGAAAAGCAAAAAAAAAAACCAAAAAACAAAAGGAAAACACCAATCCTTTTTAACATTCAATTTGTTTTATGAGTCGCTACCGTATTTATTAGTTTATTTATTTTCTTTTTTTTTTTCTAAAATTAAACAGATGAGATGTTCACAATTCATTCCTACATAGCTGGTGGACAAAATAGTCTTTTATTACAGGGTTCTGTGTTGTTGTTATTTTTCTTAGCTAGTGGACGTATTTGCAACCTGAACACTGCAGCTTACTGAGTACAAGAGCCTCAAAATGCATAATTACCTTTTTCAGCACGAGTTGTGCCTTCCCTTGCAAAATGAAGTCCAATTTTATGGCAAGTTTAAGCAGTAAGTTTATAAAGTCAAATATAAAATAGTGCAGTGTATATGTATTTATATATATGTAGGTATGTCTGAATTTCAGCACTTTCTCCTATGTATGTTTTTTGTGTCTCTGTATATATATGCATGCACTTGTATACATATGTCTGTGTACACATATATGTGGCAGTTAATACATAATAAAATCAGTGCAGTTTTCCACATGCTATCATTTTATTGTGAAATTAAGTTTATTTTATGTCATTCCCAGAGAGTCTGATGTTAGATATTTGTAGTTACAGAACACCATTGTGTTGTAGAGCTGTTAAGGAGTAGCAGGAACCTTTGGTTTGTGGGTTACGTCCAGGTTTTGGAGGGAATGGTTTGGCCTTTTCTTGAATTGTAAGGTACACCTTACAATGGGTCAATAATTCTCCTACTCTATTTGTAAATGTGGAGCTTGATTTTTTTTTTCTTATCCATAAAAATAAATAGGCAAAAGGCTAAATTGGTGGGATTATCAAATCAAATGAATATTCTTTATCAGAGGATTGTTAGTGAAGGATTTTTAGAAGTTTCTATTTTATCACACTAGCTATCAAAGTCCTTAGGAATCAAACAAAACACATTGTTCTGGGCTCTGGGCTCTGTGCAAGCAGAATAAAAGGTTTGGTGCATTTACAATCCAGACAAGGCAGCTAAAAATATGAGAAAGAGTCAAGTATAGAAGCAGCAAGATCAGCTCCACTGTGTTTTATTGCGAGAGTTTGGGGCTTTTTTGTTTTGCTTTGCTTTGGTTTCTGACTGCTGTTTTTCTTTCCTGATTTGTTATTTTAGATTTCTTAGTGTGAATAATGTTAGGAGATACATAGTGGGATGAAAAATAATAAAGAGAGAGAGGTTAGAGATTTGGGGTTGTGTCCGAACACTCTGAGCTGCAAGGAATGAACCACACAGCCAGTTACTTCAGGGACAGGATATTCTCTATATAATCTGCAAGAAAAAAATAGAACTGAGACCAACCCCTCAAAAAAAAATCTTTTGAGAGATGAACTCATTTCTTTGCCCCTTAAAATCTTTCTGCAACAGCTGTCCTGGTTTAAGTTTTTGCCTCGCTTATCCTTGTAATTCTTTTCATGAGCATCACAGGGCTTAAGGAGAGCAGAAGTAGTGGGGGAGGGATTGGGGATTGCCCCAGAGATCCTGGCTGCTCCTGGAACTTCTCTAGTTAGTGAAATAATGTACAGAACACAAAAGAAGACATTCTTCTACCAAAAACACCAAACAAACAAAAATGCAAAAAAACTATTGGGGTGGGGTGGATTTGGATGTCAGTATCATGCCTGTAACAGTGTCTCTCTGTTACTGTACATTGCATGCTAAATCCCTTCCCATGTGTGAATGAGCTAGATGTGTCTGTTTAAAAGCACAATGTAAATTACATTAAAAATATTGTCCTGTGTGGTGCAAAGTTGTTATAGACAGAAAAAAAACAACCCAAACTTGTCTAATGAAAATCCAAAGTTAAAAATCCTTTGCAGCTGAGAATAAGGTGGATCAGACCGGGGGTTAAGAGTCTGTCTCTAACAAGTCCTACAGGTGCATTGCCTGTAGCCTTGTCATGGGATCACTGAAGTCATGGACATTCTTGGAGCACACCACTGATCTCATCTGACTCGTCCACCTGGGTCACCGTTTGTAGAGAGCTAGGCATGCGGAAGGGAAGAGGGTACACCTTACAATGGGTCAAAAACATATTCTGCATGTCCATCCAGACCTGTTTGCTTGGAGGTGTCCTTAGGTCTCTCAGCTCAGACACAGCAGGAGTTAACCAGGTGTTAAGACAAACGGGCCAATAACCCACTGGACTAGATTTTTTCGGAGCTATTGTTCCAAGCTGTCGGCAATATATGAAAGTCATCACTGTCCTGGTTTATACTCAGTTGATGTTTTCATGGTTATCTTCATTACCATCTGTGCTAGAAATACTGCCTTTTAATGAAAGCTTAGATCCTGGAGTACAAATTGCAAAGGGTATTCAAAAAGGGGCAATGATTTAACTAAAAAGAAAACTATACCTGCCTTCATTTCCATTACCTAAAATGGAAAGCAATAGAAAAAGTAGATAAATTTATTATTATTATTATTATTGGGGGGATATGACCTTAATTTTTGAATAATCTAAGGTATGATTTTTAAAGAAGTTTTTCCTCTGTATTTCTCCCCCCTCCCAATCTTTTCTAATCTAACCAAGACACTGAAGCTCCTATTAGTCTATGCCTGAGTTTTTTTCTTTCTCTGGATATTTTTTCACTGTTTGACCGTAAGGATTTCTGGCACACTGTATTGCTCCTATCGTATAGTTTTCCTTAACTAATAAAGACATTTTGTGTGCTAAAACCCTGCTGCTGTCCTGCTGTCTGGTAGTCTAAAGCTCAAAGAACAGTAACACAGGAGGAGGGAATATGTTATAATTGTATAACGTCTGAGTTTTGCTTCGTTTTATATTTATATATATATATATATATATTGTTTTCCTGAGGGCTGGGGGAGGAAGGAAAGGGCACAGATACAGGAATACTAGCGTGGTTCCCGATTTGTTTGTATTCAGGTCAGTAGACAGTGGCAGGACTGCTTCTGAGTGTTTGTCTCTTACTGTTGTACCTTATCCAGCCCTGTGACAGGAACGTCAAGAAAACTTGGTTTGTATTTCTGTTTTAAAATACCTGCCAGGGTCCTGATCTGTTTTCATCCTGAAGCACTGAGCAGCTAGAAAAACAATTGAATTATATAAGAAACCTTTCCCAAAAAAAACATTCTGCACCATTTGAAGAACATTTGCTAGCAACCATTCAGCTATCAATATGTGCAGAGAAAGGTGACATTCAAATTGTATTAAAAATTGTGTATCAAACTGTGGTATATCTCGATACACATGCACACAGAGCATGATCGTTTTGTACTACCACACTCCTCGCTTTGTATGGCCTTGGACTGACTTCAAAATACCTGATCTGAGTTCTGCATCAGAAATGCAAAACTAGCTCAGCTGCCCAACTGATGTAATAAAAAGTTAAGCACACAAACTAGAAGAAATTTAAGATCTGCTTGTACAGCTGGGAATTTCTCAGTAAAATAATTTGGTATATACTAAACCTCTGAGAGATACCTAGCATGGTCTATATCTTTTACCTGCCATTTATTTTTGTTGCTTGTTTTTCTTCATTTTAGAGACCCTATTGTAAAATCAGTTTATCAACAGGTTGCCAAGATTAAAACTCCCAGTCTTGGGAACAGCCCCTTTTTCATCATATCAAACATATCATCCTGTCTCATCCATTACTCAGCTGAAAGAAAGAGACTAGAACCTAGGAAATCTAAAAGCATAAAATGGAAATTATTGGTAAACAGATGAAATACATTGCTTTAATGGAGTCTATGGGGTTACTCTGGCAGCCTTTCCCTAAAATGTTATGAGCCACCTGGAGCTTGGGAGAATTCAGAGAAAGGATAATAACAATACTTTGTAGTTTTTAGTGCCTTTCAAAGAAGGGTCTCAAAACACTTCACAAACATTAATCAAAGGTCATAACAGTGCTGTGAGATAGTAATCCATTATTATTCACAAACAACAAAAGATCCTTTAAAAACAAAAGCAAGTTAATGTTTCAAGTGTATTCGAGTGCAATGTAATTAAGCAGTCTCACTTGATGTATACAACAGTAACTTTCCCTTATCATGGCGAACAGCTAAGAGATTGAGTGAGTGCTGTGCTAGGAACCCATACTCCCCCACACGCATACTACATTTTGCTGGGATGTCATCTAATATTTTCTTGTGATACTTGTCAGTCACCCATGTCTGGATCCTAGAATTTTTGCTTGCTAACTTGATTTGAAAAATAGACAACAGCACATTTGCATTCAACCAAGTCTATGAAAACTTGTGCCTCAGCTTCCCCAGTCGTCAACTGAAGCTGAAATCAATGTGAGGAGAACTAAGACCAGTTATGCATGCCAAACAGTCTGATCAGGAAAAAAAATTACTAGGATAAAATGATTTAATAAAAAGAGTATATACTGTGATGGTTAAGCAACTATCTAGAGAGGGCTAATGACTGAGCAGTGTTTTGCCATATGACTATCCATGTTTTATAATATAGCTGGTGAATCTAAAAATCTTTTTATGAGTGAGTATTCTTTAACTGTCCAATGCTAATAATTGCTCAGCTCTGGATGATGTATGTACTATAGCTGCTGTAGTTAATATATGTTGATTATATATCAGAAGATGGACTCAAGTGAAAAATAATTATAACCATAAAGGTTATATGGAATGCCTGACTGCTTAATTTCTATCTAATTGTGGGTGTTAGGCTGTTTTTATTATTATATCTTGTTTCATCTTACAACTCAGTTACTCTGTTAAAGCATTCATAAATACATCTCAGAATGTTTGTTCATTACTAGAAACAGTTTCAAGAAAGCTTAGCAGTCATATCATGTAAACATCTATCTTATAATTAAAACTCAATTAATATGTTTGCAGCAACCATTTGCTGTTTAGGATGTATACAAAAATTGCCTAATGGAATCTAAATTTAATCCCTATCAGAAACATTTTAATTTACATTTGATCACAAATCTTTATCTCCACTTTACATTTTAAACATAAAAAGGAGCTCAAAAAGCCACAACATCTTAATCACAGAAGATCTTTAGCTCATCTAGATCAACCTTTAAAAAGTTATGTTATTCTGGTGGTCTGCACACAAGGGCAAAAAGAGTAACAAAGCTGCAGAAAAAAAAAAAATGAGACCTACATACCCAAACAATGCATGATTGCTCTGCTTTTAAAATGCAGTCTTTTGTTTCCTCACCTGTGTGGGGAAGCATCAGATTCTGCTAGATAGGAAGATTCATCCACTGAGACCCTCAGAAAATCCAGGCAGTCCTCCCTGTGAAATCAGGATTGAAGTGAGTTTAAACAGCAGGATTTGGCCCAGGACTAATGTGCTGCTGACAGCCTGATCTGTGTCCCTGGTGGACTTACACATTTAGAAGTTGATGCTGATGGTGACATTACTGAAAGGCAAAAGAAAGTATAAAACATCTGCTGGGTAAGAGAGCAAAACAAAACTGATATGTGCCTCAGAAGGGTTGTAAAGAGAAATGGGGTTAACATCCATAGCAAATGCAAGAGGAAATAATTCTCTCAAAAACTAAACAAGGTGAAAGTTAGGCTGATTCCAGCACTTTGCGTTAGCATTGGGGGTAAGAAAACACATCAGAAAACAGGTTCTGTTGATAAGGAGAAAAAAGGAAGGAAAAAACCACCCCACCAACCCACACACAAAACCCCAAACTAGAGAAGGGTAGCAGACTTAAATTTCAGCAGCTGCTTTTCAAGGGCTGCATTCCTTCCAGAGTAAGGGAGGCAGGTGATTTAACCACCCTCCCACCCCTCCACTCCTCACCCTTACATCATGGGCATGGAAAGGTTCAGGCAGTAGGAGATAAACCAAGTCCTGCTAGGTGGGTAGGGTAGTTCAGCTTTTCTTCATAAGCTCCTCTGTGCATTGAAACAGTACCCATATACCTACATGCACTGTGTGAAGGATCTTGCAGAACCTGGCAGTCCTGATTGCCAGTCTTCCCAAGCCTGGCCAGGCAAACTGAGCACACACAGTACGTTCTATGTCACACATCCAGTGAATAAATTTGAAGTCGTATTTACCATGTACTCCAGTAGACATGCTCCATACGTGCACAATGTATTGCATAGCTGTACTTGAGAGTCGTCACTTTGCTGTCTTTCAGGAAAAAGACAAGAAAATCTGCAATATTGCATGCAATCTGGGAATATGAGAATGCCTGAACTGCAGGCAATACCTGGAAATCACAACTCTGGTTAATGGCCTTGGGGACCTCTTTCAAATGAAAGTTTGGAGCCTGGTTCCTGTGGCCTTCTGCATCGCAGCGACACTGATTAACACACAGTTATCTCATCTTCTTTGCCACTGATCCTCAATACTAGAGTGAGCTACATGGTTCTGACTCATCCTCACGCTCCTAAATGGCATGGCATGGGCCACTAGCATGTCTGAACAAGCAGATGATGAAGGATGCTTCTGAACTGTTACTTTATTTTCCTGCAGTCTTTCTGTCTGGGTGTATGACTGCCTTCTTTCTGTCCCCAGGCTCACAAAATTGAAGAAGCACAGGTATAATTGGAAAGATGGAAGAACAGTAGACCTGAAACTTCTGATTCAAGTGCTACCCTTATTATAGACCTTATGTTTTTGGGTTTCTTTTTTTTCAGGTGCATGATAGGGGTTAGAAGCATCTGGTGAGTATAAAATAGACAAACCTTACGTGTTCACACATTGTTGAGTGGCTTCAGCTATAAAGTAGGACTCCTTTCACTTTAGAGTATTTGAAAATTTGTGTTCTATCATCACAAGAATTCTGTATATTTTTCTGTGTTTAGGTTAGTTCTTTGCCTTAATGGATAAAATGCTGGGGTTTATTTGCAGAAAACTTGTATAAAAGTTATTTTTCATACGGAAAAAATCTAACAAAAATAAAAGAAGGATTCATTTGTCCTAAAAATGGGTATGCAGTCTAAAGAATTTGTGTAATTCCTTTCATATTCACTGAAGAAAGATAAGCACTGCCAGAGAGCTATATATCTCACCTGTCTCAAACACCTATCTTAGGATACAGGAATTACTCTCCAGAGGTTTTCTGCATCTCTCCTTCTTGCAAAGGAAAATTTCAGAGCTAATGTGAAAAAAAATGCTTACTATCTGAATGGCAGAAAAGCAAAGTGAATCTCCCCCTTTGTGTTGGCTTACTTTGGTGAAGGTCCATTCACCTCAGTAAAAGGATCTATCCAGAATCCCCATCCAGGTTCTTTTCATTCCTTAATGCAATCAGTAAGCGTGTCCAAAATGCTGTGTGGGATTTTCCAATCTGTTCAGTGTTCAAGCATGAAAAAATAAGTACCAAGACAATGAAACCTTCAAAACATCTTCCTTCCTCCACACAAACAGTTCATCTCATCATTTCCTCACCAAAATTTGTTTTGTCCTAGATGCTACTGGATAGATTACAGTTCCCCCTGTGGAGAAGTAAGTTCTCATAATGGGATCCTCTATGTGGGAGTGAATCTCTCACTCAGTGTTATGATAAATAATATTTGCCTTCCTACTGTACCACATTTATCTGCAGTTACAGTTTCTGATTTGCTGTTCACTGTGGTACAAATATTTGGGCAGCAGACAATAAGACCAATTTATCTGAATGATCTTCTTCCTGGTTATTAGATCTATTCATTGGACTCATAAACAAGTTGCTAAAGAGCCCTTTCCTCTCCTGCTTTTCATATCTATACACTTGTTACAATCCCTTGCCTCTCTTACTCTCTTAATGGAGCGGCATAAAAGTTCTTTGGGTACAAAGAGCAGCTGTGTGGAAGAAGTGGCAGTGTCAGCAGCATTAGGTGTTTGACGCATATACTTGCTCCCTGGCCCTGAATGCATCATGCTGTTGATGTGTGATCACAAATGACTGTGAAAAGAGCTGACAGTGAGCACTGAAAGGAGGTGGCAGAGGAACAGCAGTGCTAGGTGAGTGACCGTGCCTGGACACACTCTGGGTGTAAGTCTGTGAAAGACGTGCCCTCACTCATTTCAGTAGTCTTATTAAATTCTGTCTTACTGAGTTGAAAATCAGAGCAATGAGGTGCAGGTCTGTGTTTGCTTACCCACACTCAGAAGACTTCATGTAATAGGTCCTATTAGCTTTAAAACTCAGGAAGCTGTGAATTTTAACAGTAGAGTAACTCACAACACTTCCACGAGCACTGTCAAAACTAGGAACAAACAAATATTTGCTAATGCTAAATAAATTAGATAAAGATATATGTGAACACAGACACATATATGGGTATGAACTTAAAAATGTTAGCCAGGAAAATTTTATTTCCTTTGGATTATTGAATGGTTTTACCTTCATCATTGCCTTCTTTTGTGGCTGATATTACTCTTTTCACTTCAGCTTCTGACTGCAGCAGTTAATTTGCATTTTTAAAACAAATGTTTAGTACTATATCTGCTGGGTATTCTTACATGTTACTCTTCTGAATATGTTCCTACATTTTTGTAATGAGTATGCCATGGAGATTGGAATATTTCATTTCTACTTATACATTATATTTTCTTGTTCCATAGGTAGAGAGATGGAAATGTTAAAAGCGGTATGTCTTATAGATGATCATCTTTGCAAATAGACCTCTCTGTATTTAATTTTCTTTATATAATAAATATAAATGTAACATTCAAAACCAATGAGTCATTTTCTCTTTCACCGGAAAATAAGATGGTATACATCTATAAATCAAATCAGTTTAACACAATCTTCCAACTATATTCCACTGCCAAGAGGTTGTCTTCCTTATTATTGGTTCTGTAATAAAATTATGTGCACACTTACACAAGAGAAGAGCAGGATGTTATATCATACTAGCTGTAGGTCTTTGTCCGTTCCCCTCTGTCTCAACCCAAATATGTTTCAACCTAAGCAGGTTGAAATTCACATGCCCTTCTAATGTAAAGTCAAATCACTGTCATTTCAAGAATTAAAAATAGCCAGTTTTGAAAAATGAAGTAGTTACATGTTTTTCGCAGAACTAAGGAAGCCTAATTTCCTATGGCTCTGTGTTTCATTTTAAGGCACATCAGAATGTGCCCTCCCTTCTTTTGCATTGCCTTTCTTTTTTTTTTTTTTTTTTCTAATTATTTATTCTATTTTAATGAGTATCAGATGCTGTGACTAGATCTGAATTACAGTTATATTGAATAAACAGTATGTGTGAACTTCTGCCTTCTGCTTGATGGAATGCTAACAGAATAAACCTTTCCTATACTGCTGGCAGTGCAAACAAATTACAAATCCTGTCTGTAGCCTGTGCACTATATTATACATAGCTATGGTAGGAACTTTACACCTTTGAGATCTCTGTCATCTTGTCAGAGATGAATTTGGACAGAGGGCGTAGAAGGACTAATATGTTTTTTTATTAGTAGTAGTAGTACGGTATTTAAATATATGCTTTTGATGCATCCACATCCAGGATTTCAGTATTTGCTTAAGTGATACGCTTTTATTTTGTTGATATTTAACCCATTTCAAAACTTCTCAGTCATTCTGTCATTTTGATTCCTGTATAAAGGGCACCTTAATGATAGATACACACTTAAACACACTCTTTTCCCAGGCCCTTTTCAACATGGTTTCTCAGATACTGTGTTGTGCCACCAAAACCACCTGTGCATTATCCAGACATTTCACTGTATTTTAGATTGCAAGTAGACATCCCTTTTACAGTTGTCTTACAATATTAGATTTTGCAAAGAGAAAACCCCCTAAAAGCATTAAAGGTTCTCTACCATGAAATAAGACATGGGAAAAGAAAGAAGAAATGCATCAATAATACTGTAAGCATTTTTTTTTTTGAGATTAAATATACTCTTGGCTTGACTATTATTAATATAATAATATATTAATAAAGTAATAAATAAAAATATTTAAATTACATGAGTATTACATGTGAAGACAAAAGAAGATGAGATGTAATAATGGATAATGACAGCCAGTAAGCATTTCTGCAAAAGTTGAGACCTCCTTTGTTGTTAGGAACAGTGACGGAGAGAAACGGGTACATATTAATTGTCATCAAGATTATGTTTCTCTAATGTCATTATGGAAAATGTAAGTAAAATCACAAAAGGTGCTTTCAGCAAAGATTAAGAAATGTGAATATTGTTTTCAGCACACTGGTATGACCTTATCTGAAATTCTGGTTACCATTCTGTTCATCCAGATGCAAGATACCCAAACAAAATGGGTTTAATGGTTTCAGCTGGGGTAGAGTTAATTTTCTTCTCAGTAGCTGGTGCAGTGCTGTGGCTTTGACTTGGTGTGACAACAACGCTGACAGCACACCGATGGTTTTAGTTGTTTCTAGGTCATGTTTATAGTAAGTCAAGGACTTTTCAGTTTCTTAGACCTTGCCAGTGAGAGGGCTGGAGGGGCATAAGAAACTGATGGAGAGCAGAGCCAGGACAGCTGACACAAACTGGCCAAAGGGTTTTTCCATACCATATGATGTCATACTCAGTATATAAAGTGAGGGGGAGTTGGCCAGGGCTGGCCTATTGCTGCTTGGGGACTGGCTGGGCATCAGTCATTGGGTGGTGAGCAACTGTGTTGTGTATCCCATAGCGTATTTTTGGTTGGTTTTTCTTTTCCCTTTTGGATTTTATTCCTCTCTCCCCCTCTCCCTCTCCTTCTCATTACAATTGTTGGTATTGTTGTTATTATAATATTTTATTTAAATTATTAAACTGTTCTCCCAACCCACAAGTTTTACCTTTTTCCCAAATATCCTCTCCATCCCTCTGGAGCTGGATAGGAGCGAGCAACTGGCTGCGTAGTCCTTAGTTTCTAGCTGGGGTTAAATCATGATAACAGGTGTGAACAATAAGTATTAAAATGGTACAGGAAGAGATAATCAGGCACAAGAAAATTTGTCGAGGAATATGAAGACTGAGCACTGAAAAAGTTGCTTAGAAAAATGGAAGTTGAGTAAAGTGTCAGGTAGCCACAAGCAGAAGCTAAGCTAAAGATACTATTAACACAGAAACAAATGGGTATAAATTCGATCTCAATAAATTGAGTCTGGAAATAGAAGGTTCATACAATGGAATAAGGCACTAGAGTGCCCTAACTGGAATGAGGAGGAGGAATCCTAATGAGCTTTAACCAGCCAATTAATACTTAGCAGGTCACCTGCTAGGTGGTTGGTCTATATGTTCTTACGTTCCTTCGCAGCTGTGTGATCCAGCTATATTTTATAAATGTGAGATAGCTGTTTACATTTTTTCTCAATGTGAACTGCCAAAAATCATGTTGAAGAAAATTTGGATTGTCTGGTCATACACTGTTTAAGAAGAAGTTGAAAAAGACAGTACAATTTTTTTCATCTTGTTTGACTTGTGAAAGGACTGAGCTCCAGAGACGCTAGTATGTTGGACTATATAATGTCATGCCATACATAATTAACATTAGACTTAAGCAAATCTGACAATTGAGCACAGACTCTGTATTGAAAACTAAATCTAGAAAAGTGCTTATGGCCTTTCTTCTTTATTTTTTACTTATCTTTTGATGTTCAAGAAAGAAGAAAACCTGCTGTCAGGGGCACTGCTTTACTATGAATTTAATTGAAATTACTTATGATTCACTAAGCATGGGGGGTGGGGAGCAATTAAATGCTTTTTATACCTCTCCCTTGCAAAAGTTAATACTTTGTGGAAAAATGTTCTGAAACAGCATTATATTGAAATACTTACTACAGAAAAATAAGCAGGAAAGCAGATAAAATAGAAGTGTAAAATCCTCTGCCAGTGTGCCTATGTCTGCTTCTTTCTTGGTCAGCAGAATCATGATCCCCAGAACAAGGTACAATCTTTAAGCAGAGTCATCAACAGCTTCAGTCCTGTGAAAGTCTGAAAAAAAACCCCCAAAACATTCACGAGAACATTCATAAGAAAAACTGTACTAAAGGAAAATTTGGGTCCCAGTTCTTCAGAAAGATTCACTTGGATCTGTCACGCTTGCTCCTTAGATCCAACCAAAATCAAAGGTGCATCAGTCTCGTTTCTAAGCAGCTGTCTTGTTTCTTCTGCTGTGTGAGAGGCGTTGATCAAGAGTGAGAGTATTAGTTCAATTAGTGCTTGCTATTCCTTTTTAGAAGAAAGAAAAATAAAATGTATTTACTACTAAACAATGTTAGTTCAACTGACTTTAAAATAAAGATTTATGATTTATGATAAATAATGGATAACTTCTTGCCAGACATTCATCCGGTCCAGTAGGTATCAAATCTAGTGGAAGATTCTAATGTTTGGCAGTTAGGGAAGTAAAAGCACTGTTGAGAGAATTTAGGGAATTTTCTTTTCTGCTATATTAGTAGTGGAAATATTCTAGGATTTCTCTGTGAGCAAAGATGCAGGGATACACAAACACTTCTCTGCAGGTAAAACCTATACTGGAAGTGTAGCAACTATTGTTGACTTCAATATTTCTATAGTCATAAGATTATTTTTTCAAAATCTTTGTCATATGGACAACTCTTTAGAATAAAATAAAAATACCCACTATTGGAGCTGGCATTATTTTGTAACAGCTGTTTCATGCTGTTTCAACATTTCTAAAAGTCCTATATGACATTGGTTAGTGGGATACAGACAGGGAGGCCTGAAAGAGATTTAAAGCTTGTCTGAAATGCATGTTTACTTATACATTGTCACATAATTTACAGCTGATGTACTTCAAGACAGATTTTGTTGTCATTTTTAGCTATCAGTATTATATCAGGAAAACTTAACTGAATTCATTGACACTTTATCTCTTCTAGATAAAAATTAATTCAACTAAAGTCAAGGCCCACATTTTGAGAATGACATTAACAAATGTAATTAGGTTACATATAGATATTTCAGCTTTCTTCTTCCTGCTTGTTGGGGAGTCTATCAGATGTGTCATGGAATATGGAAGTCAACTTCTGACTATAATTTCCTACAGCAAATTCATTAAAAATAGTCAATCCAGAGACTAAGTATTTTCTCACCAAGAAAGCTGAGACCAACAGCTTTTGCTCTTTCAAGATTCTGAAGTTAGTAAAAATTACAAAGCAAAGGCTCTTACTCAGCAATTGACCTGACAAGTCCTAACATGATGGTCAGAGAGGTTTCACTGTGTGTGTAAGGAAAGGCATAACAAATTTAAACACCCAGGACATAATGCCCAGATGCACAGATGTGTATCTGTATGGAAAGATGACAGGTATGGTGCTACTTTTACCTTTTCCCCACTCTTGAGGACATCTGACAGTTGAACTAGTCCCTCAAAGAGTCTAGATACTGTGATTCAGACCTGTGCTAAATCGATTCAGGGGATGGCATTAATTTAGATTACATCTACAGTGGATTCAGAGACATTATTCCAGCTATTCATCCCATCCTATGACACATGTGAAGGTACCTGGAATGAGTTGCCTTCTGCATATTGCTTTTCTCCACTGACTGCAATAGGAGATAACTTCAGGCTAGGCCTTAACTTTTGGCGATTTGTTAGGTGAGATAAAGCTGGCCTTTAGTGGGTGCTTACTGCTCCTTAAGATCAGCGTGTGAACCTGGAAAGCTTCTATTCACCTTGATTATAGAGAGAACCCTCTGCATTTGTAGGAAAAGGAAGATGTGCCATTAACTATAGAGGAATTTAACATTATTTTAAGGCAATCTACTGAGGGCTGAATACCTGCTCTGCACTTCTGGTGGGTGATTATTAGGTGGCAGTACTGGATGGTGTGTTATGAGCAGAATTGAGTTCACTGTATCAACACCCCAGGGGACCTCCTGCTGAAATTTCAGTCAGTGCTGTGCTGAGCCCAAGCTAACACACCCTGATTTAGCCCAGTGGTATTGACAGTTGCTTAGCTGCCAGATTTTCAGTCCTGTTCTTTTCCTGAGTTCTGACAAAGCTAGCTCAATTTACTGGATAGTCACCTCTTTTCTATATCCTATTCTATGCTACCTTTTAAGATGAACTTTCTTGTCAGAGAATGGCACTCACCTGTGTGCTATATAATCACATGAGCACATTGATGTCTTAGCTGATATTTCCTAAAAGTCAACTGTTCATTTACAGTGAAACAGTACAGTTCAAACATTTTCTGAGCTCCATTTTAATATACATGCTCACTATGAAAATAGTGGTGGGTGAACTGCATAGCTGTGCAATGGATCAGTGTTTCTTCTTTAAGCCTATTAATTATTGTAATTGAAGCTGATTCCAATTACTACCTGAATGGGGCTTCATTTAATTTATACTCCTGCTGTTCATTTTCCCATGCAAATCCAACTTTTTTGGCTGTGCAATCATGTAACTTACAGCTCACAGAGAGTGCTTTCAGACCTTCTCCTTTTAAAAATTAATTAAACTGTAGCACACAGTTTTACATGTCAGTATGTAGAAGGGAGGTCAGCAACTAACAAAAAGTACCGTACATATCATGGATCAAGTCCTGCCTCTCTTAATCATCTTTACTATCAAATAAAGTTCAGTGACACTCTTTCACTACCTTGGATATTAATATCAGAATTAGAACCAGTGATACAATCCTGGGGAAGAACCTGCATCAGCAGCAATCACTGCTAAATATTCTAGAAAAACAGATATTAATGACCTTTTCATTTAAAGGGGAAAAATGGTTACCTGTTAAAGCCAGAGAATGTTCTTCACTGAGTACAACAATGTCAAGATTTCAACTTATATGTGCTTTTCCAGGACTTACTATCATTAAGGATAAGGAGGCATGGGGGCTAGAGACATTGTATTATTCAACCATATATTTATCCTTTCAAACCACAATGCTCCATAAGTCCTGCTCTATGCTGAGAAACAAGTGGCATAAATAATGAATACCCTGTCTTCAAAGGCAGTTTTTTAATTTTCCATACCAGCCTACTCTTATGAGGCTTTTTTAAGTAGCCACATGGGAGAGAGGCTAAAATATAGATTTGGAAGCATATTTTATTACTCTATGTCTACAAACGTGCATTACAAAAGACATTCTACTGAAGCATGTGGTTATTGTTAACACAATCCACAAGTCATTAAGTACAGTAAATAATTTACACATCAGAAAATTGATTGTTACTCAGAAATGATTGCAACTCGTTTATTAGATTTTCAGACATTTTTCCCTTTCACAGTCAAATACCATTACTTTGAAAACCCTTGAATTTATCTAAAAAAGAAGCCCAAGATACACAAAAGTGTTAAGTCCAGGCTTTGTGTGCTGCACTCACCCAATATGCTATACAGGCTGATGGCAGACACTGCCTTTGCAGGGATGTGAAGTAGCCGTTTTCATTTTCATCTCATTGGTAACTTTGCTTGTAAGAAACATGAGAGGAATAAGGGTTAAAATGAGCACAGATCTCTCCTTCCACCTCCAGTTTCCTTTTCTACCTTAAAATCACAGTGATTTAAACCAGTTAACTTACTTGAAGTCAGACTTCAGTCCCGATGTAGCAAACAGGTTAAAATAAAAGATATTGTACCCCAGTATGAGATGGATTAAAATAGTGGATCATTTTTCAGGTTGCACATTAGAATGGGGACAAAAGAATGGGTGAATAACACTGACACCTTCACTCTTTTTTCTTAACTTACCGCCTGTCAAACCTATTAAGGTTTAATGTGTATTATTGACCCTTTTGACCCAAATACTTAGCTACATTCAGGATATTGAGTTTGTTTCTGTTAGGAGATGATGAAGCCAAGTATTTTTTGCCACAGTTTTAAAAAATTAAGCTAAAAGCTTTTTTTCAATGTTTTTCTCAATGTCAATGTCACTGCTTATGTGGATTTCTGGTTCTTCTTAACCATTTTCTTCAGATTGTCCCTTTCTCTTTCCCTGGTGAACTGACCACCATGAAAAAAAAAAAAAGAAAAAAAAAAAGAAAAAAAAAGAAAATCCATTCATGAAAATTCTCTGCCTAGTCATTGAACATATAACTATATTTAACATGATACTAGGTACAAATTTTCTGTGAGTGCAATATCTAGTTTTCTTAAGAAACATATCTGTTCACTTTAAATATACTAAAAGTAACAGTTACGATGTGTTTCAACTATTTTCAGAATTCTGATAAACTCAAAATGGCCATAATGTATAAATATGTTTCTTACTTTCTGTTTATTTGAATGCAAGTAGTAATAAATAATAATCTACTGAAAAGTACTCAGAAAGTTTTATGTCTCAGAATAAATATGACAGTGATCTCATTTGGAAAGTCTCACCTTCAGGAATCAAGCAAGATTTTGATTGTTCCAAGCAATTACGTCACCATCTGAAAATGTAATTAAAAAGAGCTTTTGCATGACTTACTGTCTGACTAACCATGAACGAAGAAGTGCACACATGGGGACGTATTTTGTAGTCCTTAATCAAATGAAATCCTGTTGTTTTCAATGGTAGTTCCGCTCAATTAAGAACCACAGACTTGGGCCCATGCTTTATAATGCACAAGGGCAAGTAGTGGCGTCAGAGATGGTTTTAGGATGACAATTAGCTTATTTTCTATGGAATATGTGCAAAGAAAATATAAGAAAAAAAGGACTGATTCTGTACTTCATTTTACATGGAGTTTTACATTTTTATCATCATCAGAGTACCTTTTGCCTTGCTGTGTGGATTTAAACAATGCTGGAAAATAAAAGAGCAAAAGTTTCTTGTCTTCTTGCCTTTTTGCTTACTTCAACCATTTGCAATCTTACCTTGAGTTATTGCTCTGAATTAAGTTTTTAGAGTTCCATAACATGAAACATCGCCCCAAACCCAATAAACTGAATACCTCTGCTTTGCTCTCCAACCTCATCTAACTGTTTTGACTCGAGGCTGGACTGAATTAAGACAAGACACTTACTATCATACCTCATAAAATGAAAATAATCTGCATGGGCTGGTAAATATTACAGCAGGATCTATGGAAGCCCATTCTGGAGCAGCAGACTGGGAAGTTTTTCCTAGGGTATCGCTCTTCTTTTTCTGTAAAGCAAGTGAATTGAGCTCTAGTATTTCACTTGTTATCACATTCCAGGTACCAGTCTTTTTCCAGGCTTGCTACCTTTGAAGAAATAAGAGAACATCTCAGTGGTTTTGTTACTTAGTGGAAATACTTGAGTTTCAGGGATCTTCTTTCAGGGGTCTCAGCAGCAGGAGCACGGGTCAAGAAGCCGGAGCAGGGACCACTGAATTTGTCACACAGACCTCTACCAGCTGGCAGCATCTTCTGAATCCTCTCTGAACAGAACAAAAAGCAGAGTTTGAAAGCAACTGATCTTCAAAGATGAAGAACTCTCTGACTTTTCCCATTCCTTTGTATAGTTTGGACATATGTTGTGTCATGACAACTATATTGCTTTGATACCGCACTTCAGTCAATGAAGCCAATCAGTGAAAAGATGGTACAGGTACAACTTTAGAAGGACCCACAGGAAAACTGAAACAGCAAAAACAAAACCAAAAAATATTACTAAGAACTAATAACTCATGAATTGGAGACTACTTTTGATTCTTGGCACCAGAGTCAATACTACTTGTGAGTAGTATCAGAAATTGACTTGTATCAAAAACAGTGTGGCCAGCAGCACTAGGGAAGTGATTGTCTCCCTGGACTCAGCACTGGTGAAGCTGCACTTCAAATACTGTGTTCAGTTTTGGGCCTGTCACTTCAAGAGGGACGTAGAGGTGCTGGAGCATGTCCAGAGAAGGGCAATGAAGCTGGTGAAGGGTCTGGAGCACAAGTTTTATGAGGAACAGCTGAGGGAA
>JAVJGJ010000014.1:34765992-34804189 GCA_035590215.1 Microhierax caerulescens | reverse complement strand
GTCTTGCACTCATCCTGAGTCACATCTGTTAGTCCTGTTCAGATGTCTTGTCTACTGCAGTGTCTAGGCCTCAGACACCCACAGGAGGCATCTAAAACCTTCCTCCAGAAGAAAAGCTCATTGTTATTAATCTGGAGAATTCACTTTGAAGGCCCACTTCTAAACTGGTGTTTGTGGAAACAATTCATGGCTCCCCAGTTTAGGTCCCAGTCCTATTCATATCACAGCTGTAATTTAGAGTGAGAGCTTGAGGTTACACCAGTGTTTAATTTTCCTGCTTATTTAGTCTATCAGCAATAAAGGGAATGCAGTGTGTCCGGGTAGGTCAGTAAATTTAGAAGATTAAAAGGCCAGGATTCCCATATAAGCTATGCTACCTACCCTCTTGTCCAGCCTAGACGCAGCTGGTGTTCTTATAATTAATGCACTAGTTTGTTCTAGAATGACTTCCTAAGTATATATGCTTTAAAAAATCAAGTACCTTATTAGTACTGTTGTTTATGACAGTAGATCTCATGAAAATAGACTATTTTCCTCTTGAAAGAGACATATTCTAGAAAGAGCTTCTAGATAATAGCATTTTACATTTTTATGTAAAATTTTCACAGTGAAAATGCAAATCCTCACTATAATGAGTGGTGTTGATTCAGATTCAATTTTTAGCTGGAAGGAACTAATTTATCAGAGCTAAGCATTCCTACTGAATGGGACAGCTAATTGATAAGTGAGTAAAGCAGCCTTTGCCAGACTGGGAAGCTGAGTACTCTGAGGTATTCATCCCAAAAGACTCTCTCAGAGGTGTCCTATCCTGCCTATTAAAGTTGTCCTTTAGAGGAAGAGAGCCAGAGCTTACCTCTATAAATGGATATCAGCTAACTTTAAAATCTGAAAAACTGAAAGTAGGTAGGGAAGATTTCATTGGGCATTAGGGTCCTAAATGCATGTCTCAGCCTAGGTCTAACTTCCTTATTATTAGAATTTATATATATAATCTATATATTATTAGAAAAATCTGAATAA
Source organism: Microhierax caerulescens (assembly GCA_035590215.1). Classification (NCBI taxonomy): domain Eukaryota; kingdom Metazoa; phylum Chordata; class Aves; order Falconiformes; family Falconidae; genus Microhierax; species Microhierax caerulescens. The sequence goes on along the minus strand of JAVJGJ010000014.1, from coordinate 34,803,169 downwards.
AAATAAAATTCTCACTCAAATGTCACCATCCCTTGAGGTACCTACATTCATTAGGAAAACAGAGTCTTCCTAGAGATCTCTACATGACCAGAAAGCAAGCTGGAGAATATACCTACCCAGCTCCCTAAAATAGAGAAATTAATGATACTTGAGTGTTCATTCTTACTGGGACTGATCCAGTAACTGCATTGTAGCCCATGTACAGGCTTTCTGTAAAATCTGTTCTGCTTCAAAAACACAGCAGATTCTGGCTTTCTTGTAAAAACCACAAATGGGTTGATTAGTGCATTAAATCAGCATGGGGGTGCACAGCAACCCTTGGCCAGTAGCCTGGATAACACCAGTGGTTATGATAAGAAGATGGGGGCACACAGTGTGTGGGGGATTCAATAGGTAAAAGTGCCTGAATGGTGATTGTCCAAAATAATCCTGCTAAGGAGGAAGATGACCACCTGCCCTCAACTATCAATGTTAGTCAGGAAGGCAGTGATCAGCTGGATTAAACACTACCCAAGAATTTTCAGAGACTTTTGAAGCAAAGAAGAAGGCAATTTAAAAATATAATTAAAAAATATCCAAACAAACAAAAACCACAATGCAAGTTCATTCCAAGAGGGAAAGACCTTGGAGAAGAAGCAGCAGCAATCACATTGGGCTTGTGCCTGTCACACTGGTCCCGCAGCACTCCAACCTGAGCCCAGACCACACGGCAAAGCTGCCCCACAGGACACAAGGAGCAGCTTGCACCTGGCAGTGGGGTGTCAGCATGGGGCCAGCACCCAGAGCACCCCACTGCTGGGTGCAGGGGACCTGGGGGGGGGAGGGGGGAGGTTTGTTTACACAGAGCTGGAGAACTTATGTCTCCCACAGGGTGTGAGCAAGTGGGGGATCTGCATTGCTGGGGACAGGTGCCAGTGACCCCCAGATGGGAAGCAGAGGAACTTTGAGAGGGAGGATTATATTTTAGAGGGGTTTGGTTAAAGAAGGGTGTTTAGAAATATGGAGGTGCTTATTAACATTTTGTAAGCATCTAGAGTGGTTTGGCTGTTGCATTAGTGATATTGATCCCAAATATAGATGAGTGATTGCAGGTTAATTATGTGACATTAATAAAATTATAAACTGTTTTGCTCCTGATTTTGGTTAAACTATTCAAACGGAGTAGTTTTGTCTTCTTGATAGTCTGGAAGAACAAGCTTATATCCCAAAATGCCTTATTCAATCCTGGTCTTGTTAGTTTTTCTCATTCGCTTTGAGCAAGAGAAAAAAGACAAGGATTGCACCTATTTTTCAAATAGCAGACATAGGTAGAGACATATTGAGGTCCAGGGCACACATTTCTGTTTTACATTCTTTCCCATAGGTCCCGTAGGATATTCCTGTAGGATATCCGTAGGATATCCTCTCCCCTATGCCCAAGAAGTACATATTAACTCTAAATTTAGATACTTTAAATATAAGCATTTTTGCCTGGTTATCTCTGTAGTCAACACAGAGTAACAGGCTGCAAATCATTTGTCATATTTTAGAAATCTGTTTAGTGATGAACCACATCTTAGAATACTTTTTTTTTTTTTTTTCTTTTTTCCCCAGTTATTATAAAGGGATTTTAATGGCTTAAATTATACCTGGTCAGGTGAATACTACTTCTACCACTTGCAATTTTTTTCCACCATTCATACCTTGAATAGAAGAAGGTGCCTGCTGGAAAACCTGTCTTGAACAACTAAGCATGGGGAAATACTTGCAAACACCCTTCTGTTTAGTGTTTCCTTTTACTGATTGCTGGGCATAGGTTATTTTGGTTACCATCCTCCAACACACCTGACTTTTCACAGTATTAGCAGTATTTTGGATTGTGATCAATTATACAGATTACAAAAAGGCAGGCAATGTGACCCTTATATCTCTGTTGTGTCCAGTCAGTGACTGGCACTTTAGCTTGAAGATTAGGATACACACTTGGGTTGTTCTGAAATATTTTCAATTTGATTTTCTGGCTAATGTGAACCAGGAGCTTTATTATAAGTCTTCCACTCCATATTTGTGATATGGTAAACTTTTGAATACTTAGTTATCTATAAAAACTTAAAATATAATTTAAAAATAAATACCAAACACAAAAAAAAAAAAAAAAAAAAAAAAAAAAAAAGCAGTAGGATTCTTACACTGAGATGTGGAAGCCCAGCTTCAAACTGCTGCCCTGAATCAGGAGCATTGCAACCTGAAAAACCTTCAGGTGCTATAGGCCGTGTTAGCTCATCTGCTTAGCAGCAGAGGTCATGATGAGCACATCACCCCTGTGGTCCATTATCTCCTCATGAAATTCAGAGACCAAATCAATGATTCTTCTCTAGTATTAAGACTCTCCACAGGATTGGCACTAACTGGCAGAAAAAATGTCTTTCCCTGCATGATCCTGACCTCCCAAGGCATTAAATTCAAGTGCATCTCTGAAACTCTTGACCAATGGAATAAAGTTCATGTGAAATATATGACAGCATCTGGACACTTCACTGTGAAGAGGAATTATTGTCATGCATATATGTATTTGTATAAGTAATGCAATAGTTATCGCTTCCCTTTAGCTTTCTTTTAAGTTTCTTAAATCTGTATAACTTCCATATAGCGACAAAAGGAAAGCAACCTCCAGCCTCCTTCCCTGACCCAAGAAAAAAAAATATCTAAGAAACAAAAAAGCCTCCACAACCAAACAAATACCCAAACCCACCAAATCAATAGAAACAAGCTATAGGCCATATGGAGAAGCAGAAGAAAGAGACAGAAGAAAGAGATATATGGTTATTAATATTTTTCTCTTTATACACATGATGAGGATCAAGAAAGTATGTGAGATAAAAAGGCTTTTCCACTGCATTTTGAAAGGAATTAATTTTAAATTAAAACTCTCCGGTTTTATTTTTACAAATAAGTAACAACAACAAGAAAAAAGACAAAGTATCCAGGTTGTGGGTGCTGAAGAAGTCTGTGGATTGAGTAATATCAATTTCACAAAGTGTACTACGTAATGATGTAAAAAATACCCACATGTATTACACTGAGCTTAACAATTACTGGTAAAGTGCATGTCTATACAGTCACAGCCACAACTGCTTTAGAATACTCTTCTAGAATGCAGGAGACCTACATTCACATCTTTATGTCAGCCCAGCCAGAACAGAGATTTGATAATGGGATTCCTCAGGAAAGATGTCATCTAATAATCTTACTAAGGGAGTGGGTGATAGATTTACCTTTTATGGCATGTCCAAACGAAAACAGGCTGCAGAATATGATTCCCAAATTACAGTTTTGCACAATAATGGAAACTTTTTTTGTCTTCCAATTAGGTGTCTGACCTGGGGACAGAAAGGGGTGCTAGAACATATTTACATGCCCTTTCTTACTATCCAGCTCCTCCTCTTTACTGAACTTTGTAAATTTTTTTAGGTGCTCAAATCTTACACAGCATTCTGTAGGGAATCTAGGTGACAAATTAAAGTCTGAGGATTCTAGTAGAGAGCAGGGTGCCTAAAGTCAATTTCTTCAATGCATACAATCCCTTTGAAGATTTAGTCCTAAACACAGAAGGGTAAGCCTTCTTGAATCTTAGTTGTCTCTGTAAGCACCAAAAGAAGAGCCAGTAGGCACAAACTGAACTACTTCACACTTTGAAAATCACAGAAATGGGAAAAATACATTGAATCACATCAGCTCTTTGTTATAAACTGAAATATTTTCATTTCAGTTAAATAATCATAGAATCATAGGATAATTTAGCTGGGAGGGACCTCAGGAGGTCTCTAATCAACCCCCCTGCTCTAAAGTTAAGTCATTTACTCAGGGCTTTGTCTACTTATACCTTAAAAATATCCAAGGATACATGGTATGTGTGCGTGTGCATGTTGTGTGTGTGCATGTGTATCTGTACCAGCAAGTGGAATGGGTCTGCAGCCTCAGGGGCTCATATATTCATATATCAGCAACTAGGAGACTGAGATTAGGTGTAAGCCCAGCTGCTGGAGGGATCCTCATTGTATTTTTGTATACATGTCTGTATATTCTCACCCTGCTCAGCTACAGAAGGAAACAGGATGAGGCCATTACTGCTATTTGTGTTTGTCTGAGTGCTGGATGTGCCTGTCTGTGTCACCCTGTGTGGCCTATCATGTGTATATATGTATATTTGTGGTGCAAAGGTGTGTTTGTGTGGTTTTGTGTTTGTGTGCGTACTGGTAATATAAGCTGAGGTACTAAATGCCGTCTTCTCATCTAAGACTATCCTTCAGAAATTAAGGATTCAGAGATGAGGCAGAAAGTCAGGAGCAAAGAAGACTTACCCTTGGTGGAAGAGGATCAGGTTAGAGAATACCTAAGGAAACTGGATGTACAAAATTCCATGGGATCTGATGGAATGCATCCACAAGTGCTGATAGAGCTGGATGATGCTATAGTGAGGCTACTTTCATTTACCTCAAATAATCATGGTAATTGTGAAAGGTACCCAAGTACAGGAGCAAAGCAAACATCACTCATATTTTCAAGAAGGACAAGAGAAAAGGACCCACGGAATTGCATACCATCAGCCTCACCTTGATACCTGGGAAGGTGATGGAAGAACTAATCCTGGAAACAATTTCCAAGTATGCAAAGAATAAGAAAGTTATCAGGAGTAGTCAGCATGGATTCACCAGGGGGAAGTCATGCTTGACCAACTTGATAGCCTTTCGTGATGAAATGACTGGCTTGGTAGACAAGGGGAGAGAAGTGCATAATTGTCTACCTCGATGTCAGTAAAACCTTTCACACTGTCTCACATAAGATCCTTATAGAGAGGCTGTTGATTAACAGGATGGATGAGAAGACAGTGACATGGGTTGAAAACAGGCTGAACGACTGGGTCCAGAGGGTGGTAATCACTGTGGTACAAAGTTTAGTTGGAGACCAGTGTTTAGTGGTGTACCCCAGAATGAGTACTGGGTCTGATGCTGTTTTAATGATTTAATGATTTATTAATCATTATTTATATATTTATTAATGATCTGGATAATGAGGCACACTGCACCTCAGAAAATTTGCTGAGGAAACAAAACTTGGAGGAGGGGCTGATAGATGAGATGGTCCATCCAGAAGGACCTTGACAGGCTGGAGAAATAGGCTGAGATGAGCCTCATGAAGTTCAGCAAGGAAAATACTAAGTTCTATCTTAGGTGACAAAATTTCTTTTAATGAATTTGTGTATTTTTCAAGGTTATTTGAGAGTCTTTCTAGTTTTGAATGTAGATTTCAAGAAATTAGCTCTAAAATAAATCAGTGTCCAAGTATTCCTTTACTAAAGACAGGTTATCTGTTTTCAACAAGCTGTAAAAATATATTTGTGTACACATGGATGTATAACCACAGTCTTATAAATGAATTTAACAATATGTATAAGCGTGTATAAGTACACACAGACCTCATTGTATACATACACTCATACATTCAGAGACAGATTTTATAGAAGGGTGTTTGTATGTACAGGTGTATATTCAGAGGCTTATTAAAAACTAAAAGATCAGGCACTACAGGAATGTAATTTAGGCAAATAGGATTTGAATACAAATGTCAATGTAAAATAAGTATTTTAACTTCATTCCTATCTCTTGTGGTTTATATGGATAAAACCTCTTTTCTATGGCTTGGAATTGAATTTCTGCTAAGTATGCTAGTTTAAGCTCCTCATGTTTCAGTCTTATGTTTCTTGTGAATAGTCATTAAAAGAAAGTAAAATCAATAAAGAGATTTCTTCTAGAACTCTAGGAATATTTGCAAATGCTGTAGAAATACTGTTTGCTAGAGCAGAGATAAATACATAAATATAGCTTAGAAATAATGGAATTCATTGCATAGTTCTGGGATCAGAGCTCAAGACTGCACAGTAAATAGTTCCAAAAGCATTACCATAAGTCCGAGAATCAGAAGTCTTCACAGCTTAATATCCACCTGAGAGAGCTTTTTAGATAGGGGTGTCAGGAACGAGCAACAGATCTGAAACACTAACACGGCAGTGGAAATCACTTTGGTATTTTCCTGGATAGAGCCGGGCAAACTCCCTTTTCCTGAACTTGACACACAAACTTAATTTCTGAAATACATTGGACAGTGTTTTGATTATACTACAGTAATGTAGAGATATCTTAATGGAAAATTTCACATAAAGCGGGCATCAGAACAGACCTTTGGTCATTCTGAAGGGGTCTTTACTCACACCACCAGTTAGTTTTCAAAGTACGGCAAACCTACTTTGTTGGACCACACTACCACTGATGTCAGATTTGCTTCTGTCTCCTCTATAGCAAACAGTTGTCTTTGAAAATTTTGAGTTTTTTTCAGGAAACTGACAACCTCATTTTCAGTTCCGTTATGAAATTAGTGCAAAAAGGTTTTGGTCAATGTTTTGCTTTCAGCATCTCCTATGTTGAACAACCAAGGACACTGGCTGGAAGAAGCAACCAATTAAAGGGACTCTGGAGATTCAAATAACTTGTGTTATCCTTTCACTGCTCATTGATTTTTAGCACACATTTGAAATCACACACAAAATCAATGCATGTTTTCCACAGAGAGTGTCAGAATATCTTATGTATATGCTTACTAATTTGTGTATGTAATGTAATTTTCATCTACAACACAGACAGGTTATAATGTGTCAACTCTTAACGTGCAGAATCAACTTATTTCAGTGATTGAATGGGGGGGAAAGTAACAAAAATTTTCCATTTATAAATACAAGTAGAAATTGATTCCATATAGGATAATTATGCTATTATTGATAACATGTAATCATCAAACAACAGCTTTTAGCTAGGGTCCTGAGACGTTCAGACATGCATTATGATGGATATCCTTAATATTACACAAGTAATTATTGCTTTTAGTGTTTGGAATTTTTTTCCTTCCTACATATTGCCCAGAAATAAAAAGTTTGCTACATCAGAACCATGATGGAATATTTGTTTGGAGCTGGTCTAGAAGGAAAGTCCTTTTGAAACACTAGAAGAGCTTCTAGTACACTTGTTTTTCTTTTGGAATTTGAAAGAACTGATCTGGTGCAGTCCTCCTCAATGAGTTATAGGACTGACCAGACCACAGTTCAAAAAGCTACACCTCTGCATCCTGTAAAGGCTGGGATGCAATGACAGCATTGCCACTTTGTTACAACATATAGAACACTGGTAGCTGATCAAACTGCCTTCTGACAACCTTCAACAGTTATTTTTGAGAGTAAGTGGATCTTTTCATGCCAGCTGCACAGCACTGGGAAATGAAGTTTTGTGGAGAAGTATTTTGTGTGATAGTATTTGAAGGGACTAGATAATGAGGTATGGGAAGATTGCTGTGCGATAGGATTGGTTACTGTAAGTACTTCAAATGTTTGTCATCACACAGTAATTGGCAAGCTCTTTACCACGTCTGATGTCTGTTAATTCAGCATGGTAAGCAAGCATATCTGCTTTAACACTGAACAATAAAAAAAATTGTAATACATCCAAACTGACTAAAAAGCAAAATTCCAACTACGACATGGAGTTTATGGGTTCTTGTGTATTTAATGTCTTTCTTTGGGTTTAGTCCTTAATAATTGCTTCTGCTATATTTTTTCTTTTTAAGTCAACAAATATAGTTACAGTTGACAGCTAAATAAGAGAGACACATTCCTTTTACACAGCAAAATTCATGGAAACAAATCATTTTCACTGAGCAGCAGGGGACAGGAGTGACATATCAAGATACATTTACAGGCATTGTTGTTTTCCTATGCCTCATGAGTTTGAAGATCTTCTTTGGCACATGGCAAGTTTTCACAGGCAAAAGTAAAAATCCTTTTAATGGCCTTTTACGTATCACACAGGGCTGGCTAGAAACTTCACAGAAGTTGAGTTACCCTAATATAAAATAAAACAGTCGCTGTATTAACAAGTCAAATTATTTACCGTAACGTCATGATTTTTCACATTCCCAATTAATTACATGTAGACTCCCAGTTCCCACAGAGCCATATGTACCCACACACCTGCAGACCGATAGGCAGGCACGTGGCAGACAGCAAATCAGCAAGGCACAGAGAGTGCGCCCAATTGCTTACTTATAAACCTAAGTAAGGCATAGATATGGCCTTGGATCTGCATTACTTTTCTCAGAGCCACAAGTCAAGAAAAAGATTATTCCCTATTATGAACTTTATAAGGAGTATAGTTCTCAGGGAGATAATAAAATGTAATGTTTTAGACTACTGGAGTGTTTATAGAAGATTTTGTCTTTGAAATTCTGATAATGGCAGAACTCCCATTGGCATCAAGGAGAATTTTGCCTGCCAAAAGGCTGGAAGATCAACTAGACAGTATTTACAATAAATTTACAGTACATTTAAGGGCTTTTAAGACTTCAAAAATCATTTTGTGATTTCCCACATAATAGGTCTCTAGACTTTGGATGAACTAATTTACAGATTCTTCTTCATGGATATTAGTTTACACACTTGAGAATTTGTACAAATTAGAATATCTTAAAGTAATGAATTTTGCCCTATCTTAAACTTTAGGGATTTAGGATAAAAATGAACCATCAGCACTTTGTTTGGTTTTGGTCCAACTCTCTACATAACCAAACAGACTCATAATTCATCAAGAAGGTACTTTCTGCTGGAGAGTGAGCTAAATTTTCCCTTATTATGTCATGATAATCAGAGGTACTTACCTTTTTTATTTGCATGAATTTGTTCCTTGTGCAGTATCTTGTGCTGGTAGTTAATGCTGGTAGTCTAAATATATTTTTTCTAATTTTGCGTGAAAAAGGGAATATTAACTATATCTTACAGAATAGATAAAAGAGTCATTTGAAAGTCTCCTTAGTGCTCTATATTACCCAGGGAGAGAGTGGAAGTGAGGCAGAGATAGAAAGAAAAAAACAAAAAGGACAAAGAGAAAGGGAGAAAGGGGAGGTGGGGAGGAGGGCAAAACTCTTCCAGAGCATGATTCAGACCCGAAACCTTACTGAAATATTCTGATTTTGATTGGAAACTCCCATGTCAATTGCCTATGTTTAACCACTCCTAATAACCCTCAAAATGTCATGAATAAATAAACTAATGGAGTGTTTTTTACTATACTTTGCACACTGATGATTTTATTCTGACTGAATTATATGGGCTTATACACCACAACAGAAGTATTCTGATATGGTAACACAAGGTAGCTTATAGTCACTTCTTAATTTTGTTCCTTTGGCCTCTCAACAACATCCTAGAAAAGTCAAGTCTGAGGAAGACTAAAATACTAACTTTCAATTATTGTCACTGTTTCATTAAACTGTTACAATACCACTTTTCATATAAAGAAGTCTAGAACGGGATAATTGCAGTGTGATTGCAGTAGTGATTTTATCCTTGTTCAAATGATTTTGTACTGCAATTCTGTTGCTCATAACCTTTGAATACCTGACATGTAATTTTGTTCTGATTTATTCTACTTTAAATAATGTTTGATTGGTATGAGCAACATGATGATATCACTTGTTCTGGGCTTTACAAATGCATCTGAGTGTTTGCCACACTGAGAAATGCATTGTAGGCATTCTGAAAAGGTTATGGACAGTAAATAGAATGGCTTATTTCATAAAGTGGCTGTTTTAATAGATTTGAAAATTCCACATTACTAGAAAAGTCAATTTTAGAACCACGTTTTCCTTAAGAGAAAAAACAAAGCTCAATTTTCCATGTCTAAATAGACTCAGACAGACTACAGATGTGCTATTAAATTGTCTGCTTTTGAAAAGTATATACAGATCCATCAACAAAAAGGTACAATGCAGTTTTATAATTCCCCTACCCAGTGTGATCTCAGTGTACTTTTTATGAGATTACATAGGGGAAACTTACCCTACTGCACTTTTTTTGATGGGAGATGCAAATGTGAACTATTCGAAGGAAATTTTCCATAGGCATACAGAGGTAGGTACCATTTTTGTTTAGAAGTATATAAAATTCTTCTTCCACTTAACTCTTCTGATTAGGTAATAGGAAGGTCAACCATGGAAAGACAGCAGGAGGAAAAAAAGAAATTATCAGACCTAGTCTCACCACTGAGGTGCCAGTACTTCATAAATATAAAGGAATCCTCATGCACCTCCAGCTTTGCCTAACATAGAAGAGTCATCTGACATTTGTATGAGACCAGTTCTATTAGTTGTGATGCGGTCTTCTATGAGAATAATGTGGTTGAGGCTCATTTGTAGAAATATTTGAATCTCAATACAGGCTTTTTGCAAACTTGTAGAGGTCATCATAGGGTTTTAGTGGGAGAACAGTCCTTATTAGATAAAATAAACTGCTTTTAAAAATTATAATAGAGATGAAAAACAGAAAAAAAAAAATGCTTTGCTATATATTTTCAGAGCTTGATCTGTCTGTATCCAAGTGGCCTACCAGTGCATAGCGAAAAGTGTTTTCATCCTGTGTCTGTCCACACAGACACCTACACAGAACTTTGTTTTCTCTTAAGAAACGTGTCACTTCCCAGTCCACTGGTATAACTCTTAAAAAATCTTTGAGTTTTACTTAAGTTTGAAAGGAAAGAATTATGATGTAAAGTTTATAATTTTATCTTTAATTGGGAAAAAGATAATCAATAGACAAAAGAGGTGTGTTCATGTTCTGAACAGCTTTTCTGTCTTCTAGTTATAGTAGCAGAAGGACTTATTTATAGTGTTAAATGTATAGACCAGGGGTCCTCAAACTTTTTAACCAGGGGCCGCCGCGCGGATGAAGGAAGTGGCAGGCAGTCATCTGCGGCTGTTTGGTTCCCCCCTCAATCCCCAGCGGGGGGCGGGGGGGACGGGGGTACGGGCAGGGGGGTGCTGTAAATACCAAGGGGCTGGATTGAGGACCCTGGGGGGCTGTATCTGGCCCGTGGGCTGTAGTTTGAGGACCCCTGGTATAGACCACAAATACTTAAATGCAACTCTACAACCAGCTGAGAAAGAAAGGCAAATGTTATCACAATTTAAACTTCAGGAAATTAGTAATATCTTAGCACTGGGTACTCAAGATAACAGGTAACAGAATATATAATATGCAGAAACTGAAAAAAAAACAAAAACTTTTGGGAAAAGAGAAGAAAAATAAAAAAATGTACAGCAGTATGTCTGTTCAATCACAGTGAACTGGCATTTTAAATAGCTCATATTTATTCTTCTTCATAGATACGGGGCTTAGGCTGAACTGAAATGTGTGCTACAGAACCAGTGCTGCTACTAGCAACTTGCATTATACAGCTTGTCAGTCATTTTATTAAGCACCTACCACCTTGAGTTTTATCACAGCAGACAGCACATGAATAAGAGAATTTTACGAATTTTGAAAAAATATTTTTTTTCACTTTTATACTACATATTTCCACAACAGCTAAACCCTTTGGTTTAAAAAATTAAAAATGTCTAAACTACATGTGCCACTCTCACTAGTAAGAATAAGTAAGAGATGCTCCTACTAAAAATGTCATTTCGAGGCATCATTAGAAAACTCAGTAGTAGTTATGTGAACAAAATCTAGAAGACCAATAAACAGTACTCATTAAAAAAAAAAAAAAAAGAAATAATTGCCTCACCCCAAAGACAGGTAAGTTTCTCCAACAGCTATCGGAAGAACAAATTCTAAAGGCAATGAGGATCCACAGAGTCCATTTTTCTCAGCCTACAAAGATGATGTTCAGTGTATCACAGCAGTGTCTTAACAGCTGTACTAAGCCCTTTTCATAAGCAACAGGTTTCAAACTACACAGAGCTTTAGAAATTACTTCCAATTTGAGCAGCATACAGAGGAAAGAAAATACTTTAAAAGAAAGAGCAAAGGTAGAGGATATGAGCTTGTGAAGGTCTCCTTACGTAAAAAGGAAAGAAAAGTTCATACAGTTCTGCTCACCAGTTTACCCCCTAAGAAAATAATATGTAGAAATTCTCCAGCTGTCAAGGACTGGATACACTTGATCAAATTTAGACATCTTCAGCACTGAAGTCATCAATGTCTTCCTCTAAAGAGGCTGACCCAGATTAACTAATGAATGGAAATAAGCACTCATTCTTAGGAAAGAAATCATCTCAACATAACATAAACATAGAACAAGTCAAATTAATTGCATCCTAAGACTGCCATTTTTGTCCTCAAATATAAAGGAAGACTTGGATGACTAGTTCATCTCTGGCTTCCTGAACTGCAGATGTTTAAGATAATTGCATCCAAGAGAACCAAAGTATGTATGCATATCAGAAAACATGACCTATGTTGGAAGGGCTGTAGACTACTAGCTAGTCCTCTGTGGTAAAGGAATCTACCAAAAAGTACTGGAAAGCTGCTGAAATCTGTAGAGAAAAAAATATTTATTTTTTTTTCCCCACAGTCTAAGTATTGTGGAAAAAAAGATAAGTGAAAGATCTTCCATGAAGACACAACCTTTCAGATAACACCCTTAATTTTCTTCACCTCATATCTAAATGTGACAGCTGGGCATCCTTAATAAATGCATATATAATATGTCTCCAATTTTTTAACTTACAGTAATGACCTTCATGAAAAAGTTATACTATAGGATTTCATTCTTGAAAAAAAAATTGATGGCATAATATTCCTCAAAGCTTGCTGTCTGACTGAATATGCAATGTAACTCAAAATGTGAGAAAGTCATAGGGCATCAAAGGAGCTAGAAATGCACACAAGGACATATACTATTACATCGTTGAAAATAATAGATTTTTTTTGGTAACTTTATACTCAATTCCATCCTCTTCTCCCCTTTTTAATTAGCTTTCCTCTATAACTTCTCTTACAGCTCTTTAGCCTCTGGCTGGGTTGACATGTGGAAAAATTCCTCTGAGGCCAATGTTAATGTGGTTCTCTGGTTCGTCCAGTAGTAATCACAAAGTATTGTTGATAAAATCTCTCAAGCACAACACCTCCAGGATAACAGCCAGTGACCAAGAAAGTAGGAATGACCTGAAGTTCATTCTCCTTTTTGTGTGAAAAGAGAATAACTCCATCCCTCTGCTGTTTCTCATTTCAAGGTCAGCTCAACATACTATGCTTTAATTGTGGTACATGATTACTCAGTACATACCCAGAATTCTTGTATTTTCTAATCTTTATTGTCTATGGTTAATCATTGAAATGGAAAATGAATACTGTGCTATCATATGTATAAGCAGAGAATCTGTGTAACAGTGACCAATGACCATTCAACCACTCCTGGCTGACTGTTGAATCTAATGAATGTTTTTAATCAATACCTTTGCAGCCTCATGTGTTCATAAATAAGGTTTATAAGAGACAAGAGCTACATCTCTGAAACTGTCTGAGCGTCCAGATTTCAGAATACTTAGTGCTTTGTAGCACACAGTGTCAGTGATTCAAGCCATATTTAATATGTAATTTTTGTTTATTTTCTGGGAGACTGCTTCATTTTATATTGTCCCACTATGGAAACCATCTTGTAGACCCTGCAGTAATATGCAGAACATAATTACTCTCTTGTTAAAATTCTTTTAATTAATCAATAATGGTATGTAGATTAATAGAGGGATGTGTAACATATACAAGAGTCTTTCCTTCTTTTGCAAATGTCAATAACAAAGTTTCATTTAAAAAATAAGATCAGCTATAAAATTTCCCTTTTTTATTTAAAGTTCTCTCTAGAATTAAGGTAGAATCAGAAATGCTGATGAAAGGTGTTTTCAGGTGAAAAAAAGGAATCATTCATCTCAGAATTTCCTAATGAAGTCTTAGTGCATACTGTATACCTTCAGCACATAAGACCGAGAAAAAAAAAAAAAGCAGCCATTATCATTACTATCATCATCATCATCAGTCATCAGCTCCACCACACAGATTTGTGCATATGCTGTAATGAGAAAAAAAAAAAAAAAAAAAGGGAAGGAAAAGAAAAAAGAGACAAAAAGAGAAAAGTACCTGCTAATTCCAGATTGCTGAATAATTTTAAATAAACAGCAGACTACTCCTCTGAATGACCTCTTAAAGGAGATTACATTGTCAGCTTTGTCATTAGTCTAATCAATACAGTCCCGCTATATTTGCCTCTTATTTATAGAAGCATTCATAGGAAGAGTTATCACTAACCCCTGCATGAGCATTCTCCTGTCCCCATGGATGCACAGTATGTCACCAACTGTCAGTCAGATCATCACTGACATGAACAAGAAACAGTGACTCTGTGATTGGACTATGGAACATACTATATTCTTCCAGAAGAATGAACACGAGTCCGAAGGGACCATCATAGATGTTGTTGAGCATGGAGATTTGGTGTGAATTCCCTGTTAAGTCAGTCAGACAAAATTATTTTTATGATGTGTTTCTAAGGAGGCCCTTGGTAAAGATAGTGGGCTTGCTGCTTTTGTTTTCTACTAGCTTGCTTGTCAGGAGGCTCAAAAATACCTTTTTATCATTTCCCCATAATCCTTACAGAAGTACAAATTATAGCTGTGAGCCACTGAAACTTTGCTGAAAATATGCTGGGCTGAGCATTAGCATACAGTACTAACATACATAACATACAGTACTAACAAATACCAAACTTAGTTCTCCTGTAATGACAGTTCTTTAACCTTCCTGACAAACTATAACAAGCAGGAGGGGTAAAAATGTCATTGTATCTGGCTTGAAATTTGATTAGAGACAATGTGAATTTGAGAGTAAACTATAGGTGAGAAAATTCACATCCAAATTGTGGGGAAATACTACTTAGAGGGAGATGTTTGGAGGCTGTGGTTTTGCTTTTTTTGCTTAGTATTATCACAAAACACCATGTTTCTGTGGGTACTGGAGAGAAAATGATTGTGCAGTTAAGCTATTTCAGAGTTCTAGAAGCAGAGCTATGTGAAGTTTATGAGATATCCACATACAGAGCTCCAAGAAAACTCATTTAGCAAGCTCAGTGCAACCTTTACCTCCCTAAGTTCCCCAGATAAGTTGGGAACAATATTTTGCTAATGCTGCCTAAGCATATAAACTTGCAGCAAAATGTGATAGGAAGAAATTAGTTTATTAACCTCTCAGAAAGCATCTAACATCTAAATAAACACATTAAAATATCTTATCTATCAATGCCACTCCACTATAATCCATTATCTTAGACATCTGCATGTACTTCAGAATTAGACACCGATATTTGTTGATGACTTTATGGGCATGTCATCAAGTAAAGCTAATCAATACTTTCTTCTGACTTGCTTGGAATAATTAAAAAGGAGTTCAATGTAAAATGCGCTAATATTAATAATAAAAGCCAAATGCAGAATTTTGTTATACATCTTCTCAAGCCTCAGCTGTCAAAACAGCTCTTGCAGTGTTTGATGGCTTTTTTGCTTTTTTTTACATTTTCAACCTATATATGATGAGCCATATTCTAAAAACTTTCAGCTTTGATATACCTATAAAATGTTTTATCTTTTTGTGGGTTGCCATTGGCTGGGTGCCGTGTACCCACCAAGCACATTACCCTGCTCCTCAGCAGAACAGGGCAGCAAGAAAAAAAGATGAAAAAAAAATAATCCTCGTGAGTCGAGATAAAGGTCTTTAATGAAGCAAGTGCAAAGGTCACATGCCAAAGCAAAGGAAAAAGAAAAGATTTATTCTCTACTTCCCATCAACAGGCAATGTCCAGTCAATTCCCGGGAAGTAAGGCTTCAGACAGTTGCTCTGTAAGACAAAAGACATAATAACAAATGCCCCGCCATCTTCTCCTCCTTTCTTTTAGTTTTTATTGCTGAGCAGATGTCATATGGTATGGAATATTGCTTTGGTCACTTTGGGTCAGCTGTCCTGGCTATGTCCCCTCCCAAGATCTTTCCACCCCCAACCTACTGGTGAGAGGGGAATGGAGAGACAGACTTGGTGCTGTGCGAGCACTGCTCAGCAGTAGCCAAAACACCGGTGTGTTAAAACATCTTTCTAGCTACCAATGCAAAGCGTAGCACTATTGGCACTGCTATGGGGAAAATTAACTCCATCTCAGCTAGATCAAATACACTTTTCTATCAATTTTTTTTAAAAAAATTATTATATGATTTGAAAAATACCAAGTTACTTCAAATCTATGCTGTGATGGCTTATATAGGTGTCTTTGACTTCTTATTGATTTTCTCTCAAAAAAGAACTGAACACAAATAGTTCTGACTTTGTTTTTATCGTTCCAGTGAGGTGAAATTAACTGCTATATGTACCGAGCAAGGCTCTTCCTCTGGATAAAGCATACTTTAAATACTGTCAGAAAAGCTAGAGATAGAAAACTGGCAACAGGTGGATGGCAGAGAGCCACTTCTTCAAGTCAGTCCAGACTACATATGCTGAAGAACTCAGGAAAAAAGAAAAAAAAAAAGTCAGTATAAAAATGGTGCCAAACTATATACTCTAGATCCTGTTAGAAGACAATATCCATATCTTGGAGAGGGTTTTGCTATAGATTCATCTTCACCAATGCACTTCAATGTATCTAAAAAGGTGATTAATTATAAGCTTAATTTAAGATTACTTAATCAGGAAAATTATTCCTTATTATCAGTTAACAAGCTTCTTATGGTAACTGAGTCAAGTCCTTAGAGCAAGGAAAATAAACAGAGAAATTTAGGGTAAAACGTGTTTTAAATGCCAGTTACTTACACATTTTTTTTTCCAAGAAAGAATCAAGAAACTAATTGAAGTTCTGTGAAAAGGAATAGATTCCTTTCCTATGTACCATTAAGGATTAACTCAAATCTTCATAATTCTCCTAAATGAATTAGGTCAATAATAGCAGTGAGTCAAAACACAATTCTTTGTAAGTAAACATTCAGCTGCCAAACATTACAAGCAAAATTTCTAAATCAGTAGTATTTTATCAATATTTATGTATCATGTGAAAGTGATTAAAATAGGTTCTTAGGCCTTCCTTTTTAAAATACAGGTAATTTTTGTTTGGTTTTTAGATCTTGCAGATAAAACATAATTTTTATTCATGTTCTTATGCTTTCAAGGATACACTGTCAGATTTATAAGGAGTCCTTAAAGCATTCTAAAGAGTTTTTCTCTAGTAGTAGATAAAAATATTAACTAAACCCACCCTAAAAAAACACAAACCACCAAAAACCACCCACCAAACAAAACCAAAACAGAATGATACAAAACATTTTAAGGCAATTTTGAATTTTCCTTAGAAATTTATAATTTCATTTGCTTTCATTTTCTTGAGCATTATGTCCTAGAGTTTTTAAATTCTCAACAAATAAAGATTCATATGAACTGTTTCAGCTATTTACTTCTCCAGTATAACCACATGGATCAAAATAAAATGCAGAGGAAAAGGAGAAAATCAGATGATCTTAGCATGCCACCTCATTGTAGACAAACATTGGAAAAGATTTTCTGTATGAACCACATCTCTTATCAATATGGTATTACCACTGACTTTGGTTTGGCCCTTGATTTATGTGTTGTACGTATGATAGCACCAAGTATCAAGACTCAGCATAATAAAGCCAGATGAAAACTGAGCAGAGTACAGCTATTCTTATCTCTTCACATGCTTATATAGCAAACAGTTCTTCTTCATCTATTTTATTAAATCAACTTAAAACACACTCTGGGGAACTTCCAAAAGAATTAGTGATACCATTGACCTATGGTAGTCTATTAAGGTATTTATCTGGGGTTTATTAGCAAGGGAAAAGAACATAGAAAACCACTACCTGCATAAAGTTAGATTTCCCATATTTGCTATACCTGTTTTCAGAGAAATGAAACTTAGGCCTGTTTAGGCCTAAATTGGAACAATCTCTAAAAGTTTGCATGCATAAATTAGTGACTATGAGATCAGCCGTTTCCAACATATTTAGTTAATGTTGTTTTTCATTACTCAGAACAGGGTATTACCTTCTCCTAGGCTTGAACAAGGTGTAAATTGTTCAGTACTGGCAGAAGCATGTGCGTGATATGCCCAAACTGTATTCACATGTGTGAATATGTGTGAATATATGGCCTACATTTTCCACCTGACTTGACTTAGGCTTCTTTCCCATATTGTGTCTCTTCTGTAGCATATGATTTGCAAACTCGGAGGAGATAATAGTCATACACACATAATATTATGGAGGAAACAAGGTAAGTTTAAACAGAAGAGAGCAAATTTTAGTAATCAAGTGTTTGGAAGAAGTCTGCTACACAGTTTCAGAAAGACCACTTAGTCTAGATGTCAATAGCTTTGGTAGGAATTTCTTACTTGGCTTAAATAATGCTCTTTATTGCTGAACAGCATTGGTAGGCATTTTTTTGCTCAGCCTAAATAATTTTTTTAAGAGCTGAATAGCTATAGACACAATATTCTCAGAATCAGGTTGTTAGCCAAAAAAAGAAATGCAATTAAAATCCTTTTAAAGTCCATTTAATGAAAGCAGCAAAATACTCATTGCCAACTATGAAATCTACTTTAGAGATGACCCTAGTTGTCTTTTGATGCTTGTAAGTTATGTGTTTTCCAAGTAAGGTTTGCAGTTCACTGTTACCCATACTTTTTCTACTACAATGAAGAGTGCAACAAATTGGCATGTACAATGGGTTCACAGGAGGAATGACCTCCTGTAAATGTATTTGTAAACACCACAGAGTGCTGTATTGTTCAGTACTATTTCATTTCTTCACTGTCTATTAGAGTTTAAATTAATTTAGTGCATCTGAAAGTGGCCAAACTGACCTCCAGGGAAGCTGCAGATTCTTGGAGGGGGCGGGGAGGGGGGAAGGTTGCAAGTGGGATATTATCCACTCCAATATCCTCTGATCTTTTCATAGAAGGATTGTCTGAAATGTGCATGTCTAGACAGCTTTCATTCCATTACTTAGTCTATTTCCTGTGCATAAATCAAAATTATTTTAAAAATTCAAAAGAGTTCATACACAGGCCTGTTTTTTATACACAGAAGCAGACCTATGATGAATATGAGAACAGAAAATGTTGATCTCTTTATTTATGAATATGTTATATGTAATTATATATGACTATGCACAACTGGTTGATACAAGAATTCAACCAAAGTTAGTAGTTTTTTCTCAGTGTATAAGGTAATTGGAGCTTGTATAGACCAACAAAGTTTCCTCTCAGGTAGCAAATTCTTATTGGAGAACTAAAATTAGTCTTTCAATAGAAGTAAAAAATTAACTTTTTCAGAGATTATGACCGTGTCTTCAAACTCTATTAACAATGGCTTTGAAAGATGGTGGCATTTGCCAAAAAATCATCCCAAGTTAAACATGTCATGTATCTCAGAAACTGAAGAGGGGGAAATTTTAACACTGTGTATAATGTTTCTTTCCAGTAGGTATTATATGATAAAAGATGACAAAGTATTTTATTATTGCCAGCTAATGAAGTTACTTCTTCATTGAATTGTTTGTTGTTCTTTTGATATCTGGTTTTGGGTTTTTTTTTCTCAAAATTTTCTTTCTTTCAGTTTTGTAATACTGTCCACAGCCGAACTCACTTACATTACTGGAGTAACAGCCAAACTGGTATCACCATATGCTGTCTATATATATAATATATATATATGTATATGTATATATGATATATATATGTATATATGAGATATATATATATATATATGATACTATATATATGTATAGTATCTCTATCTATATGTAGTCTCTTTAGCCTGTAGTCTCAATTCTAACTTTTCTCTTTCCTTCCAGCTCACTTCTTTCAAAAATACATCTTTCCCTTTTTTCCTCACACAGAATATATACGTTACATAAAATCTATCCATTCTCTTAGAACGTTACACTCAAGAATATCCTTAAGACTAGATACTTCCAATCTAATTTTAGCCATTTACTGCATCAGACAATAGCGGTCATGTTGTAGCCAATGGGAAGAGATGTACTTTTCTGGATCAGCTCTTAGAAAACCTACAGTCCTAACCCAAACTCCTCAAATAAGTTCCTAAAGCAGAATGGGATGAATCCAAGAGTTGTAACCAATGGTGGCTCACAAGATGTCAAAACCTTTACCCTAGGTATTGAAAGGAACACTCCACCTGAGCACAGGCATGACAGAATAACTATTTTTTATTAACGAGGTTTTCAGGATTAATGTGGCACAAACTGAACACTAGGGCTGAGTCCACAAAATTATAGGGCTGTGTAAAATTATGATGTACTACAGTGGATTTCTACTGGTAAGATTATTTCTTGTAATATTATGCCAAATTGGATTTTTGGGTTTGGGTTTGATTTTTTTTTTTAATACTTATATTTTCTACTACATCTCATTTTCTACATAACTCATAGGAGCACAATCAGAATTTGCTGGTGATAATTTATTGACAGGGCAGCACTTTCTCATTTCTAATTAAAATGATCACCAGAGAGATTCTCTCACTTTTGGTGGATGATTTAGTAATATGACTAAAATATGATCAGTAAATAATTAGTTTGACATGCAGAGATAATACGCAATTGATAGTATATATACAGTTAATCATAAATTGAATTAATAACTTCTGTTAACTCAGTATAAGCAAACTGGTTGCAACAATCATTCTGATGAATAAGGGCTAATAGGAAGCTTAATGCCCATCTTAAAAAAAAAAAAAAAAAAAAAAAGAAAAAAGGGGGATGGGGGAAGTAAGGTAACAATAGTGGAGAACTATAGATAAGTTACCATAACTTCAACTTTCTAAAATTTCAGCAGTAAATAATAAAAGTACCTATTTGCAAGTACACAGGAGAGAAGAATGAAGTACACAGCACACAGAATGGAGCTCTGTGAAGAACAAGTAGGGTCAAACCAACCTAAACAATCTAGTCTTTCTACAAAATGGGAAACAGAAAGGGAGTTGTGTGTCATATAGTTTCACTTTTTTAACATATTTGTTGCTCTTTCATATGACATTTTCTTAAGAAAATATGAGAAGTATAGCCAAATTACAGGGACATGAATGTAAACCAAATTGCTTATCCATATCCACAGAGAAGGAAATAAACTGTCCTCTAAAGTCATGATGTATCAGACAAGAAATAATGAGCTTCAAAGGCAACATGAAACATTCAGAACAGACACTGGGGAAACATGTAAAGGTAAGGTAGTAAATTGCAGGCGTGGATTGCTAGGATAGTCTCTGTCATAGCACTCTAAAAGAGGTGGGGAATGTCTATGCAGAATCATAGAGAAAGCTGATTCTGCCTTAAGGAAGGAAAAGGACTAGATGACCTCTCAATGTCTTCTTAGTCTTGTTTTTTGAGATTCTATTATGTAGCTAAGTAAATGTGAATACATTATTCAAAATGTTGTAATACCATAGTTAATATTTTATAATAATATTAAAATAGTTAATACTATCCATTGAATGTTGATAATGACACCTGCGCTTTGTAAAAAATTTTGCTTACAATTTAAATTATGATTGGTATTTCATGGAATATTACTGACTAAAGTGCCATCTATTACCTAAGGTTTAGTTTGTGAATCAATAGCCAAAGAAAAGATTTAAGGTCACTATCTTTTCTTATAATTTCCTAGAAATAAATTTTATTTCCTGATATGACCATTCAGATTGATAGATAACAAAGTTTCTGTGAAAAAAGAACCTGTGGAACAGTTACAAGGTTTAAGGATGCATCTGCTTTCATTTATTTTATTGTCAATGAGATTACTTTTATTCATCTATACAGTTGTTGTGTGGCAGAATAGAAAACTTAGGCTTCAGACAGCAGTCAAGATAAGAATGAAATTCAGCTTTATCAGGGGACTGATAGACAGGATCCCCTTGCAGGATGACCTGAACACCAAAGAGTCTGGTGAGATCCACTTTTCTTCAGGGAAAAACTCCTTAAAACACAAGAAGTTAAATCCCAATATGAACAAGAAGGTGTGGCAGAAGGCCAGCTGAGTCAATGCAGAAATTCTGGATTAGCTCAAGCACAGAAAGAAAGCACACAGAGTGGAGCTGGGGACTCTCCACTCAGAAGTGATACAGGAACAATGCCAAGTCTTTAGGAAGAGAATTAAGGAAACCAAAGTTCAGCTGATGTTGAAAATGACAGGACACGAAAGGGAGCAAGAAGCAATTCTACAGATAAGTAGTGAAATAAAAGGGAAATAAAGCAGAATGTGAGCCTGCTACTGAATGAGACAGACATCTAGCTTACATAGGATATTCACATTTAGTCCTGCTTTTATCAGGAACCTGAGTAAGATGACCTACAGGGAAGCTTCCCTCCTAACAATTTTTTTTTGTTGTTGTACTTTTCTTACATTTTTTTTTTCAAAATTCTAAGAAATTGATGTGCAATAACGTATTTGTTGATTTACCCTTAGCTTCTCCTTTCAAAATCTCCTGTTCTCTCTTCTACCTTCCTTAGCTGACACAATCTTTAAAATTCTTGTTGAGTTTTATTTCCTTCAGACATTGTACTCCATTATCATAGTAGCTACTGCTTGGCTGTGTCGTGATTATTTCTTTAAATTTAATTCCTTTTGAACACTTAATCATTTCTGCTGCATTTGCTTGAACTCCCTCTGATTCGTTACACTATGTGTGATATTGAGGTTCAGAACTGAACTTACTCTTGCAAGCGTGATCACGCTGGGGTCATAAAGAAAGAAACTATTGTCTGCCTGCTGTGTGACATCAATGTGACAGATTCCTTGGTCTCTAACAATAATTTTCATTTAATTTAAAATAGAAAAGGGAATGATCATTTCTGTATCTTTGCAAGCCTGTTGCATACACACAGGCATGCACAAACATGCTGAAATACAGAGATATGTTCAGACAAGCACAGTTCAGAGAGATTGAGCTAATTTCTATCTATCATCTCCTGTCCAAAAGCAGGGGGGAAGAAAAGAAAATATTCTCTCAGTCTTTTTACATAAGGTAAAATGGGGAAATGGCTGGAAATAATAGTAATAATAAACAAAACCCATCAGAACAAATGTAGAAGTCTATTAGTCATTGATTCATTTCCCTTGAATGGTACACCTGAATGGTTGTATGGGGATCTGATAAAATCATGACGATTTCATAAAAAACTTTCAATATGACAATAAGTTATTACACTTCTTAATTAAATAAATCACAAAGTATAACTGAGCATGAACTGGAAGAAGACAGAGAATAAAAATGTTCTCAGAAGCTGTCTGCACTTCAAGCTCTGCCTCCCTGGCAGACCATCATCTGGTTTCAAACCACTAGTGTCATATAAGCCATCCCTTCTGTTTTAGCACAATTTTCTTTCTATGGTCTTGATCAGTTTGGAAATCTCTCTGAGAGTGTCCCAAGAGAATCACCTTCACAGCAAAAGCTTCTGACTCCACTTCACACCTGACTCTCAGTGAGATGAAGCATACACTAAAGGATCTTGCTCTCCCTCAATTATATTCGTAGACGAAATACAGTTCAGACAGGTCCGCAGGAGAAGGTTATGAACTACAAGCAAGAAGTGAGTTCAAAGGATAAAAGTGACAATTATTTTTCTACATGAACAACACTGAGAAAAGCATTGGCTTTTTCCTTAAAAATGTATCATACTGGAAGTCTAATGCTCATGTTTTTATAGTCTTGCTTCATACAAATGTCCCAAACAAATCCTCTAAAAAAGTAATCTGACAAACACAAATTTTTATAGGATAATCTGATTACACTTTATATATATATAAAGTGTAATCAGATTATCATATATATATATATAAAGAAATATCTATAAAGCAGTAATGCATTTAATGTAAAGGAATTCTTTATGGATGAAACAAAAACTTGACATCATCTATGTAGAGGTGTTCATCTTTGTCCTGATATCCACTCAAATAAAAATCATGTTTTATTCTCCAGGAAATTCAAGGAACATGAACTGCTTAAAACAGATCTGGACTGCATTCCATGCCATAAACTTACAATCTTTGAAACCAAAAGAAGCACAAAAAATCTGATTTTGAAGATATCGTTACATGCATTTTATCTGCTGGCACATTTGTTAGCGAGGGGATCCTCAAGGGGTATACAGTGAAATTAATTTCTGCAAACATAGCTAGCATGGCTTCAAGGCTGATCAAGGAGCTGACCTGGAGAAGAGAGAGACCAATATTTCTTTCCAAGCGTTTCTGCCACTGAAAGGCAGTTTTCAAATTAATCTCTTGCCTCAGCTTTTTGAGAGGAGACTTTAAATCAAATGAAATGGTTCAGATGCAACTGAATGTCTTCAGCTAGGATCTAGTAGAGGGTTAATGAGTAAACATTTGACTCGTTCTGCTCACATTCTGGGTTCATAGTCTTCCTGTGGGCTTTATATTCTTCCTCCCAAGTTACTAAATCTATTGCTTTGGCTATGTATCACCACCATGTTTGTCATTTTAACAGCTTGCTTAGGCACATGAACCTCACCCTGAAATCCTATGAAGTTCTTCTAGATGTTTGCTGAGGAACACCACCATGGAAAAACAAAGCACATATAAAAGCTACTTATCCATTAATACCTTGTGCCACAGTGGTGTAGTATATGTTTCAGTTATTCCACAAGGAATTTCAGCTGTAGAAACATATCTGCAGCCTAACTTGCCTGTATAACCTTTTGGTTGTATTCCTCTGCACAGTCATTTTCAGTTTTCTGTTTAGTTTTCTGTACCTAACTCTGTCGTTTTAAAAAAGCATTCTCCAAATTTCTTGTTTGTTTGTTTGTGGTTTTTTTTTTCCCAGATACATAATTTCTGTAAAAAACATCTGAGTGATTAAAAGTCCCCTGACTTGAAACAGACATTTTGCTGACCAGTGTCACTTGTTTTCTCTTCAGAAAAAATCCCATCAGACCTGTCACTGCTTTGGCTTGCATGACACCAAACAAACATGTTTTCTTTTGTTTTGGAGTATGTTTGTGCCATTTCTAGCATATTATATTGCTGATCTTTCCATAAACACAATTTTTCAAAAAGCATAATAATTTATTTTCCCATATCATAAACTAATCCAAGGGCCTTTTGAGCATGAACATAATTAGTATGACAACATTATCAAAAATGCTTGTGGAATAAGGCACTAAAAATTGTCAGTATTCTACTCATTAGAATGATGGTGTTCGTGAAATCACAAACAGTCATCTTTTGTTTCTTGATCTGAGTGTCATGATTGTGTCTTTTTTTTTTTTGCCAAAGCTCATGCTTCATTTGCCTTATTTTCCTGCTGAAAACACAGATACTTTAGTGGCTATTATTTATACTCTGTGATGAAGGATAGGCCTCTCTTTGAACTTGAGCTTTTTTCACATGTAGAGCCAGACAATAATATACAGGACAAATAGAATTAATTATAACACCAGCTATGAATATTAATGCATGAAACAATCTTACATTTTAGGATAAGTATTCTTATTCAAGACTAATAATCAGTATCTTTTCTTCCTAATGATGGGGCTCCCTAATCTCTTTTCAACAGCGCTGTTGCTAATCAGCATGAAGCAAACCACCACATTATTCAGAGAACAGCCGTGCCTCTGTGGTCTGAACAGTAATGTAGTCTGAAAACATGTTATAAACCAAACTTTACTGAAAGAGTAAGAAAGATGAGCAACAAGGCACCCATACAATGATACACCTGATCACTGATAGCAAACACAGGGTCTAAGCAATGCCATGGCCCTGATGGACTATCAGGGACATTTAATGTCCAGGTCATCTGACAGCAACAGTCAATTATGCAAATGACTTCTGAATATGGGTAAGAGTTGCACCACTCCTTGGCTTCACCAACGGCAGTACAAGTTGAGAGAATCATAACTTACATTGCAGTAGTACATCCTGCACCTCTTCCTAGAAGCTGTGGGTGTCATCCTGCCTATGGGATGATGTTGATCAGTGGCAGGGTTTCAGCCTCCAAGAAAAGACAGACTTGCACAAATGGATCAAGCTCGCAATAAGGACATTCTTACAAAATTCCCAAAATTTCTCAGCTTCTGTTGTATTGTCAAGAGCAGTTGTGAAGGTAAAAAATTAGTAAAGAATTTTTGTGTCTGTAGAGAATTTGCTTTGAAATAGTGAACTAAATGTTGAAGACAGAGTGAAGTTCAAGCTAGAAATAAGGTGGAAAAATAAGAACAGTGTATTAGATGAACTGACCGTGTACTGCACCAACAACATCTGGAAAATTTAGATGTTTTCCAAATAATATCCTCTGGTTCATTCATTCTTGCTCAATAGGAACTCTGCATGAAATGCAAACTGACGTTTGGCAAGTGTCAGACTTCTAGACAAAATATCCCTCAAGAAAAAAAGATCAGATACCAACATAAAATTATAGAATGACATTTTCTGAACACAATGTTTATGAGAAGTAAGTAATTACAAACTAAGATTTGTGTGTACAAATGTTAGATTTAATTGTCTATCAGCATATATTGCTGGTGGTGAGAATACATTTCTGCAATGAAAGCAAATGAA
Organism: Microhierax caerulescens; assembly: GCA_035590215.1. Taxonomy (NCBI): domain Eukaryota; kingdom Metazoa; phylum Chordata; class Aves; order Falconiformes; family Falconidae; genus Microhierax; species Microhierax caerulescens. The sequence continues at coordinate 34,776,677 of JAVJGJ010000014.1, read as the reverse complement.
GGTGTGGTTCATGATTATGGCTCCTAAAAGAGGTTTTATCTTTTCTCTTACTGTTTTTGTTTGTTTCTCTTTTTCTTTTTGTTTGTTGATTTGTGTATGACAGAAGAAAACAACATACATGAAATCTTATACCTTTAAAGCCCATTCTTATTACACTACATGGGACTTCAGGCTCTCTCTCCATCTGATTTACCCTCACCTTACCAGTACTCTTACCTGGAGCCTTATTAGAGCCAAGCAGTGCAGAAAGATTTATTTATATACCTTATGCACAACACTTCCATTTCTATACTCCAGGATAATAGAACAGCATGACATGAGTTCCAGTTCAACATGGGAGCAAGTATGCTGACCAGATACTTTTTCAGAGCATTTGTGCTTTCTTGGGTTTGTGTTTTTTTCTAAACCTTATTTGCACAGTTCATTCATTGTTCCTTCCTAAGTGAAGAACATCAAAACTTTCTTTACTGAATTTTACCAGCTTATCTGTTTGTCTGTTTTCTAATGACTTCCCTAATGGATCGTATGTAAAATTAAATTAGTCTATTCTGGATTTCAACATTTAAATCATTCATGAAAAAGCAGAATCATGGAAGACATGAAAGACATCTGTAGAACTTGTCTAAATACTACCTTCCAATTTGAGAGCAAATCACTGTTAATGATTTTCTGGGCACATCTGATCATTTTGTGCATCTCTAATAGTAATCATATTAATCTTATCTTTTGTTTATAAGTGTCATGTAAAACAGCTTCAAAAGATTTTGTAAATTCAAAATGTCTAACACAGAGCATATACATTTCTTCCTTACCTGTAAAGCTGTTATCCTATCACAGAAAGGAAATTACATTATTCTGACAAGCTTTGTTCCCAAGAAATCTGTGCTGGCAGTTACTCTACTCTTATGTTATTGCCAAGTTGCTTATAAATTGTTTGATTATTTGTTCCAGCTTTTTAAAAAAGGAACTAAGTCTAACTCAAGTATAATTCTCCGTTCCTACTTTTCCACCTTTTTGAAGATCAGAACTGTGATTTACCTTTTTCCAGCTTTCCAAAACTTCATAACCAGTCAGGAATTCTATAAGGTTTCATCAAGTCTTTAAAGTTTTCTGAGTAAAATTCAACTGGACCATCCAATGTAAAACTTCTAACTTACATTAGAGCTCTTCAATGTATTTTTCCTTCCTCCAAAATGAATCTTTACCCCTTTCTTGTTGATTATGTTTCAGCTGACTGATCTCAGACAGTTTTTTTAGCAAAAACTGAAGCTAAAAAGAACATTAAACATTTTACTGTTCTTAGTGTCACCATCAGTTCTTCCTTTCCTTGATCAGATTTTCTCTTTATCTTCACCATGATGCTAACATGCTTACTGAATGTCTTCTAGTTGCTCTTTATGGCTCTTGCCAATTTTGTCTTATTTTACATCTTGGGTCTTTTACAGCTTTTATTCCACACACATTTGTCCTTAATAAGTTGACTTCTTTTTCTGTGTTCTGTATACTCCCTTCATGCAACTGAAATCATTGGACAGTCAATACTTTACAAAAGCTGTTTATTTTTCTACACTTTCTATCCTTCCAGTATTTGTATAGTTGTGATTATGTTTTTAATATAGTTTCTTGATTAAACTGCCAAATTTCTTCTCCTTTAGACTTGTTTCTCACAGAATACAAGTTCTCAAAATCCTTAGTTATTGTAATAATTGTACATGTTCAAGGTTTATTTGAACTAATGTCTAAGAGTCAGGAGTTTTCCCCAAAGGAAATCTACAAAAGCAGTTGAAAAGTTTCAAGTTTTTCCTATTCTGTAGGCTTTGACCCATTTCCCACAATCACATAGACATGTTAATCTAAAAAATCCCCTGCTATTGAGGGACATGCCCTGGATCTTTCCTGCTCTCTTGCTGTGACACATTGTTATCGGTCTTAAATGTTTTCTAAGGTACTAAAGATAATCTTGGGGTTTGGGGTTATGCATAAATATGTGAAGTAAATGTTTAGAACAGCTTACCTATTGTGTACTTAGTCATAATTATCCAGGGCCAACAGATCTTAATTATTCTATGTGCCTTTAACATTAAATTAATATATGCATTTGTGAAATATTTTTTGCATAAAATTCACCATTGAAGATTTTACCTCTTTACTGAATATATGTACACAAATATCCAACATCTTACTAGTTCTTCACCATTTGTTAGCCAATTATTTGCACTAAAACAGAGAAACATAATTTGTTCCTTTTATAAATTATTTATATCTTCTCTCTCCAAAGGTAACTAGATAATACAGGGAAGCTCAGAAAAATGAATGTTTACTCTAACGTTCTGATGACATGTAAAAACTGTACATTATGGGTAGCTGATATCTGTACTTCTGCTACAGTTGGATTTATACTGTGTCTGTCTTGGCCAGGACACAAAGACTGAAAGGAATGAAAAAAAAATAAAATTGTGACTTCATTAAAATGAAATAACAGTTGAAGGTCTTTTTATCCAGTTCAGAAATATCCACACCAAAATGCAATCTATACTTGACCTAGAAAATTTACTCATTATCAGATAACCATATGGCTTACTTTAAATATATTTGTAAAGAAGGGATACTGCCACAGAGAATTAATTGGCTATGATGCTCATAATGTAATATGAATCACAATAAAAATCCTAAATAGCCATAGTGGTAAGGGCAATGAAATGGAATTCAAAATAAACAGAGCAGCTGAGAGCATATCAGTTAGCTTGCAAGGACAGGAGTTTTCCAATGGAGGAAGAACAACCAAATACAGTATCTATTCAAGAGCTATTACATGTAAATGGAAAATGTCACCCTAAATCCAAGAACAACTATTTACCATGTGAGTAGGAAACAAATAAGTATCTTGGTTCCTATACAATGTTTTTTCTATTAATTTCCAGTGTCTTTCCTCTGCAGGATTCATAGGCATCTAATAAGGTTGAAGCCAGATTGCAACCTTACTTCAACACAGGTACTAATCTGTCTCTGTACTGTGCATGTTTTCAGTAAACTTGTTCATCATGCTTTCCTATTTTGAAACCTGTTTTTTTTCACATTTTGCGACTGATCACAAGATTCAACTGTTACTGAAGAATAGGTGTGGTCTATAAGCGAGAAATACAGACAAGACTGTGGGATTTCATCACCCACAGTTAAAAAAAAGTTTTTTTTTTAAAAAAAGTACGTGTTCTTGTCAAGGGAAGAAGGGTGGACATGGAATGAAGAGGAATTTCCTTATAACTGGCTTTCTTATTGCTGGCAACACAATAGATACAGGCACAAAACCTTGGGGACACTTGTGGCCTCAAACTCATGTTTTCCACTTAAATGGTTGTCTTATCTTTTCAAATAGATCTCTACCCAGACAATTGATTTTGTCATTGCAGAACAAGGAGACATCCATGGAGGTGTCCTTGAGCGAGTGAGAAAGGGAAGCAAGGAAACAGTATTTGTGAAGAATAACCTGGTCTTGAGAATGGATTAGCAGCTGGAGGAATACTCTCTGGTTGCTGACCTGCTGCATTCATAGTTCAGTGTCTTCACAGCTATTTTATACAAGAAGTTTGATTGAAGCTGCTGCACATTGAGCTGACCCATATTAGTCATGACAGATAATAAAGGCAAGCAATTTATTTTCTTAATATTGTTATTTTTAACAGAGGGCATTAGGGAGTCAATCAGTCTGCAATCAACTCTGTGATTCGATCTGTTCCTTTGTATTGCTACCCTGCATCTTCTTTTGGTGAACTTTCAGGGGTCTTTGTGGTGCAAAATAGTAACAAACTGCTTATACACAAAGTAGTATTTAAGTGAAACCTTTCCAGTATGATTACTTGAGTATTGAAATACTCATCATAAGAAAAGGCAGGAGCCTTAGCAAAAGTAATTTCTTACAAAAATGTCTGCTTCTTCAAGGTAATAAAGATAAAAATTCCTTTTCTGACTTTTACTTGATAACTGCAATACATGTTATGGAGATAATGTTGATATGCCTCACTGTCTGCTGAGTAAATTATACAAGTTATTGGAGGGATATAAAAAAACTAAATTTATCCACATTTTCACTTAGCCTCTGAAAATACTCAAAGCAGACTTCAGGTAAAATACTGAAATACATAAGCTCATCGCAACAACAGATATATGGGACAGGAGGAAGAAAGCACACACAAAATTATGACTATATATATGCTATATTTCGACCCAGAATAATAAACCTGCCTAAAGTATACAGCTCTATTCTGAGACCCAGCTGTGGAAATATTTCACCCCTGCCCAACACTGGCTTGGTTTCCAAGGCACTCTAGAATCAGACAGGTGTCTGTTGGTAATGTGCAATATGTAAGAATGGCCAAGGGAAAAGAAAGACGCTTGTCATTTATACTTGTTTGATGTATACTGTGTGATAGAAATTAATTTCTTTAGTGAGGAGTTTATCTTTAAAAGGGTTTGCACTTTTATTCAGAAAGGAGTCAAAATTCTGGCTTTCACCAGATGTTATCAGAGTCATATCTGGATGTAAGATGAGACCTCATGAAAACAAGGCTTCTTACAAACTTTGTCATATCTAACAGAACCAGAAATAATGCCTATCTATGAAAACACTCTCAGCTAGGTTAATCTGATTTATTTTAGATGTCTACATTGGGAAAACAATTCACTTGCTGTGTCTCACTCTTTCCATTGACTATAAAAGGAGCCTGATGGACTAAATATTTACATCATCTAGATCTATATTAAATGCATTCTGTTTAAATTACAAAATGATTATTCAGAATTAATATCAGTTAACTACCTGTGTAAAATCAAGATAATTACAGATGTGTATAAACTTTCTTAACAGCAAGAATAAATCTGAAGATAAAAACTATGTCTGAAATGAGCTTTGAACACCGAGTTCCTTCCCGAGACCACGTACTCAGCCAGTGAAGCTAGAAATACAGTCTAAGAAGCCACCATGAGATGTAGCCCAGAGGCTATATACTCATGGTAGCTTGTTGAATGGTGTAGCCAGTTTTTTGCACCATATTAACAGCTCAGGTATGCTATTAGTCAAGCTGTTCCCAAATGTTTCTTACAGACATTTGTAGATTACCTGCCAGCTTCCTGGGGTTTGTTATGTAACCAGATTATGAAGTTTCTAGTGATTTATTTTGTGGCTTTATTTTTAGATAGAGGTTTAATTCCTAATTCCCTTTTCTCCTGGGGAAAGTCAAACATTAAAATCATTGTTATACCAACAACTTCAGCAAGTTATACTCAGAGCCTGACTTCATTCATGTACTTCTACGTTAACTCCATTGTTCTTAACGGCTTTACTATGCACTAAATCAACTAGTCAATGAACTAAATGGAAATAAACAATTGGTCCAAATCTTCTCTGTATTCCCTGTGTTGCCATGTAACTCTAATACATAATAATTACTATATTTGCTAAAAATGCCAAAAATTATTCATATCACATCACTGTTGAACCAGAAGTGATTTGTTTACAACACGGTGCCAAGACTGTCCTGGGAAACCACAAAACAGTGAGGTGTTTGAGAGTTAAATGTCTGCACAGGTTGGAAGGTGTTTAATCCTATTGATGCCATCTAGAAGAAACAGTTCCTGGAACCTCTAGAAATGGAACTTAATGTTGATCTCAGAGGACACTGGATGGTTTCCCTACAAAACAGACCCCATACACTGACTGCATCCTTAGCATAAAATGGGGATATTAGTCTAGATTCAAACTGAGCCACAAAATTATATGGCATAGAAAATTAATCTTGTGTTATGGATACCTAAACATTATGTAGTCATTCCATATCACTTGAAAACTAGGCATGTAGTTTATGCTTCTCACCTTGCTTGTTGACCAAGCTAGTCAACAAAGACACATGGGTACCTCTAGAAAGCAATAGAAAGCAATTTATCCTATTTGGCTTAGACACCAAGTTCAAAACAGAGGTACTGGAATGGAGGTAACTCTTAATCTTCATTGCCAATTGAGTAAGCCTAGATGAATACAATAATTTTGTTTATTTTTTTAGGTGAACTAAAGGTGAATGAGATAAATACCAGCCCTAGCCCTTAATTACAATTGAAATTTAACAGGAACTGGAGCAATTCTTTCCAAGCCTTTTCATTCCTATCATTACACCATGGTGCTATTTAAAAAATACATTATTCTAGGGAAACTTGATTCTGTATTATTTCTAAGCTAATCACCTTCTCAAAATATAAGAAAAAAAACACTTCTTTTCTTCAGTCCAGAGATCCAATAATAAAAAAGTGCTAGACCACAGCATAAATAGTATTTTTCCAGATTTTCAATACAGGCCACTGAAATGTACAGTAAAGAAAAGTATTTTGCTAAAGCAATGTAAGTATTTGTAAGTGGACATATAACTTCAGGATTAGCCATGCTAGGGTTGAAAAATGTACAGGTTTATTTATATATTTGGTTGGGTTTTGTTTGTTTTAAGGAAGGGCAGAGAATACTGAATTTGAGATACAATCTACTGGACCATCTAATATCTGTTTGAATGAGCTACAGGTTTATCACAGAAGGAATGAAAAATGGAAAATAACCTTTTAGGTCACATAGTCCACACCTTGTTATTGAAGTGCTTCAGTTTTATAGTTTGGTGTTTTTTTCTGTTAGTTTTGTTAACTCTAAAATCCATCATGTTAATTTAATGTTGCTTGTTTAATACATGTAAATATATGGTATATGTACAAACACATTTAAACAAACATATGGGGGTTTTCAGCATGGTGAATTCACGCTAGTGTATTTGGCAGTTCTCCTCCCACATTCAGTCTGTTCTATATAATGGGCTTAAATCTCTGCTCAGTAGAGTAAATTATGCCGGTGTCAGCCTGCATTACTGAAATTTAAAATCACTCTTTTAGTTTCTCTTTTGACTGTTTATGATTTCTCCCTCTTATATACATGTAAACAGCCTCTCAACTTCTCTCCTATGCTTTGCCTCTACTCTCACCCAACACACAGAGAAACACACATGTAACAGATTTTTCAGTTGCCTGAAATTCTTCAGAGCTGTTCTGCTGCAGAAATCTTCCTGTGTTCACCCCAAGTTTTGTAGGTTAATACCACCTCAGCCTACTTTTCATCTGCAGGAAGGGACAGAGACTGCAGTGCTAGGGAAGGAGAAGCATGTGGCCAGGGAAAACTCTGAGAGGAAGGAGAAGAAACAGAGGGATCTCCACGGTTCACAGTTTTGAGGAGCCAGAGAAATGGGTTTGGATATTGGCTATGAATTTGTCTCATGGTCAGTAGGGTTCCTGATAACAGAATAGCATCAAGATGTGATTTCCCTCACAGATACTGCCAGAATCTTCTAGGTGCTATAGGCAAAATAAGCATCTCCAAGTTCTGTTCAAAATGGACTGATATAGTTCAGATACAAAATTCTGAAATTAGCAGATACTGTGATCAGGAATACCTATCTGATCATCCCGAATCATGAACAAACAGATTAGGTACTGTGAGACATTTTCCATTTGCATTTCCATCAATACACAGAAAAAAATCATGACAGTTACTCTAAAGTCTTATAATAATAGTTTAAAAAATTAAAAAAAGTGTTCATTTGCTTATTTAAACTCTCAGTCAGAGTCAAGATGACAAGGAAATGTATACCACGACGAATAGGGGTTGAACATTCTGAATTGTCATCAGATTAGATCAACAACAATTCCTGAAGTCCAAAGAAAATACATTTATTAAAATGTGCTGTGTCACCAAACTAAAGCATGGATGGGGCATATATCAAGATTATAAAGGTTAACGGTCTAAATTGTTTACTTATTTTTAGCATTAATTTAAAAACTTCCTAAATGTAATGCTTTTAGGACAGAAATACTCCATGGATTCAGAAGTTTGACTCTGGTAATATGCAACACTGATATTTTTATTACTGATAATGCCCATCTATTAAAGTACCTATACGCTAGCTGGGCTTAGAATACTTCAGTCTTGTGACAAGTATAGACTTTATTTATTTTTTTTCATAGATGAATACAAATGGTACATAACTGATTAACAAAACACTGTTCTGCTTTATAGCTGTGGGTTAGGAAGTACAGTTTCTAGTAATTTACTTCACTGGAAATACAAGCACTTAGGCAAAGTTAGTCACCCTTGAAATTTTCCCTATTAGAATACTTGATATATAAAAGTATTTTGTTTACCTTTTCTAATTCAAACAAAAGTTACAATTCTTGTCTCTATTTAAAATATAGATGCAAACTATTGAGCCAATTTCATTTTTATTATAATTCCACAGACTGAGAAATAAGTTTAAAACATGTATATGTATGTACGTACGTGTGTGTGTGCATGCACTTGTATATATAAATATGTATGTATGTGTATATAGTGTAAAATTACAAACAGAATAAATGAAGAACTGAAAATTGCCACTATTCTACTCTGTTGCTACCTGCTTTCTGGAGATAGTCACCTTACAAGGGGAATGTTACAATAGGAGGTTAACCAGGCTCTTCTGCTGTAAACAGCTGCTTATATTAGTTGAGCTCATCAACAGAAGTTTGGTGCAATTAATGTATGCAGCTTTAATGAAACATACAAAACAGTAATTTCAGCCATAATTATAATATAATTAAATTACAATCATATAATTAAAGTAAGCTACATAAAAACTTTGCCTTTGAAATAACTAGAAACAGGACCATACATTTTTTAACACCTCAGATCCACTTCTTTATAACTTCTTCCAAATATATAGAGAGGCAACAGTATAAATTTAACAGGAAAGGACAACAAAAACTTACATAGTTTACTTGAAAAGGTTGCATGAGTTTTTTGTGCATTTAATTTTTACTGAGCAAAGAGATGCTCAAGTGCAGATACACTACTTTGGGTCTGGTCAAGACTCAAGTAGCAGACCTCCAAGGAGACATCGGGTGTTGCAGGAAGCAACAGTACAGACTGATAAACTGTTTTCTAAGTTGATCTCACAACAATGTGAAGTGGCACTGCGATTTGTACATGCTGCCATTGGAGGATATGACATTAGATCTACTGTCATTTATGGGTACCAAGCAAGGTATGCGGTGTCATATTAGCAAGGAAAGAAAAAAGTATCAAGGGGTCAGCGTGCCTATGAGAAAACCTGGTTGGTTGTTCCTGGGACTGAGGAGATTTAATCTGTTCTCCTTGCTGCCTTAATGACCTGACCATCTTCTTATATCATCTGTGGTACTGAAGGAGAGAAAAAAAGATTGTAATGTGGCACATTCTTTTTAAACACAGGAAAAAGGCATTTGCATTTTTTGTCCTCCCACTTTTTACAAGGAAGACAATAATTAAATAGAGATGTTATCTTGTGGGCACCTCTGTCATGTACAATCATATTGTTTGATACCTTTTCCGTTTGCTAGCTGGATGCAGTTTGAAAGTGCCTGACAACTTTTTTCCTTCTTCAGAACATGATGCTTTGTTGAAAACAAGGACAAAACAAAACAATCAATGTTAGCAACATTTTTTTCAGAAGTATTTTTGCTCCCAGGGCTGTCTGGATATTGCTGAGTTGTATATTTTCTCCATAAGACTGCTTTGGAATGATCTGGAGTAGAAGTCAAATGTCATCTATTTTGCCTTTTTTCATTTCTTTTCTTTTCTTTTTTTTTTTTCCTCCAACTGATTGCTCATAGTCACAGAGTCTAGCTTTGAAAGCAATTTTTATTTTATTTAAACAAGCAAACATAATAAATATTAGAATTTTCTATGGCTTTGTACTTTTATTTGAATGAAAGCTATGAGTTGAAACAGGAAGAAAAATCAGCTTTGTATAATGAATGCATGGTTTATATCAGGGTTGAAAACCAGAAAATCATCAAATCTTTTTATGCTGTCAAGCATTTAAGTATGAAGATAGTTGCAGGAACTTACAATACAAAAGCAAATTTTAGGAAAAAGGAGTCTCACAATGCTTCAAACCTTTTTCTCAAGTATTCATGTCACAGGGAGTTTTGATCAAATACAAGAAGAATTCTTACAAGTTTAAAACACCAGGCAGGGACTCATAAGCCCCACCTTGTACACCCTGGTGGGTTTGTTGTTTTGGGTTTTTTTTTCACCCTAGCCCATATAACTTCAAAACCTCACTCATAAAACTTCTAGTGGTTGAAGTTCCTTCCAGAAATGAGATATATATGTGTACAGCTTATAAACCAGAGCAGTTACAAGCTATTTACAGATAAACATGCTGTAGATGAATTTAGGGGTGAGAGTCTCAACTGACAGGTTGAAGATCCTTATGTTTTTGTTTTGGATTTGTGTTAGGTTTGGTTGTTAATTCTAGTTACTTCAGCATCATCATACTGGGTTTGCATGGCAAGGTTTTGTAGCAGCGGGGCTACAAGGGAGGCTTCTGTAAGAAGTTGCTAGAAGCTTCCCCACATTCAACGGAGCCAGTGCCAGCCAGCTCCAAGATGGACCCACTGCTGGCCAAGGCTGAGCCCATAAACAGCAGTGGTGATGCCCCCTGGGATAATGTATTTAAGAAGGGGAAATAAAAGCTGTGCAATTGCAGATGAATCAGAGAAGAAAAAATACATGAGAGGCACATTCCTGCATCCCCCAGGCCGGAGCAGGAGGGGCAGGGGGGCTCCAGGCCCGGAGCAGAGGTTCC
>JAVJGJ010000014.1:34755445-34765708 GCA_035590215.1 Microhierax caerulescens | reverse complement strand
GGAGCGGCAGAGGCAGCGTGTGAGGGACTGACCCCAGCCCCATTCCCGGCCCCTGCGCTGCTGGCGGGGAGTGGGGAGAGAGAGCGGGAGTGAGGTTGGGCCCGGGGAGAAGGGAGGTGTGGGGGGGAAGGTGGGTTTTTAAGGTTTGGTTTCATTTCTCATTACCCTTCTCTGACTTGATTGGTAATAACTGAAACTAATGTCCCCAAGCTGAGCCTGCCCTGCCCGTGACGGTCACTGCTGAGCGATCTCTCCCTGCCCTCACCTCGACCCACCGGCCTTTCGATACATTTTCTCCCCCTGCCCAGCTGAGGAGGGCAGCTGTTGTAGCTAGGGCCGGCGGCAGTGATAGAGCCCCTTTGGTAGTCACTTGGCACCCAGCCAGGGTCAAACCCACCACAACCATTTTCATTACTCTCTATAACTCTTCTTTTTAAAATCTGTTTACATGCAAGTTTGTACTCCTGAATCCTTCATTCTCCTCACCATAACCTGAAAATTATTCTGATACAAATCTCTGCATAGAGAGCATTTTCTCTGTAACATTTAAAAACTGTAATGATATTCTTATTAGAAATGAATCATTTAAATATACTGTGGAACATTAAAGAAGCATGCAATAGTGAGTTAACAATGATTGCTGAATTTTCCCCAAACAGCTTCTTACCATTGTAGTTCCATTTTACCTTGTCATCTATTCATAACTGAATTATCCAAAATATTAAACTAAAATGAAAAATAAAATGGTAATCTAGTCACATGAGGAAACATTTATCTCTAACAGTGACCCCTGTGATTATGGCATCTTTGAGTCATGGATCTTACTTTCCTGTGAAAATTCTGAGTTGTTCTCATCCCAAAGCTGTCCTTTAAATAATTTAGGAAAGGTTTTCAAGCTTATAGTTTCTTTCACTGAAGAGAGGCCTGCATTAGAGGCAATAACTAGTAGCTCTCAAATTAAATAAAAAATGCCTATTTTCTTCAGCCTACAGATAGAAAACAAAGCCAAATAAGTTTTAATTGTTTTTTCCAAGGTAATGTACACCAACCACATTTGAGGTGTGTTGACACCTTATATGATGTCTACTACATATGCTTACTCTCTTCGTGTTAACAGATTATGAAAAAAAAAAAAAGATTTTAAGATCTTGTAAGGTGCCTAACTATAATGCTTTTCACAACTGATTTTCATACAAATTATTACATTTATTTGCAAGACAAAATCGTATGTGAAGCACAGTTTTCACTAGCATCACCTTTTCAAAACAATGATAGATGGTCCTTAGGAATGTTCTATATGTGTAGGCAAAAAGAATAATTTCAAAATGCACAGTAGACAGTGTGTGCCAACATTTTCTTGCAGGACCTGATCTGGAGATTTTCTTGGGGAAGAGTTTTCTGTTATCAGCAACCAGCTTTTGATAGAGACCAACCATTAAAGCAAATATTCATAAATGTACATAGGATGTTGCTGACTGTCCAATAAAATCAGCATTTGACATATGGCATCTATATAATTCATTCCTAATCCAAAATGTTTTGTGAAGCATTCATTTTAAAGAGCACAGTATAAATACCAATGAAGTCACAACAGGAGGCAAATGTTGAATAATTCCAGTTTCAGAATAAATGAAAAGCAATTAGCCAAAGAAAGAAGTAGTCTTAAACAGAGTACAAAGGCTTTATTTTTTTTTTGTTTAGTTTTATCATAGGCTCCACAGTTCTAATGATACCTTTTCATTCTTCAAAACATGCTGCAATAATGCAAGTTTCTTTGCCTATTTCAACTTACTATTTAATGAAAAGAAGTCTGATACCCTAAAATCTTTCAGCTAGTGATCAGTGAGTGGGTCTATGCTGGTTCTGGAAGAAAAAATACCTACATTGTGTCCAAAAACAGGAATAGAGAAGGAGAGAAAAGGCGGGGAAATATAAAAAGGAGAAAAGAAATTGTTGAATAAAAATTTGCACTAAAAAATGCCTAATCAGACAAAAAGTACTTTTCTGCATACAATGGGATAAGACACAGAAATCAGGTTTGAAACTGATTTCTGGTCTTGAAAATTTAGGCTATGATGAGCTCATATTCCTATAGACCTTGGGAATACCTATTCTAAACTGAACTTCTACAGTCTTGCAGAATTCTAATTTGATGCTTTTGCACTCAATTCGTGAGCAGTTTAAGTTTCATTCAACCCAGAGCATTACTCATTTTTCTGAACATGAATATGTATTATTATCCAGCATGCCCTAGAGTATGTCTGGTGGTTTCCACTGTGATTTGGGAAAGGCATAGCAGTGCCAAAGGTCTCATGTCACATCTACCAGCTCTATGTCAATTCTTCTGATATCCTGGGGTGTCTCATACAGTCCTAGATGTCTGCATTTGGACAAGTACATTAGCTCTTACTGTCTTTCACAGTGTTTTCACTGAGAATATGACTTTGTTTTGGTTAGCAGTGTGTTGGTGAAACACACTAAGGTTTTTTGATCTGTATCAATTTTGCCACCCTGGATGGGTGGTGGAGGGGAGTAGGTGGATATCATAGAAACTTTCAGGGAAAGTTTCCTTTGTTTGTTTGTTGCTTTTTTTCAAGTTTGCTGATCTCCTTTTCCAGAATCAAAGGTAACAGTGTAGTAGTGCATTATTTGCTCTTCTAGGCAACATTAGCCCTTACATGTCCCAGCATGGCATGAAATTCCCCCAGTATATTTCATCTAGCTTTCTGTGCTTTCTCTGTGCTATCTGACGACTCCCTGCTGCCTAATTTTCTATTTGAACAAAATAATATACTTTTCATATAAAGGAAATTATAAAAAGAAGAAACTCACAGACCCTAATGAACCCATCTGAGGCCTGTAATAGCCTCACAGCAGATGATAACCTCTCTTCATGTAAAGGAAACTACGGCAGGTGAGCAGCTAGTTTTGTACAATTTCTTTAGGATCCAGGGTTCTTTTTGATGTTGCTTAAAAGTTCATGTCATTTTAGGTGATACTTATCAATTTCTCTGCACAAGAGCAAACTTCAAATAATCTGATGTAATATGAGGGATAACAGAGAAAAAAAAAAAAGGGTATTTTTCCTAGTATATAAATTGTGCATTGTTTATATTTTTACTTGATTTCCATTGATTTGGAATTCTCCTTAACTTATAGACACACTGGGCACTGATTTCGTTTTCACTGCTGGCTACTGATAGAAAAGTAATTCAGTAATATATCCTCAACCTCTACCACAACATACAAACTCAAGAATGACATTAATTTTCTAATGTTGTTTTTCAATTGTTATGTAGTCTTCATACACAGTAAGTAAGAAACCTTTTCACCATGCAAGAAATTCAAGTGACAGCATAAAATCTCTTCATTTAACAAAATAATAAAAATTGGAAAAAAAAAAAAAAAGAGGAGGAGAGGAGTAACTGCAGATGCCAGAGCACAGATTCTCTTGCAGTCCATGGAGAAGACAACAGTGAAGCAGGTTGTCCCCCTGCAGTCCGTGAAGGACTACAATGGGGCAGATATCCACAGCCTGTGAAGGACCCCACACTGAAGGCAGTGGATAGGCTGTGAAGGAAACTGAAGCCCATGAAGGCCTCACACTAGAGCAGGGGGGAAATGTGAGGAGAAAGTTGCTGCAGAGATGAGCTGTTACAGACTGATCACAGCCCCCATTCTCATCCCTGTGCACTGCTCAAGGTGGGGGTAGAAGGAGTAAAGCTGAGCTTCAGGAGAAGGGGTAGGAGTAGGGAATGATGATTTTGTTTCAAATTTGTATTTGTTTCTGGCAATCCTACTATTTTTGTTGTAAATTAATTTTCTTTGCAATAAATTAATTTTCCCCAAGTTATAAAATCATAGAATTATGGAATGATTTGGGTTGGAAGGGACGTATAGTGCCTATAAAGATCATTTAGTTCCAACCCCCCTGACATGGACAGGGACACCTTCCACTGGATCAGGTTGTCCCCAAAAAAACTTTTATTATTTAGTTTTCAAGTTTTCAAGGCTATCAATATTTTTTTTTTAAATAAAAAGAATAAAATAAAAATCCAAAATTATTTTCTTCTGGACTTCAAGGAAGAAGGATTACTTCGGTACTGTTAAAAGAGAATGGGGACCCACCAACATATTCATGTCTTACAGATCACATCATAATTCCCTTTGACAATTGCTGTTTGAGGCAGTTTACTTTGTCCATTTTGAATACTTATATATAGTCTTTACTGTTCATAAATCCATGATCACAAAGAAAGGAAAGTCTGGCTTCATGATATTACTGTCATTAACCTCAGTCATGCAAGTACAGTTATCCATGTGTAAAGAACAGTCCCAATCTCTTAAATATGTACATTTTATCATGCTTCCATCAGCTGTGGTCATCTGCACTAAGGTAATCAAGAAATTCAAATGCAGAAAGCTTTAAGTGTTGATATTAATATATTAATTAAAGTGAAATTTGAAGTAACTGTATATGAAGAAACTTTGACAGTTTTAAGTAGCAGATAGGAAATCCATCCCACAGCAAGCAACTTTGGTTTTATATAATTTTCAGTGGACTGTAGAGAACACAATTCTGGAGCCAAACAGGGCAACAGTGTTCTGGACCCTCAGTTCTCAGCTCCATGCATGGAAATAACAAATGGGTTTCAGTTTTCCATAAGCCAACAAGAATTGCAACTCATAGTAGTTAGAAAAATGTCTACAATAGGGAGTTTAGATATACTGTTTTTTAAGACTGAAAGAATATTGGAATAGTCTGACATTAAAAAAATGTTTGGATTCTTGCAGGAAATGGATAATTCTCAAAGAATTCAGATACTAATTTCAAATACAGTACTTATATGTTAAATACTTACTGAAATTTATCTGGTCGGGGGACTTCCCCCTCTTAACTGTGTATCATAATCTCATTCCTTACCGTAATCATATGCCTTATAACATTATACCTCCTCTGTATCTCCATAAGCTATCCTTCATAATTAACTTTTCTTGTCTGACTAGTGAATAACCATCATCATAGTTATATCTGCAGAGTTGAGAACCACATGTTAAAAATGAAATATTTATCCCATTGTAATAAATATCTCACCATGCTGTTACAATCTAGGAATAATAATAAAAAAAATGCAACTCATTAAAAAATAACATAACAATAAATAATACTTTTAAAATATTTACAACTGCATGCAACTGTCTGCATCACAGAAGGCAGACTACATAGTCTGTACAGTGAATTCAGTGAATACAGTGAATACAGTGAATTCAGCTTTACCTAATAAAATAATAACACAATATATTCTCATTTAAAAATTGAAGTTAAGAGCCACAAATGTACTTAGAAAACTTTTTCCTATCTGAATCAATGGGAAGCAGGTCCCTAAAAGATTTACTGCCTATAAAGAATATTTTAGTTACATTTGCCATCTGATATAACCACTGTACAACATTAATATGCAAGATCAATATAATTTTCCATTTCTTACTTCTTATGGTGATCTTTACTGGAGACTTAATTTTCCTCTAATTAAAAAATAATAATGATGAAATGGAGCTAGTAATGTATTAAAATGTGCCTTTTGCAATTAAATGAATAGCACATTATTTAAAAATAAACTAAATTAAACAAAAATATATTTAGGAGACTGTTTAAAGAGAATAATAAAATAAATTTCATGAATTAAGAATTTTGGGATAAGTTCTGAAGCTTTAGGAAGTCATACTCCAAAAGGAAAAGAAAGAAGACATGCTGAACTTCAATTTTATTTTTTTTATTTCTGAGCTATTAAAAATAGTTGTATATGTGTAAAAATCCTAGAAAATGTTACTTTCACCTTGACATTGATTATTACCTTGAGAATTATTTTTGATACAGAAAGGAGATTTGGTAATATTCTTGCAACAATGCTGTTTAACACCTGCTTTGTAATGCATAGATTAATATAAAACAAAGCAAACTCCTAAATTCCCTTAAAGGCATTCACTCTCTATAACACAAAACCAAAACAATAAAAGAGGAAGTAACAGGAATGTGAGAAAAATTAATATTAAGTGATGACCTAAAACATGATCTCATTCTTCTGCCAGCATCAATGGAATTGAAAAGACTGTCACATTCTCTAGACACATTGTCTAGGAATAAAACACATACCTTCGATAACTGAGGAGCTGGTCAAGGATTAGAGCTGACATGACATAACTGATTTCGAAGTTATGACGATTTTGAAGCTTGAAGATGAAATTAGACCATTTTAGCTAAACAGGAATACCATCTAAGTAAATCAGAGTAATAAAATCCTGTCTTAAATGAAAACTCACTGTTGATAAATGATAGTATGCTCAACCATTATCTCATGATTAGTCACCATAAGTGATTTCATAAAATACCTAAACTTCTAAGAAACTAATACTCAGGTAATTTGAGTTTGTTAAAGAAACAAACCCAATAAGGCCTTGTGATCTATTCAGACATTCTGTATAGGTCTAATTAAACATTCTGGACACAGAATATTTTTCAGGTATAAACCATAGAACTGCATTAGAAGGAGATGGTTTATGGTTTAACAAAGACAATTTCTCTGCACTGGCTTTGAGAACAGACTAAGATTACTTTCTTTTAGACAGATCCCCAGCTGCAGATCCTTTATAAAAGGAGAAGATTTCAAACAATCCTGTGGTACATGTGCAAATATTAGAAAGGCAATGGCCTACACACTCTTCCACATTTTCTGTTTTCTGCAGTTCAGTATGCAAATCTATTTTCTTGCTGTTTGTTTGTTTTCACTTGGCTTCTTAGACTTCTAAATACCCTCTATTCAATGGCTGCTGCAATAGTTAGCCGGAAAGTCCCTGGTTTTCACTAGGATCAAACCTGCAGACATGGAGATGCTTTCAATGAGACCACAAAAGCCCTGATGTATCTGCAACACTGACAATCAATCATGAAAATGTGTTTACTGCCTCACATACTTCTGGTGAATAAAAGGGTTGGAGACTGTCTTGCATACAGGCAACTGCTTCTGCACAAGGGGACTATTTTAAAACTTTTCTGAAACAATACAAACTGAGTCAAATGCAGCATTAAGCAGAACGATGAGGATGGTATAATAATCAAGATGACTTTTCATTAAAAAATCTTAAAGTTAAATTGTTTTTGATTTTGTAATCCTGCAAACCCCATCCTTCTCTTCATTGCTGTCCAGAAAAAAAATACTGGACTAGGCCACCAGTGATTGCAGAAATAGTCTAAAGAGAGGATTAAAAAAAAAAGAAAACAAAACAAAACAAACAAATTAAAACAAAACTGTTTAAACGTCTCCTTTAATTTTCCCCAATCTTAGTTCTGAAGGTGTGTGAACAAATTGAATGAATGGTCCTTTACATAGAAACCTAACTCGTAAGGAATGAGTCTTGATTAATGTACAAAAGTTCCTTGCTATGGCTTTCCTGTTGTTTCATAAGGGACCTTTTACTGCATCTGCTCCTCTGTTTTCTTACACTGTATCTCTCTTTTTTTTTTTTTTTTTTTTTGATTTTCCAATTACTGTTCCACAAGGTGATACCTTTCTTTTGTGCTATTACACAATGGTTAGAGCACTCAGGATGTGGGAGAGCAGGTAAAGTACAAAATGTAATATGTGGCTTAACAACGTGATAATTTATTTGAATGAGGCTTACCAGAGACGACTTTTTGTTTAGCTTAAAACCGGTGTCTCTTTCATGAATTAGAACAAAATAAGATTGCCTTTACCTAAAAAAAAAATAGCTTTCAGGAACCTTCTCAGGAAAAAAATAAAAAATGTGACTTGGAATCAATTATACTACTTGGAGTCTGTCTGTTTTGCAAATCTTCTAGGAGTCTGAGCCTTATTGAATTTGCTTTGAAAGCTGCATCAGAAGTGATTAATGCTTAAACATAAACATCAGCTTGTAATTGCTAATGCCATGTCGGAAGTGATAAAAACTTATTTATAGCTTTTTGCAGCCATATTGTAAGGGTTAAATAAAATAGGTACAGTTCTCTTTTAAAAATTTAGCTATGTTGTGTTACGTAAAATATCTACATCATCCTAAGTGAAGTTTGCTTTTATACCTCAATAAATACAATGCAGCATTTTCCAAATAATCAGCATTTTTCCCTTGAGTTGTCTGAAAAAGACTCTGAATTCAGAGACCATCTAGCAAAATCTTGCTTAGCTGTGAAAATAAGCCTGAGGATACTCTGCCAAGCATTACAACAAACTAGCTAATTCATTGACTATAACCCACAACAGAAAGTCTTCTAAATGGAAGACGATATGGTACGGAAACCTTTTCCTGACTAGCAAAAATAGCAGCAGGACTCACACAAAACCAGAAAAGAAAAGATACAGACCCATACTCTGTTCCACAGATGAATGACAGCATCGTGTTATTCAATTCCTAATGACGCTTTACAACATGCCACTCAGTTTTTATTTGTGATTTTTTTATTTTGAAATATTGCTTAAATAGATACAAGTATAACGTAAAATGGCTTTTCTACTCTTCAATCTGATAATGTTAATTAATATATCAATAAAAAATAAAATTATTAAGATATTGAAAATTACACAACCACTGTTTTTGCAAGGCGTGAACTGGCATATTTTGAGGTTCTATGCTTCAGACCTGATCTTCCCCCCCCTCCTCCGCCCCATCTGAAGTCTAAAGTATAGCAATAAAGACAGGTAGGAATCTTTAAACTGGCTTTTTTTTCTTGTTCCCAGCAGTCAGATGGTTTCCCATGGACAATTTTATCCTGTTCCTGTTTCACTGAATAAAAACACTGCATCTTACCAAAAAAGAGCAAATGCAGGTGGACATGCTTTCTTGTCTCTGACTTTTCTGTTTTCTCTTCCTTGCTGAGATTTCAGTAGAACACTGACAGCCAGTTTACAGAACAGTGAAATCATTGGGGTTGTTTTTATCACTATTGTTTTTGTACAGAGAGACACTTATAACCTGGAGGGAAAAGCAAATACTTGAAATCCTAATCTCTAAACACACCAAATCTAGTAGTTATGATCAATTTAAAATATTTTTAGCAGTCTTGTTATTTCATGAAACTACATATTTTGTCTAAACTTAAGCCTGATGATTGTAGGATCTTGACCTAAACACCTAAATATACTTAAATGTACCTAAAGAAAGTAGACCAGCTGACCAGTTCTAACAATAAGTATTGGGGCTTTCAGAAAAGAATGTGAGTAAAAAAAAAAACAAACAAAAAACAAACAAAACCAAAAAACCCCAAAACCAACAAAGAAAAACCGGTTTGCTAGTATGTGTGTTCTAAAATACTCAATGAAAAAAAAAAAAAGAAGAAAAAAAATACTTCTGATTCTACTAGTCATACAGAGATTTGAGAAAAATCATGATGCAAACAAAACTGTATTACGCCTTGTTCCAGGGTATTCTGTAGTAAAATAAAGGATATCAGTGTTCTCAGCAGACCAGAGCCAATTCCAATGAAAGATCCACTAATATAAAAATGCTTGGAGGCCAGGGAATAAGACTGTGGCAATGCCTAATATGCACTTTTCTTTTGCATGACATTTACAGTCACAATCGAGTTTGCACTAAGACTTTGTCTTACCTTCTTTTCTCCCCAGAGACAAAATTTGAACATGCTACTTCCACATTTATGCTTCTGCCTATTTTGAAGGAAGCAAACACAACACAAGTTGGGGTCTTTTTCTCTCTCTCCCCTTCCCTCCCTCCCCCACCCCCCTTATTTATTTATTTATTTATTTTCGGTCATCTGAACATTGATGGAAATGAAAAACATTTTTAGTTTGAGAAAAATGATTGAATTTTAGGTTACATGTGTCTTGTTGCTTCCTTCCTTTTTAAAATCTAATTTTTAAGGTATCTGTAAAAGCTTCATCCCAGCCTTGCTGAAATGAAGTTTTAAAAACTTCCATTAATTTTGGAGCTGGCCCATATTATTCTTCTGATTGTAATTGTTTCAAGGTTAACAAAATTAAGGAAAGAACAATGCATAAGAACTCTTCATAAAAGGATACATGAAAAGAAATTATATGACTCACTTATTTAATCAATTCCTATAACAAACTCAGGGACTATCTCAAACCTGAGCAGCATCATTGTGACTGATAGCAGCAAGCATCACTGGAGAAATGGGATTGTATGTCTTGAGGAGGGAGAGGAGAGGAGAGGAGAGGAGAGGAGAGGAGAGGAGAGGAGAGGAGAGGAGAGGAGAGGAGAGGAGCGGAGAGG
>JAVJGJ010000014.1:34744063-34755345 GCA_035590215.1 Microhierax caerulescens | reverse complement strand
AGAGGAGAGGAGAGGAGAGGAGAGGAGAGGAGAGGAGAGGAGAGGAGAGGAGAGGAGAGGAGAACATGAAAGTTCAGGCAGCAAGGTAGCATCCCTGTAACATTACTAGAGACAGAAACAGAGGAAAGTAAGTCACTGCTGCATTGTGTTATGTTGAAGGTCCCTGGTGGCAAAGACCCTGGAAAGGTTCCATATGAAAACCTATGAGATGAAAAGAAATTTTATCCTTACTGTTTCATAAACAGAACTACTTTTTGCAGGGAGCTACATTCTGTCTTCTGTGCAGAGAGAGATTGGCAACACGTAAGGGAAAACAATTGCCATCAAGAAAATGAATGATGCAAAATAGGAGAATGTTATTAGTGTGAACAGTAAGAATCATGTCCACACTTTCACCATTTCTCCTGAGTCATCCACAGTTACTTGCCTGAGGGGAAAAAGAAGGAACATTGTGTTTCTGCCTCTGAAGCTACTTTCCCTCACTGGGAAATGTCCATCTCCTTTTCAATCTTTCCAACCACAGATATTTTATTGAGTGACTCTGGAAAAACCAAACCAATACAAAGAATTCCAGAAGGGCAGGAACATCTCTTGAGTGTAAGTTTAATGCATACTACTACAAAAACATCCCCCCACACCATCACACACATGCACCAAATAAATACATTCAATATAGAAAACAGAGACTATCAGTATGAATTTCATGGATAAAAAAGAACAGGATCTTATTTTCTTCCTTTGTTGTGATACCATGATGCTACATGCTGCCAGAACCTTCTTTTAAATTGCTCTGTAACAGCTAGGTGCCCTACACAGAGCTGTCACCAGAGAAGAATAGCAAACACCAAGGTTGTTTTCATTTGTTTAAACTCCTACTGTGCTGCTTGTCTCTAATATCAAAGTGTTTCTTTTTCAGAACAAAGTTCTTTTAAAATATTGGTCTTCCTTTCTAAGATTCTGCTTTGTTCACATAACAAAATCTCCACCAAACACTCATTGATTTATTGAAAGAAGTTAAATTTGCAAAAATCTTGCTGTTGGGATATAGATTCTCAAACATTTAGTCAGAAAGCAAGAACTGATATATTGGTAACATATTATCTAAAATCATTATTATTAGCTTTTCTGGACTTTGCTACCATGAACTGATATTGTTGTCTATTTCTGTTGCTTCCATAGCAGAATTAGAACTTTAAAACTTCTGCTTCTGAACTTTGAAACAGGTTCTTTTTACTACCTACTTCTACACAGCTTAGTACAATGAGGACCAGTATCTGAATACATTCTGTTATGCAAATTTATATATAAACCAGTAATGTCAGTATAAAAAAGTAAGCAATGTCTTGTGAAATTTCACTATTAGAGCTAGTGACATGCCTGGCTTCAAGCCCTACGGACCTTGTGTTTTATCAACTTTTTCAGTTTATGGAATATTAATAAATACACAATACAACACAGTATACTAAAGTTACTAATAAAAACTGAAGCCAACGTTATTTAAAAACACAGAAAGAATAAGTAATAAATTAACAAGTATTTAATTGCTATATTATGTTCCTTAATGTACACTATGGAATATCAGATACATCAATTAAAAAAACTGGAACAAGTAAGGAGATATACCCCAGAAAGGAAGCATCACTCTACCCACAGTTTATTTTTCATCTCACAAGTGATGTTTACAAAGCAGTACTATTAAAACTGTAGTGAGAGTACCCTGCTTGATTCAATCAATAGTGTCCTTCCCCTCAAAAGCTTCAGGGCAATATACACAGGCCATTGCGTTCCCCTAGCCTTATCCTTAGTCTTCCTTTTTTTCAGTCAGGTCTTGCTTACTTTACTTGTGACTGGCTCGTCAAGTCAACGTGATGAAAATGAATGTTATTAGACCTTCATTTTCACACTGAAATCCTGGAAGGGGAGCTATCCTGCTTACAGCTCTAATTGCTTTAACAGCACATCTTTCAGCACTTGTGCTTGTAGGTTTGGTTCTGCAGCCCTTACTCAGTCTGAGTAGTGCTGTTATTCTGAGTAGTCTCATGGATACCCAGGAACCTTCTCTCATGATTAAGTGCTACTCATCAGGAGTGAGGATTGTAGAACAAAACAGTGTGAGGTTATTTCAAAAGGGCAAAGCAACCAGGCACAGATTCCAGTGAAAGGGAATACAAGCTTTGCTTGTCTCACATTTGCCTTCCATGCACAATCCTCCCTACCCACCCCCATGACCCTGCAGCTCCCAAGTCTCTCAAGCACATAATGAACAGAGATCTAGTGAGTTGGAAAGAACCAATTCAGCTGATACTGTAGCTGTAGTTCGTTTTTAAGCCAATGCACATTATTCGGGATGTTTCTACAGAGTGGAAAAGTACAACTTCATGCAGCCACAGGGGTTGTGGTTTGCTCTCTAAAGATAAGTTTTGTTAAGGCAGTCTCCATTAAAGTCATTAGTTTAGACAAACTAATGAAAACAATTTATAAAGAATGAAAATAACATGGTCTTAGTATTTTATATATAGTATTTGATTTTCAGAAGGATTTAAGTCAGTCTTCCAGCTCCCCTTCAAATTTTAGTAGAATTAGATACCTAATTCTAATAGCACCAAGCACCTAAAGGAACATATTCATATACATTTAACAAAAAGGTGAAATTGGTTCTTTTCCAAAACATTAAAGACCATTATATAAATCAGAAAATTGCTGAGAATGTTTCCTCCAATAAATAATGTAATCTCTAGTGGGAAACATAATCTGTAATAGAAGCAGATAAAGGTGAGAAAGCACCATGATACAAACTCATACTCAAATACTAGGTGCACCACTGCAGTATAAGTGGATTCTTTTTCTGGTCACAGAAAAATAAAGGTATTTCAGTGTAGAAAGAGCACTTCCCTAGCAGAACTGTATGGCTTCCCCTCTCACCACAACCTCACTTATCTCCACAGCCACTCTACTCCATCAGCTTCACACACTGAGAGATTCACAAATCCATGTCCTGATGGCCGGAACTTTTCCCTAAATTGCAATGTCAAGAACATCTTAACACCAAGAAAAAGAACTGAATGATAGAAACACTGCTTTATTAAGTGGCTAATTAAGCAAAAGCATATTTCACACACAGTCCATAATTTTCCAGTGAATTTCAGATTGCTTAGCTAAAGTCAGATCCTGAAAATACTGTTTCCTTTATCAGAAGAGACTTTACACTTACATTAACAATATAAAAGACAAAATATAATAATCCATCTGGTAAGTTTTAGCACTCAGCATTTTAATATTACATGAAGTAACAAAATATAGTAAACACTCATAGACGTATACAGTCATAAGCTCATTTTAGTTCTGCTTTGTTTTGAAGACAATAGAAGTAAAAAATGTCTGAGCTATACCTACTGAAATCAATCGTAAAATGTAGTGGTTGTTGTGAAGATACATTATATCTTTGGTATACCAATACTACTACTACTACTACTACTAACAACAAAACAATAGTAACAACAACAACAACGATGGCAACTACTACTACTACCACTACTATTATTATTATTATTGTTGTTATTGTTGTTATTATTATTATTGTTATTATTATTATTATTATTATTATTATTATTATTATTATTATTATTAAACTAGCTTGCTGAAGATGTTTAGGCATATTTTATACTTCCTTCATTAAGATCAGATCAGAGAATAACTGTCCCAATACCATTCAGGATCTGATTCTTCACCTCAAAATATCATAACTCAAACCCCTTCGTTCAACAGGTATTTGGTTCAGTTTCTGAAATTCCCCAAGATATTAGGAGCTGCCAGTGTTTTCTATAACTTGCACTGCACAGACTGCAAAAAACACTAGCGTAGTTGTTCATGTTTTTGTAACAAGAAGCAGTGAATATTTAATATCATTTTTGGTGATTAATCAAAAAAGCTAGTTCTAGATCTCTCATCCAAAGTGGATGTTTATGTCTTCTACAGGAAAAGCCTATGTGGATGTCACCCATTTTGGTTTTTTTCAATGCTGATGGCCTGATACCTTTTCAAAAACTCATATCATATCTATCTGCAGTAAGAACATTGTTTTGTGCATAGGAGTTGGGGTTGTTTTGGTTTGTTTTGGTTTATTTTCAGGTACAAATACCTGAGGCAGCCATATCTCAGTCAAGGAAAGGTTCCTTGGTGCCCTGTTATTTTCATGTTCATAACACTCTGGGCTACCCACATTTTGTTCTTTGAACTACTCTGCTTGCTAGCAAATATGTTTGTTATGGGTTTGTTTTTTTTTTTTTAGTTTCTTTCTGCTTTCTTCCTTCTGACATTATGGCCCTTGCAATGTTACAGAACTTTAGCAGAATCACACTTCTGTACAGGATTTCTAATAAGGCTTCCTTGATTATTTTTGCATGATCCTGTGTGCCTTTTGATACTGCAATGCCTCTCTTTTCCATTTTTTTTTTTTTTAATCTTTTAAGATCTCTCAATTTAAGTTTCTCCTACATGGTTGAAGTTTTTATGATGTTTCTGTAATTAGTCAATTGAATTACAATATAAGTCATTCATCTCCGATTCTCCAGCAGTCTCAGCTTTGTTCAGCACCAGGATATGAAACACATATATAAAAATACAACCTTTGTTTCATTCTCTTATTTGATTTATAATCAGAAACCAGGTAGTATATTTCTAATTCGTTTCTTAGAAATTCCTGTGACTATTCATTTCTCATAACTCATGTCAGCTAGATTTATCTTTCATAGTAAGATAGTAAGCCTTCACAGTATTAGATATTGAACACAGATACATTTAGACTGAAATCTGCAGCAGTGTCCAGCTTTTAGCTCCCCACTGGAAGAAATGGAAGTTTGATCATGGGCTCCATTTTTGAGTGAATGTTGAAACTGCTACCTGAAATGTTTCACTTGCTTCTTTAATATAACCTTTCAAGTACAATTTATGGCTTTGTTCACTATATACTAAGTATATTAATTAATCAGCATTTTATGAAAGTAACACTTTGTGGGTTTTGTTGCTTAGCAACAGAATTTCCTTCAGTAGGGGCTCTATCTAGAGTCCTTTACCCAGCTTTCATATTCCATGTAATTTTTAAATTTGGTTAATCCCTTACTTTTAGAAAACAATGCATTTCTAATTTAGGAGGATAGACTCTTTTAATTATTTTTTTTTTAATTTCCATTTTAAATAATAAAATGACAGTGATAAGGTAGCTGCGTGAACATATTATGCATGGTAAATATGTAGAATAAAATCCAAACAACAGTCAAGTAATAACATCAGCCAAATGTCCACAGTTCTTTTCATTGTTGTAGGAAGCACACTCTCAGTCTTTCCAAAATACCTATCAAATCTGTATTAAATTCCTCCATCTTTGGACATGAGCAATAGAATAGTAACTTACACTTTGCTGTAAACTAAATTCCAAAATTAAGAACAGGACTTTTGTCAGTAATTTACAGTAATTTTAAGTTCTAGTTGTTAAAATGTTCGCAGTTGGTGAACTCTTCTGTGGCACAATTAACAGTTCTGTTTGGTGCATCAAGGGTTCAGTTTTTAATTCCATTGTTATGCATAACATTAATATTAGAGTCAATATTAGTTTCTGTATTTTATAAGTCTCATCAGGTTAAAGCTAAATTTATCCCCACTCATGCAGACAACAATTTCAGAAAGTACCCTCTAAATGTTCATCCTTTGCTAGGAGTGTACACATTTAGCCAATCTTTGGTCTGATTCTTGGAAGTGTTGTATATCTGCTTTGTGTCTGCATCAGATGTTCGTGACTGGAATTATGCTTCTGTCAATTTAGGAGTAGTTATAAAATCAATGGTGTTAGCTCTTCAAAGTAAGGTAAAGAGACGATATATTAGACGAGAATAAAAGCAAGAAAATGAAATTTACCCATTTTTAACTTAGACAGTACAGTCTTACCACTTTTTAACACTTGATTCCTAACACCAAATGTGTTTATTTATGCTCTCTTATGCACATTTACACCACCAGAGTAAGGATTTGGAAAGAATTATAGAATGTATAATGAGGTCATTTGGATTCTCTCCTAATAAATTTAGCCTTTGTCAGGTGCTAAATAAAGAAATGTATTGTATGTGTACATTTATGAATTATACTTTTTTAGGTTTTCAATACGAGTCGGATTTCACAATGGTGAAAACTGTTCTGCAACATGCATACTCTACTACTGTTAATGGTTTACTCTATGTGGCTATTTGGATAATGCTGCAATCCTGTCCTTTCTCTTTGCTTATTGTATGAACTAATCCCATAAACACAATCTTTCACATCTGTGGAGTGTCTCCTTCTAAAAAAAATCAAATGGAAATATTAAGGGATGCAACTGTTTTCAGGAAAGTATCCCATCTCATAAGCATTCTCTTAACAGCTGTGTGAGACATGTAAGGATACTTTAACGTTGATGGGGTCTTTTCTAGAACTGTGCATGCTTGATATAAGCTGCATAATGTACTTACACAAGCACTAACCAGAAGTTTGGATTACAGCAGTTATTTTTACTGACAGCTTTTAAGGTTTTTATTTTGTTTTGTTTTGTTTTCCCTTTGGCATGGCAGAATTCTCTTCATATTTTTGATACAGTTGAAAAGATGGAACATGGGGAGAACAAAGTTACATTGAAATCCTTTGTAATTTTTTCTTTTGGAATTGCTCCTCCTTCAGATGCTCATTGTCTCTTTTCTTCACACTTTGTCTTCAGTCAGAACATTGTGAAAGGCTGAAAGAACAAAAAATAAGTTTTAATGTTTTTTTCCCATTTTCATTTGAGCAAGTTTATTCCTCTCAGCTATTCAGCTAATGTCACAGGGAAAAGTCCTGAGGCCTACCACTCAGCCACGTGACATTAATATAGAAAAAACTTCCTGCTAACCCAATGAATTGCATGGAGATGATAAAGAATAATGTATGTCTGAAGTTTTTTCCATGTTGTTCTGTAGAATAACTGCTCAGAAGAAAGAAATAATGAATATAGTTTTGTTTTGCCACTTTTTTTTTCCCCTTACAAAATAACTACAAGTGTTGTGACATTTTTCAAATAATTCATTTTGCATAGTGACATTATCAATGCATTGTTTCTTAAAATTTTAATAGAAAAAAAAAATTGTATTTAAAAATGGTTGGTTTATTTTTTAAAAAAAATAAACCCCAAATATTTAAAACTTCCAAACACTGCTATGTACTGTTCTGTTGAAAAACTATTCTGCAGATGGGGGGTGGGGATGGAAGAAAAAATAAAACAAAAAGCAAGATTTCTTTTGGTTTCCCTGTCTGGGAGTGGATATATTCAAATTTTGATTGCCTAAGTGTAGAATGCACCTAGTTATGCAGGGGTGGAAATTTTAGTCAGGCTAAAACTATCGAAATAACAGTGCCAAATCGACTTCCTTACTGGACCAAGCAGTGATAGCCATTAGGGTCTCTGGCACCTCTAAAGGAATGTTATGAGCCTCCTATCACTGATACAACAGCTTTCTATATCATTCTATAGACCAACTAACTGCAGTTTACCCAGTCTAGGAACTAGACTAGAACCTGTTTGCCTTGAGGCTCAGAGAGAAAAGCCTGCATTTGGCTGCAAATTGACATGTAGATTTTCCTAAAGAAATGGCAACATTCAGGAAGAATTAGCAGAATATGGAGAAAAGGAAGAATTTTCAAGGATTAGTTATGAAGGTATTTAAGACAAGTTTTTCTGATTTACCCTTAGGAAATTAAACTGCTACTCTTTATACACTACCAAAATGTGTCTGAGTGTTTTACAAGTTAATAATTAACAGAATTTATCCTCATCATTGTGCATTGTGTTAAGTTTTTGCCAATTTTCAAAAATACTGAACACTATGTTGCTTCAGTTGAAGCTATGGGAGTCTTTTAATGGTCAATACCTTTTGAAATATAACCATGCATTGATAGACCTAAACACAGAGTTTAAGTCTAAGGTCATATTTAAAGGTATCTTAGACTGGTTTTTTTTTTAATGAGAGACTCTACTGAACTGACTGAACTTAGACTGCTGGTGCCATATCATCTAAAAGCAAATATTCCATTACCTTAATTGCCTAGAGTCCTTTGAGTTGATGTAACATATTTCAGTTGGCTCCAGCTACCTCTCCAGAAATGCATCTCTCAAAGCTCTCCTGTTCCTCTGTGGGTATTCTTGGAAGTCCAGAAGATTTGACATGGCACCTGATACTTATGTTTAGGCAACTGAAGTCCACCATGGTTACACCATCAAGGGCAAAGGGAATCAAGAGTACAGGAAAGAGAGATTTTAGAGTGACTTACTCCATAACTCCGTAAGAGACTTTTCATAATGATAAATCTTCCCACCAATGCTATACACTTCTATTTTATCAGTGACTACAAACATCCTTCCTTTAGGAGGTCACACTTACATATGATTAGTCCAGCTATAGGCTTATTTCTGATCACCTTTCATCCATTCCATTGATAGCTAAGTGGACAGGCCTTTTGGAAAGTTCATGACACATTCATATGCTTCTGCCATCATCCATCCACTTTGAGATCTCTGGCAATTAGCTGTTTGATTCTATTTTTAATAGTCTTAGTCAGGATGAATGCACAGTCCTAAACAGAAATAAGATCTCAAAAATAAATTTAGATTCCTAAACAAAAAGCATAAGGTGTAAAATCAGTAGCAAATAAAAGTAATCTTTTAAAATATTATTTTGAATTATTGGGATATTCATGGGAGCCAGAAACTTTGAAAAAGCTTCCTATATACAGAAGCTACCTTGTTTTGTTTATCAAATCTTTATATCAGTCTCTAGCAAGTTCTGAATTATTGATTTGCATGTTGATAAAATTCCCCCTAAAGTGAAAAAATGATGAAAAAGAAATTTGAATTGTAAATATTTGTATTAAAGTAATTGTTTAGAAAAATTAATAAACCAAACAAAAACCACAAAAATGTAGCATATAGGTAAATCATGCATATGATACAAGATCATAGTCTTTCATCTCAATAGCTTCTTTAACACTGAAGAATGAGATGACTACAGAGTTCTCAGGTTTTGTGAAGTTATTTATGTGGGGCTTTAACACTGTTCCTCTGAGATGTGCAGAGAAGAACTGTGAATTGTTCTCTTGTTTTTGCCTTATTGACTTACTTCTAACTGCTATAGAAATCTTTTTCTCCATTCTTCCCAGAAACACCATTCTTTAAACCGAAATTTATTTATGAATGTGCTGGACACTAAACCTGAATGATTGGTAGTTGTCCATTATGTTCTGTTGATAAAAGCAGGTTTGATCAAATGGGTGTTGATTTTATCTTTTTATTCTTTTGTAATGCTTCAAACACAAAAATCTCTTTCACTCTTAGATAGATATACAGATAGAAAAACTCTACCCTCACCATACAGATACACTACATTACCTTCTTTTATTTATTAAACGGTGAGATGCTAGTGGGTTTCATACAAATTATTTTATTCCAGCATAATCTGCTGAAAGATATATCCAAGGATACCTCCTCTGGTTTAGGAAGTCTCTGGAGCATAAACCACTAAAAGTTCTAAGAAAATGTTATTATGTTCTTGTAGTGGGTTCTCTGGGATTCTTCACTGGTGGTTTCTGTGTGTCAGACCCAGATGGGTCTTTTTCCTAATCTAATACTGTTTTAATGATATTGACAGAATGACCTACAGAACTTTTCTACACATTTTCTCAATTCTAAGGCAAGTAAGAAATTCTGAAATACACAGCAACACCAGGGTGTTCTGGCTTACACAGCAGGCTGTTAAAAGAAGAAGTTTTAAAACATGTTTTAGATTTTACACATTGCTTTACTTGAACACATGTGGTGACCAGGTAAAATGAGAGAATTACAGTTTATGAAGATAGCCAGTGTTTCTCATACTGTAGAACAACATTCCCTGCTTCCTTATCACATTCACATTTCTTCTTATTTCCTTTCATGAGGAGGGAAATTTGTGCAACAAGTTATCTGTACAGTAGAGAAACTATCATGGAACCAAAATGGTCTTTCCTCAAACAGAGGCTAAGGCATCTTTTATAATTCATCGAATACATATATGAATGTACAAAAGTATAAATCAAATTTTTTTTTTTTTTTTTTGTGCTGGAGTGGTACAGCTAACCTTCTGAAATTTTCTATGCTAAAACTAAGAAAACATCCAATATTTAAAAAATGACCACAACATTCTATATTTCATCTCCCTGATTCTAAAAAAAAATCAGAAAAACCCAACCAAAATTAAAAGTCAACACCTTGAGGTAGGCTGTTTAGTTGATTAATTCATAGAAGAACATTTAAAACTGTTATGAAACAAGTTGGTAAATTCATTGCATCATTTTGTTGTTGTTTATTTAAAAGTCTATTCAGAAATTTGAAACAGAATAAGATCTTAAAATAAAAAGATTAGTCAGGATGTGTTTGGTACAATACTCTGGGTAATGCTCTGTTTGTGTTGAATGTACTCTGAATAATTAGAAAAGATAAGGTGGGCACCTGAAGGAGATAATGAGACCATGAAGTCAGGAATTCGTTGAACAAAGAAAATTGAAAAGTCAACTCCACCTAGATCTCACCTATTGTGAATGGAATGATTAGGTGTCAAAATCAAATGAATATGTATGTAAAGGTGTTGTGTAACCTCTCAGGAAAACTATAAAACACCTAACTTTTCGCTGAAAACTTTGGACCTAGTTTGTCCGGTGCGAATCTGCTAGCTCCCCAACATCGCACAAAATAAATACCTTTGCTGCTTGGAGACAAAATTGGTCTCTGAGCAGTTACTCGGTGCTGTTTTGGCATCAACTTGGCGAGCCAGGCAGGAGAATTCTCAGCCGGTGCTGGAATCCAGGGGCCTGGGGACCCTCGGGGCCCCCAACTGGATCCCCTACCCCGCGGCTTCTCACACAGGTGGACAAGGACTTCTGCACAACATAAAAGGTATTTATATTTATTATTTGTTTTGAATATTTGATTGTCTTAAGATTTAGGAAGCTGAAAACTTCCTTCAGGGTGTCTTAAGATTTGGTTTTACCACCTCGCAGGGTTGAGAGAAGGGACACCTTCTGGAAGGGGTAATAGCCCTGTTTGATTGTCTTAAGATTTGGGAAGCTGAAAACTTCATTTAGGGTGTCTTAAGATTTGGGGAATTCCTAGAAAGTAACAACTGAAATAGCACTCCGTGTCTTGGAATTTTTACGTGTTTTCTTGATACATGTTCAAAATCAGAGTTATGAATTGTGTG
>JAVJGJ010000014.1:34717075-34743963 GCA_035590215.1 Microhierax caerulescens | reverse complement strand
CCGATCTTATATATATTCTGGAAATTCTAGGCAAATAGCTGAAAACTTAATATGCTGTTTAGGGCCAGAAAAAAATAGAATTTGGGTTTTGGCAATTGTTCATTGAAATACTTCGTGTGATAACACGAACTTCAGCTTTCAGACTAGAGCTGTATGGATGAGCACCATACCTTGTAACATACTGCCCTGTGTGACCGAGGGCCGCCCGCAGCGCGGGGGGTGTGAAAGCCGCAGTGTCACTGCGAAGCGAGTGGGGAGCCCCACTCTGCGTGTCCGTGTTCCCCGCGAGGGGGCCGGCCAGAGATGGACAAAGCGATTGAAAAATCAGTGTATGAATTGGTGGAATGCATAATTAGAAATTAGAACGGGAAATTGTGAACAAAACATTAGAACTAACATCATTTGGGGGAAGAATGAACTAGCCTCTGGACTTAGTGTCGTAGAAGCCGTCTGTATACTCAAGCAAAACGTGGCAAGTGTCCTTCCCGCCCCCCAAAAAAACCCAAACCCAAAACCCAAAACCAACAAAAAAAACCACCCCCCAAAAAAACCCAACAAAAAAACAAACCACAAAAAGAGCAAGAAATAAGGCTAAATAGAGGTCTTGAACTGTGGTGTATGTTCTGAGGTAAGTACGGTGCCTCCAGTGATAACTAATACATTTTAGAGAAATATACCAGACTTACTAGGAAGATGGGGGCCAGACCGAGCAAAGAAATAAATACCACAACACCCCTGGGATATATTTTGAAGCACTGGAAAGAATTTGGAGAAATTCCTGGTGGAAATTTAAACAGAAAGACATCTTTAAAATACTGTCAGAATTGGTGGCCTCTGTATATATTAGGTGATGTTGAAAAATGTCTACCCGAAGGAAGTCTTAATTACAACACAATTTTACAGATTCAAGTATTAGTGTAATAAGCTAGTGGATTTTTTTTTAAAAAAGGACACAGCTATTCAAGTGTTGCCTAAATTCTCATAGTTCCCTGTAACACCATGAGTCAAGAACTATTACTTCTGGCCTTCAAATTTCAGTTCATTACCATGTTGCTTGGAGTAACTTTTTTAAATCTGGATTTTTCTTATAGTATATATTTAATTTACTTATTTCTTAAACTCTTTTGAAAGTGATGCAGTTTTCTAGATTGAAGAATTTTAAGACTTAATGTATAGGTTTCTTTTTTTTTATTTAGAACTATGAAATCCTTTTAATTTCTGTAAATCACTGACTTGTCTTCCCATGAAAGGACTGCATGAATATTTTATAAAGCAATCTATTCTTCTTAATTTGTTATTTCAAGATGTTTATAGGTGTTCTCATTTCTTCATACTAAAAAGCAGAACATGAGGTAATTTCCCCCTGTATTTTATAGTGGGAGTCTCATTGTAATATATCCAGTGCCTACAGTTATATAATGTTGCACAAATATGATTGTGCTTGTCTGCCTCAGTAAAGTGTGCTGGAACTACTAAGGAAAACAACCCTCTAAAAACTACTTAACAGCCATTCCTAGGAAACTGCAGACTAAATAACCCCTCAGTTCAGTGATTTGTGAAACCAGGGTAAAATAATATATACTTTAAGATATGTTGTCTTGAAGAAGGTTGACTTCTCAATGACAAATCTGGTGTTGAGTCAACACCTGAAATGTTTATCTATGTGCATTAAGGTTATTTGACAATGTTCATAGGTTTGATATAGGTAATTTAATGCAGCTACAGGTCCTTCATAGAAGGGTAGACTACCAATTCTTTTTTATTTTGCATTGTCAGAACACTAGAAATATTCGTGAATCAGACTCAGTTTTCAATCTCTGCACAAGTAGTTGGAAACGTGCAGGTCATGGGTAAAATCCTGACCCTATAATTCTGTAGCCATGTGATGTGGTATCGCCAGTCTGGTAACAGGTTCTTTTTTGAGTTTGTAAGGCCTCAGGACTACAGCTTGTTAGACCTGCTCTGTCTGAACCTGTCTTGATCACGAATAATTTGTAGTGGAAATGTAATCATTACAGAGAATGGAAAAAGATGTATGTGCAGCAAAAGTTTCTGTATGAATAATAATACTGTTGCAAGTGTTATACCACACTCCTTAGTTTCTCCCTTTTTCCTGGATCACTCTTCCCCTGCTTTCAAGTGTTGGTCCAGAAGTCACAGATTTTCTGCAAGTCCTGGTATCACATTCTGGGTATATACATGCTTTAATTAGCGTTGTTCATTTTAAGTGATATGAGAATGCTATTTTCAGGCAACCATACATTGCCACAAAATCATTTTAGGCATGGTAGACACCCAAATGGAGCATGTTTCTCAACTTCATCATCCATCTCAAAGGGAGGATCTTTATCCACTGCATAGGTCATCATAAACCCTGAATTATGAACTACTAACCTCGTGTAGATGTCTTGTATACCCCACAGAGTCTCAGAGTGCACTCGGATAGAGTTATATCTGAATGGACTGTAGCAGGAGCTGAAGCACATCTGTAGACACATACAGGAAATTTTCAACATATTTTTATATATTAATAATAATTACTCTGAAATAGAATCCCATCAATATAGAAAAAATAACAAAAGCATGCAGAATCTACTTTAGAGTAGGGATGTACCTGAAAAAAATATAAAATCTTCTCAATTAAGATACAGGGAACCTCAAATTAAATCCATTTTCCGAAGCACACTGGAACAAAGGCCTCAATCTGTTTCTTATTTCCTAGAAACAATTTAAGTACTTCTCTAACTAGTTACAGTGGAACTTTTTTCCTTTTTACTAAGCTAAACCAATTAGTGAAATTCAGAATGCATTTGTCAGTGAATCTAACTTTACCCAAACTGAGTTATAATTTGGGAGCCATTCGTTAAAGTAGAAGCAAAGATAACTAACTTTTCCTGTATTAATTAAAATAACTGCACCAGAGTTCCTTTTAGGATTAGTTCTCTAGGTGCTATTTTGTGAAATACTGAGGTATTTTAACTCCCTCAGTGATTATATTTATGCTGTATTATCTGCCATCTTATTTTTCAAATCAGAGTCCACTTGCCACATCTGTAACCCTCTAGCATTGTTACAAAGCATGCTACATCAGGCTTGGAAGGGGGAAATAGGCTTTTTCTTGCCCCGCCCCGTGNNNNCCTTTTTTTTTCCTCTTTACTTATTTAAAAAGGAAAGGATTAATAATGCTTGGGAATTAATACTTTCTATTTCATTATACCAGAGGGTTTATGTAGAGAAGAAAACAAGTACCATATGTACAATCTGTAATATCTGACATGTTGCGACAAACTTATTCACATTACTTACCATATCATATGCCAAATAGGGCCAGGGTATTTATTGATAACCAGCTTAATTGCTTATCAGTCAGCAAAATCAACTGAGACACAATTTAATCTTTTAATTATCCCTTAGGCACACCATCCTGACACAAAATATTCACAATACATACCTAACTAATCACATTGCATACAAAGGTAGTAATTTGGAGTTCAGCCACGTAGTTTGTTACTGTGTATTTGCTGAGATATTCTTTGTTATTCGGGTGTTGTCACCTGTCACTCAGTGAAAATGCTTGGCTGGCATTATACAACATCATTGATCTTACCTAGTGTGAAGGAGGTGACATAGCTTATGGCTTCTGCAATCATTTCCTGAATGTAAAAACTTTGCCAAGTTGCTTTAGGTGTCTAGGACACCAGGCCATAGCTGACAACTCTCTTTTGCAATGCAAGGATATTAATTCCTTCCAAGACATTATCAGCAAAAGAAGGAAGAATTTTCCTATTATAATAGCATACATGGGATTTTCTAAATTTGAAAAAGTGAGGAAGGAATATTCCAAAGCAAAATACCTTCTTGAAGGGTATGTTAGTGCTAAACCATTCTTCTTAAAAAAGGGGTGTAGAACTGAACGTAAACTTAAGAAATAACACAAAAACCTTTTATTCAAATAAGAATTAGCTGAAATTCTGCCTTTATGCATAAAATGAACATTCTTGTGGTTTGGATCTATCAAAAAAATACTCTAAACAGGACTATATTTATATAATTTGACTGAGTTCTGACAGTTTGCATTAGGGAATTCAGTGTTTTGGAGATCCAAACAGTTTTCTGTGTCTAGACATGGTTAGATGAGTTTCAAAACTTTGCACGATATATTTATTAAAACTTAAATTGCTTTATCTTAACCTCAAGCTGTCACACTTGGACTTTCAAATTTTATAGCATATATGCATCTATTTTATAACAATATGAAATCAAGAAAACCTGCTGTCAAAATAATTTTGGAAACAACTCAGTTAAAATAGGGGTATAAAAGATCAATTTTCAAATATTGTTTTAAAATTATTGAAGGCATTTGATTTGAGGGCCTTCACTACTTTGGCTATGACTTTTGATATGCTTATGAGCATTTGATATTTTAAATGCTAAAACATATTTTAAATTTTGTTTTACAAGAAATTGGTAAAGCAGTTTTGTAAAAATATTAAATAAAGAAAAGGCATATAATAATGAACAAACACCAAGATCAGAAATTTATTTATGAGTAAAAGATATGAGAAAGACACTATTCAAAATTTATGGATAATAGATCATCTGTATATTTGTATATAATACATTAACCTTATGTGTATATTTACATGTAAGTATGTAGATTATATGTATGCTTATTACATCTATTTTTCAACATATCTATAGATAGATAAATGTATACAGACACATTTTTATGTACATAAATTTATATTGCATGCTGGCTTTCTGATTGTGCTTTCTTACTTTAAAAGTAAAATGAATCAAAATATCTATTGTATTAATAACATTAAGGAAATGTCAGGGACAAGAGCTGGTTGTTTGTTTGTTTTCTTGTGTTTTGTTTTTTTTTTCCATAAACTACACTGTTCTGTAAATAGGAAAAATATTTATATAAAATAAACTTCTAGCAGTGACAATGATGAAATAATTTATATCCTAACAGTATCTAAGGGACATTTAAAAAACAGCTTCTAAGAGTACTTCCAAACCCAGCAATTTGTGTAACTTACCTAAAAGGATTCTGAAAATGCTGGCTGAAAATCACACTGACTCACTACACTAACACTGATTTTCTGTTAGTGTTATAACACTGAAGAAATCATAGAATAAAAAAGCTAATTTTGGATTAACGCTTTAAAACAGACATGGGATGATCTGTGTCTGCTAATAAGATATCAGCCCTGGCAAAGCAATACACTACATTATGTAATTAGTAAATAATTAAAGCCATGTAATTTATTCTGCTGAATACTGGCAACTAATTTGCTATCTTTCTTTGATAAGGCTACAAATGTGGTATATAAACTGTCATATATTTTGGATTCTGTAAAGAATATTACTCATTGCCTAGCAAATATGATCACTATGGTCTTAATACCGTGTGATATGTCAGATTAAGATCTAGCCAGCCCATAGATCTTGGCTTGATGCTATTTTTTGTCATCTGATTATTTGGCATATTATTTGGCACTGATAATCAGAAGGGAATGAAGGATGGGTGGAATTTCACATGGCTAGTGTGGCTGTCTCAGAAATTTCTGTTCATTCCCTAATACAAAAAGTGTTCTGATATGCTAGAGAGACAGTCTATGATTATATATCCCTAGTATATGAGGAATCAAAGTGGCACCACACATTAACAGACCTTAGTGCTCTGATCTTATCAAAGAAGAAAACTACAGATGTGTTGCAGCACTCTCAAAACTAGCCAGCAGCAACAAGGCCTTTACCATCGCATACCAGGTTAACCTCAATAAGTAGTTCCCACACCTTGCCCCAGCATGGCCACCAATCCCCCACAAGGTTTCAACAGTTCATCTACTGTTCATCTACTCTCTCTCTCTCTCTCTCTCTCTAAAGAACTGACCAAAACCTTTTATTCAGACAGTAAATGATTCTTGAATGTCCTATTTAGGAGGTTATAATACCATACTGTTAAATCATGGAAAGCATAGCAACAATAACAAGTACTATTACTATACATAAAATACAATTGGGCATAAAAATGTTAAATCAGAAAAGACAAAGGGTTTTAATGTCTACAGTGATAACTGTAGGAGATAATTTTCATACAGTATAATTTCTCATTTGCTGTACATTCAGTTACAAAGGACAAAATACAGAGAACAGAAAGTGGAATGAATTTCTAATATAAGGAGGAAAGGGAAAGAAAATATTTGAGGAGGTATTCTGAAAGATGAGATACAGGATTTGTGGACCAGATTGTCAAAGAATTCCAACTTCTCTAGTGAAGAAGAGTGGCCATGAGCCTAAGGAGTCATTTAAACCAGCTTTATGTGTTCTTTGAATATGCCTGTGGGGCAGGACAGTCCAAGGAGATGTAGCAGCTGCAAGGCTGAATTTGGCCCCATGGACTTGTGAGTTCTTTATTTATTACAGGAGTTATCAGAGATATAAGGAGTGACAAAGGCTACCTGCTAGTAGTACGCCTACATATTACTGATATTTCCCTTCAAAATGACCTTATGTAATTGCCTTCTATCTATGTATATCCTACAGAAATCACAAAGTTTATTGACT
Source organism: Microhierax caerulescens (assembly GCA_035590215.1). Lineage (NCBI taxonomy): Eukaryota > Metazoa > Chordata > Aves > Falconiformes > Falconidae > Microhierax > Microhierax caerulescens. The sequence continues at coordinate 34,737,387 of JAVJGJ010000014.1, read as the reverse complement.
CTACATTGAGTCCTATTTACATGTCACAGTGCCAAGTTAGTTGCATCTCTTTGAATAGTGCACAGAAGGATCTTGCCGTTATTAACTAAAGACTACATTTAAGCTGATGTAAACAACTTTGTCTAACAAAGTAAAACTACTTAAAGTGCATCTGCTTGAAGGAAATGATCACTAATGAAGACCTAGATAATTTTAGAAGCCACTTTACAAGAGATGCTACTATTACAGTATTGTATTCTCTCTCAAAACATTTATGCAAGGCAAGCTATGTGCATTATATTAACTCTTTGACTGTGTTTAAACTCCTTTCTTTTCATCTTCACTATAACCCCCAGAATGATTCATTGCTAACACAGGAGGAGTACATTTTCAATATATGATTGTTAAAATATCCGAAGAAAGATATGGTTTTCCTTCAGTAAAGCAGCTGTGCACTATTTGCTCTCCAAATCATGAGGCAGTTTAGAGTTTAATATCAATGAGGACTTTATTTCATATGATACATGTATTTCATTCAGCTATAGCTATTGGGCAAAGGTAAAAGCAATAAAAATTCTTTATTAAAATTGTATTTCAAGTTTATCTGTAAATTCTAGCTACTCAAATACTGAAAGCACCTTTATGTAAATAAATCATCAAATGTCTTTTTTGATGTTTTTAGGCTAGCCTGAAAATAAAGTTAGAAATATGCAGAAGGTATTAACTCCAGAGTCAAAAGACAATCAAACCAGGCATAAATGTCCAATATTATTCAATGTATATTCAAAATCTAGTAAGGGAAGAGCATGATCAATTCTTCAGAAATTTAAACCATGTATCCTTATCCACATCATTCAAAGTTCCAGGGTTTTCCAAGAGAAATCAAGCCCTCTCCTTGTGCAAAAAGGACTCTGAAATAGAAAGTTCTATTTCATAGAGAGAGAGTCATAAAGTCAATAGTCATCACCCACCAACAGTCCCAGTTTCTTCCTTCTATTATGGTTGCAGAAAGTTCATGTACATGTATATGTCTCCTGAATTTTGAGAAAAATGTTAGAGATATACATATCACTGAGTAGGTGAAACAGAAATTTTCTCAGATATAGCCAATATCTTATCCGAAATAAAGAGGCTTAAATGGAATAATACTCATCTACACCAGGTGAAGACCCAGCTCAGAGTACTCAAGGGGTGAGACTGGGATGCAAAAATAGATTTCCAGTGCCACAGGTTCTTGTGACTAGCCTCCAGCTATGGCTTCAGAAGGGTGTACCTCATTTAAGCCCTGCTGTATCAGCCATTGCCATGCAGAAGTCTCCAGTGTCATCAGGCATATGAAAATCATAGCATACGCTAGATAAGAGGCAGACATATATATATTACCGTATAAATGTGGTGGGCTTTGCATTCCAGGACATCTTGACCTGATTCTGAATGCAATTTGATAAACTGATTGGGCTGTATCATCTGTAAGTTTTTCATTAAATTACTCCAAGGCAAATACTGCAAAATAAAGAGACATCACATGAGGTTTTAACAGGTCACAAAACTTGCAAAACTGCTGTCTCTCTATGTATACTGCTAAGCTGTAAAATGTGAAGCATTCTTGTGCACAGAAAAATATAATTAGTACTAAAATCCTGGATTTACTATTCTCTTGAAGTGAAAAGTTGTTCAAGCCTTCATTGTGGGCATAGGTTTCTTCTATGATTTTATAGTACTTTCTCATTTTATCATAGAATACAATCAGAATCACTAGACTCTTTTAAGCTGGAAAAGACCTTTAAGGTCATCAAGTCCAACTATTAAACCAGAACTTCCAAGTCCACCACTAAACTATGTCCCTAAGCACTGCATCTACATGTCTTTTAAATACATCCAAAGATGGTGATTCTACCACCTCCCTGGGCAGCATGTTCCAATGCTTGATTACCCTTTCAGTGAAGAATTTTTTCCTAATATCCAACCTAAACCTCCCCTGGCACAACTTGAGGCTATTTCTTGTCCTATCACTTGTTATCTGGGAGAAGAGATCTATGTCCACTTGCTTACAACCTCCTTTTCAGGTATCTGTAGAGAGTAGTAAGAACCCCCCTGAGCCTCCTTTTCTCCAGACTGAACAACGCCTGCTCCCTCAGCCACTTGTCCTAAGACTTGTGCTCTAGGCCCTTCACCAGCTTCACTGCCCTTCTCTGGATGTTCTCCAGCACCTCAATGTCTTACTTGTAGTGGCAGGCCCAAAACTGAACACAGCATTTGAGATGCAGCCTCAGCAGTGCAGAATGCAGAGGCACAATCACTTCCCTGGTCCTGCTGGCCTCAGTTACAAGCCAGGATGCTGTTGGCCTTCCTGGACACCTGGGCACACTGCTGGCTCATGTTCAGCTGCCTGTCGACCAGTACCCCCAGGTCTTTTTCTGCTGGGCAGGTTTCTAGCCACTCTTCCTCAAGCCTGTAGCCTTGCATGGGGTTGTTGTGACCCAAGTGCAGGACCCTTCTCATACAGCTGGCCTTGGTCCATCAATCCAGCCTGTCCAGATCCCTCCATCAAGCCTTCCTACCCTCAAGCAGATCAACACTCCCGCCCATCCTGGTGTCATCTGCAAACTTACTGAGGGTGCACTTAATCACCTCATCCAGACCATTGATAAAGATATTGAACAGAACTGGCCCCAATACCGAGCCCTGGGGAACACCACTTGTAACCAGTCAGATTTAACTCAATTCACTATCATACTTTGGGCTCAGCCGTACAGCCAGGATTTTACCCAGTGAAAAGTATGCCCATTAAAGCCATGTGCAACCAGTTTCTTCAGGACAATGCTGTGGGAGATGGTGTCAAAGGCTTTTTTGCTAAGGTCCAGGCAGACAACACCCACAGCTTTTCCCTCATCCACTAAGTGGGTCACCTTGTCACAGAAGGAGATCAGACTAGTCAAGCAGGACCTGCCTTTCATAACCCCATGCTGGCTGGGCCTGATCCCCCAGTTGTCCTTTATGTGCCACATGATGGCACTCTGGACAATTTGCTACATAACTTTTCCTGGCACTGAGGTCCAACTGACAGGCCTTTAGTTCCCCAGATCCTCCTTCCCACCTTTCTTGTAGATGGGCATAACTTTGGGTAACCTCTAGCCTTCCAAGACTCCCCAGTTAGCTAGGACTGTTGGTTGATAAATTAAGAATGGCTTGGCGAGCTCTTCTGCTAGCTCCCTTGGTACCCTTGGGTGGATCTTATTTGGCCCCATAGACTTGTATGTGTGTAAGTGAAGCAGCAGGCCCTTAGCCCTCCTTTTGTTTCTAATGTATTTGTAAAAATATTTTATTGTGATCTTTTACAGCAGTGGCTTGAGATCTAGCTGGGCTTTCACCTTTTAAATCTCCTCCCTGCATAACCTCACAACGTCCTTATGGTCCTCCTGAGCTGTCTGCCCCTTGTTCCAAAGGTGCTAAACTCTCCTTTTTCCCCTGAGCTCCAGCCAAAGCTCTCTGCTCAGCCAGGCCACTGCCTCATCTTTCAGCACATGGGGACAGCCTGCTCCTGCCCTTTACAACTTCCTTCCTGAAGAATGTCCAGGCTTCCTGGACCCTTGGCCCTTTAGAACTGCCTCCCATTATTGTGTTTTTCACAACAGCTATTGATAATCAGATGTCTATGAAATATATATTTTTATATGACTAATTATGAAAATTGAGTTTTAAATTTTTAATGAAGTTTGAAAATACAATCCAAACAGCAAATGTCTAGACAATAGCTGCTGCTGTATCACAAGAAAGAAAAGGCAAGAAAGAAAAAAACATACCCCTCATTAAGACCTTAACTCCTTCATTACTTTCCTTTATTAATTTATACTTTAAGGAAAAGTAGTCCACGGACAGCAAGATGTACTGGAGGAACTACTCTGTTTTGGCTAGATGTAATCTCTGTCTTTTAACAGGTCTGCTCTGTAACAGAAAAAATGGAATTCTCCTGCATGTGAGCTTTTTAATGGAAAGATGTGTCAGGAATGTGGAGCAATAGAAGAGATGTTTTGCTTTGCCCTGACCTTTTATATTAACAGTGATGTGGTTAAACCAAATGAAAGCTTGCAGTCCTAATAGTGGCTTCAGAGTGGAAGTTCTTGCCAAATAGTATCTAATTATCTGCTGAATGTATTTCAGTATAAAAATGTGTTAAAACCTTACAATTTATGGGTTTCTCAGTGTAAGAAAAGTAAAGCTGATAGGGACAACAGCTGAAAATCTTGAAATAATATTCCTTGAAAGTGTGATACAGGGAAATCAGGGTATTTAACTTCATTCAAACAAACAAACAAATAAAACTCTTTCCTTCTTTCTGTGTTAGAAAAATATTTCATTTCCAGTTGAAAACAGCTGAATGAAGGAACAATCTTTTTTCTAAAAATCACGTGAGTTGGAAACACTAAAAATCCTGAGGATTTGAAACACACTAAAAAGTTTACTGTTGTTCCTCTGGCTTGCTTTCCCTCCCTGAAATTGATGCTTTGATTACATTATTAAATATTTAATATTTTCTGATTTTAAAAAGATCCACTTTTATTATTCTATTACGAAATAAGAATGAATATGTAAGTAAACTATAAGGCAGGAATTACTTTCTAGGGAAAAAAACCATCCCAACAAAACCTAAGCAAATTATCATTTACCTCTGATACCAGCCTTCTGTTTAAGAGTGTCTTGTCTACTCTTTCCAAGATTAGTTTTGTTTACTTTGCCAAAACTGGCCCCAGTGCCTAATAACACTCTATGCCATGGAACACTTTGCATTATTGCAAGAAATAACATTTTAAAAGAAAAAAAAAAGTTTTTAAAAAGTTTAATTTTGCTGGTGTTATTATTTTTGGCTGAAATGTTACCATTAATATTATGGGAAAATAACAGCAAGAACAGTTAGCAAAAATTTAGTCTGAAAACATGCTGACAATCTGCTGTCACTTGCCACATTTGAAATACTATGTTGAATGTGATATCGTATGTTTCTCCTCTCATTTCCCCCATTAACTGTCAAATCAGAAAGGAAATTAGAACAAATAGAATCAAATAAGAATTACCTATTTAGTCTCTGGCAGTACATCCCTCGTGTAGCTCAACCATACTAAGGTCCCATAGCCTCTGCCCAGAATAGTTTATGATCTATTCACCTAGAACCTGCAGAATCACTTATTTAAAGTTTCCTGGGAAACTTAAAAAAATATATATTTCAGGTTTGCTATGTTACGCAGATTTCTGCGTTCAGGTTTTCTCTCAAGATATGTCAAGATGACAGATAGATATCATCTGCAGAAGACCTAAAATATTTTTTTTTTTTCACAAGAGAGTTCAAACATGCAAGAAGACAGTGCAAGAGGTTTTGTTCTGAATTGCTCCTTTCTTCTGTACAGATTTCTCTGCACCTGTTCTGCCTCATCAGAAATAATTATGTCATTATTGATACAGAGATAAACAGTAAAGCAAACATTGGGATGTTTATTCAGGTGGTTAAACATCTAACATAGGTTTTACCTCAACTAACTGTAGAGAACTAAAAGATAATTATGAGGTCTACAATACACAGTTTTGGTTGAACTATCAATACAGGCATTATTTGAAGATTACTTATGTTACCTTAAATGTCTTTCTTAAAATGGGATGTCACAACCTCTAAAGGATCTCTTTCTTTCCACTAATATGAAGTGAGTTCTGTTAAATGCAATGCACACATTAATTTCAGATATCTGAGTTAATTGGAATGAAACCTACCTAAAGATAAGTATCTCCAATGTAAAGTGTCTTTATTAACAACAAATCAGAAAGTGTCACTCTGAGGATTTCTCATTCCTGAATATGTCTTCAAGGGGGATAGTCCAGGAGATGTGGTTTGAGACAGTCCCCGATGTGTTAGCCAGCACAGGCAGGATGCAGGGACAACCACAACACTACAGATGAAATGCAAAGAGTGAATATATTTTCATTACCTTGCTAACCAGGGAATCCCTGAAACAGCACCTGGGCAGAGACACATAAGCAGGAAGGAAGAGCAGAGCTCAGTCCATGCTAGGAGATCACCAAACATACTATTTTCACTTGTATCTCAGGGACTCATGCAGGTGTAATTTACAACTGTGCTTTGATCCTTGCCACAGCAGGGCAGAAGTCTCAAGCATGTTTGATAGGGTGCCTTTAAGTCTATCACAGGCCTATGTTATCTCAACACAGATGTTCTACTTCAAAAATGTTGACACATGTTTGTGTCAAACACACAAAACTAAACAACGATTAGTACCATATATGTTTTTTTCAATACCTCAGCTTCAAGTCACTTGCACATGTTTACAATACTCATTGCCAATCTTCTGTTATTTTCCCGCTCTTAGGTAAGATTAATATCCTTGTTAGCGTAAAAATCACACCTTTGAGTAAATGATGAACATCTCCCTCTCAATTTTAGTAACATCTTAACATGTCCCACCACACCTCTTCCTCTCTCTCTCCTTTTCCTTACAAATATGCCTGGAATCTTTATTAAAAAAAAAAAACAACAAACAACAAAACAAAACACTAAATCCCTTGATATTTTAAAATTAATCATTTTCATTAAAAGAACAGTAAATTCATATTAAAATGAAACTCTGATGGGGAACTGGGTCTTTCATTGATTTTCTGTTCATCTGCTGTACTTGATGTTCTGTATATGGCCTGATAAAAAGTACTGTTCTAAATCCAGAGATGTAGACTTTCTTTGCTTTTTCAATTTTTCTTCTCCTTCAGCCTTTATAGATACAATACAGAGGTGAATGGGTGGGATCACATGCAATCCAGATAATGTCTCAGTGTTAGAGACTGTGATATGAGCACATGGGTTGCAACACATACTTAGGTTGTTCTTAATATATGATAGGCCACTAACGGCTCTAAAGACTGAATCATGTCAACCCTGTTGGATTTTTTTTTTAAGCCAACTAATTAATTTTAAGCCAATCTTTTAAGCCAAGTTAAATGATAGTCTCCACACTGGCAAATAATTTCATGCCTCCATGTGTATGAGATTTTCCATTCCTTTGCTAAATGAGAGAATTAGCATGAAAACAAGATTACCAATTAAGTTATTTTACAAACAAACTGTCCAGCGATCTGAAAAAATAAAGAAATCACCTGGCATAACCCCAAATCTGCAAAGATTTTATGCTGTATTTACTACTTAAGGACACCATTCAGATATTTCATTTTTAGCATGTTTGTTAAAGCCTATGTTGTTACAGTATTGCATTTTTTTTCTTTCAGGTTAAGGAAAAAAACCAGACTTATAACCTTAGGCTGCTTTAATATTTTAGAGTCAGAAGAGTGACTTTAACCATCCTTGTGATACTCCCTATTTCTTCTTTCACTGTGGAACCTATAATAAATTTCAAAAACAAAGTTGTTGATCATAAATGAGGTAGAACAGAATTCAATTCTTCAGTTTCCTTCTGTCAGTTAAAGAACTCTTCATAAAGATATTCAAGGTACAAGGATGACTAAGAATGTTGCTTTTTTTTAGCATCAGTTTATCTATTAAAGGCACTAAAACATAGCCAGATCCTTCACAGTATAAAGTTGCAATCAATGCTATGACATTCGATAAATGTTTATAATAAGTAATATTATTATATTACAATCAATAACTATATTCATAGAAAATATCTTATGAATTCTCAGATAGAAGCGACATAGTGGACAGATCAATAACATACTTTCTTATCTAACTTTAGATCTCAAAGTAATCTAGGTAAATCATGTCCATCCCCTACAGTCAGTGAAGATAAAGGATATGTACCTGAAAGAAAAGTTAATACCATGTGCTATAGACACCTGTATAGGGTGGGGGATGATGAATAACTTATTTCTGTATAATATTTTGGACTATTAACTGTAAAAAACTCAGACAGTTAACTTAAACCTTGTAGCAATGTTTTTGATGGTTGCAATTTGGACAAATGAGCTGGCACCCTCTGACTGCAAGACTGCCTAGGCTGTGGTGCACAAGCAGTACTGAGTGTTATTTTCAGGCTCGTAAGCCCTGCTGTATGCAGCTAAACTGTTGCTACACTGTCTGAATGTATTGCCCAGATCAACAGCATTCAAGTGGGGTGCTCCACTAAGCGGTGCAGTCATGGCCAAGTGTATCATAGGAGGGGATGTTAGTACAGAGAGGACAGTAATTTGACCAGGCAGACCTGAATAACTGTAAGAACATCATTACAAACCAGTAAAAATACAACGCCATGACGCCGCACCCCCCCCAAAAAAAAAAACAACCCCAAACAAAAAAAACCAACAACAAACCAAACCCAAACAACAATGACAAAAAAAAACAACAAACCAAACACAACAGTATTTCTGATTGTAGGGAAAAATAAATTTCGCAGATATTTTCCAGCCTGCTTGAAAGCTATTGCTTTGTTTTCTTTCAATCAAAGAGTGTTAAACAAGTAAAACTTTTTTATTTTACCTTTTTAAAATGGTTTTCTTATATGAATCATAGAAATTTTGTATTATAAAGTGGATCTTGACAATATTTCTGTGAGGGACAGAAATTCTTCCTTAACAACATTGCCATTAGAATACAGAAAAAGCAGACATGACCAAATGCTATCTATAAGGCTACAGAAAAATCTAACAATAGTTATATGTCTCAGGAACTAAGTTAGCTGCCTTTCAGTGAACATTATGCTGCCCTGGGTAGAAAACAAATTCCTCTTTATACTTGGCAGGCTATACCTTTGACAGCTAAACTTTCATTGCAAAAAATGCTCGCTCCTCCCTGCCTCCCTCTTCTCCCTTCTTCCTCCCTCCCTCCCTTCCTTCCCTATTTATCCCTGTTTGAAACTGTTTTCTCTCAAAGTCTTTGCAAACAGTCTTCAACTATTTTCTTATTCCTGTATAATTCGTCCTAACAATTTTACAAGTCAATCTCAATGATTTCTGGCAAAACAAACAAAATAAACCTAGTCTTTCTCTTTTACCTAAAAAGAACGTTAAGATAAGCTATAAAGCAGGGGGTGAGAGGACATATTTTATAATGGAAAGAGAAATCCATTCCTGTTCTAAGAGCCTTAGTATAGCACTATAGAAATCTTATTAGTCTCAGTTCAATGTACTAAAAGGTTTGTTGGGGTGATGTAGAAAGGATTTAGAAGATTGACACAAACGAAATAAGTCACAACAGGTTTTGGACAAAGTGTACCCACAAAGACAGGTAAGCAGCTTGGTGGCTCCCAAACAACTACAAAATATATACAGTGAATGGGAGACAGAAACTTTATCCACCATCAGTGGATAAAGTTTTTTATCTATCTCAGTCAAGATAACTAATTTAAACTATCTAATGTTCCTATGGATATGGTGGATAAGAGGATAAGATGGTTCTAGAAAAAACAGAAGGCACTCTCTGACTAATGTATGCAACAATTTCTTTTTCTAACCTCAATTAAAACTGTTGTATATGTTTTCTTCTTTAGGTGGACTAAAAGGTGTTACTGTTGTAAGCAACAGCTATGAATCTTGACTACAGACAATAGTCTATTTCATCTTATTTTAAAGAACCAAACACTGCTCATTAAATGTCAACATGGTATGCATTCCCACATAAAGAGGTTCTATCTATCCCTTCCCATTCAATTTGAAGACAACACCGATGATGAGTCCTCAAGATGTTTGCCAGGCCTTCAAAGTCATGTTTCTCAAAAACACAACACATCATGACATATAATTTATGTAGGAAATGAACTGAGTCATGATTTTGTTAAATTAAGACCATCAGTGGAGTAAATTTATCCACAGAAATAATCCTAAATATAATTAATGTATATAACCATAAATAGTATTAATGTGAATCTGTTCTCCAAGTGTTAACATATTAAACAAAAAATTGCTTTGGAAGTTACTCAATATTAATTCTGAATTTGCAAAACTACCAAGAGAGTTAGAAACTGAAGATTTTTTTAAAAACAATTAAAAGCAACTACATGTGTTTCATGTGTAAAATTAATTGTCATATTAAATTAGCAAAATTACATTAACATTAAGAGACCATTAGTTTAATTCATAATTACTCATTATATTTAAGTTGAATCATATGTAATTTCTTTGACATACTGTATTTATTATTAAAAAGGTTAGGTTTTCAAACCTGTAGTTATGGGTATAGATCATATGGAAGATATACATAGTAAAGAAACTTAAATATGAATATTTTTTCTCAAATAATTTTTCTGTAAGGAATCAAACATTTTATCTAGAAACTTAATCCAGTTGGGATGAAACCTTGGAGAGAATCAGTTAGAATAGCATATAGTGATAGAAAATGAAGGAAAAGGAAAAACAATGGCATCAAGGCAATCCGTCACTGTTTTCTTATATAGTCTAGGTTATAACACACAATTTTCACTATATTCTTTAAACTAGGGTGTGGCAAATGACCCCGAAGTACTCTTGTGTATAGCTTAGTTTCAAGAGCTCAATCTTTGATTTTTCATTGATTTAAATATTTTGATTGTTCATATGAAGATACTTGCTTCCTTTTGAGACCTTATACACAGACTGTGAAACCAGCCTGAGGTGTACTTTGCATCTGGATTATTGCTTTTAGACACACATGCAAAAATATTTAACATTTATTCCAGTACAGATTTCTGTTAATATAAACTAGAGGTTATAAGAACCATGAGTTTAATCTTTACCCAAGTGCTCTGTGACAGATGGATTGGCTGCACGGTCCCAGTTGTCCTCTGACATACCCCTAAGTGGCAATTAGTCTATGTCTTATACAGCCTCAGCTATTCTGCACTGACAATGATAAACAATAATAAAAGCTCTACTGTCTTCAGTGGAGCCACACCAGCTGAAACTGTGATGTTGTGTTCCCAAATAATTAATCTAGTGATAGCTGCCAACCAAAACAAAACCACACATTTCAAAATTATCTTTTTATGGAAACAGTACAATGACATAAAAAAGTAGGCACTCAAACATCACTGATTTCTTCATGTTTACACATATGCAAATAGATTCAATGTGTTGAGGAGACTGAGGTGAAATATTTTCTCCTCTCCCCAGCCTACTCACATGTACACAAACATCTTTAAAGACTTTACACTTCAGTTCTGTCACCCTCCTGGATACAGCTCTGACTGTCAGAACAGGAATTCCAGGAAGCAGTATCAAATGCTTGTCTAGGAGTCACACATCTTGCAAAGAATGGTAAACCTCTCTCTTGAGCCATTGCACATTCTTGAATTTCTTACTTTAAATCTACTCCTTCCACATGTTTCTCTGACAGACTTAGGTACTATTCTCTGATTACTAGTCACTAATACTATTTACTATTTCAGAAGTGCACAGAGCTTAAAGAAATTTTCAAAAAACAATGAATGATCACTCTCCCAAAATATACAAGTATATCCACAGAGTTAAGCTTTGCATTGAGGGTTGCTTGAAAATTGTGCTTTTTTCTTATAAGCCTGCTACTGGCTATGAAAAATGGACCCCAGAACAGCATCTATTATTCAGTTTATCAATTAGAAAAAATATTCATGGACATCAGTCATTTGACATAGCTCTTCAGCCTTTTCTCAGTGAAGTTGCAAATGCTGCAAGTATAAGGACAGTGGTTGCCACAACTGATTTCTTCTGATGTAACAGCATTCATTAAATAGGATATTCCATGTCTGGGTTACCTTTTATGATCTTGTAAAAAAAAAACCAAAAACCAAAACCAAAAAACAATAACAACATTATTTTAAGATAGGAAAAGATTGGGCATTGCAACACCTAAGATGAACCTGCACCCAAAAAAGAATCATAACCTAATGATTTGCAGTTAGCTCTTGACAATAGTGAAAAGATAGTGACAGCTCATCATGTTGCAGTTCAGCTGAGAAATTAAGAACCTTATCAAACCTCCTCTTTCACAGATGTTCTGGAGCAAAGTCACTCTTGGTCATCTCCTCACTTTAACCCTAAAGATGTACATTCATTTTGCTAAGCATGTAGCTTCACATGTTCTATGCATTTGGATAAGGGAAACTATTCCCCAGTGATCTCTGTCCTGAAATAGCTGGTGTGTTTCTGGTACCCAGAACCGTACCTCAAAGGCAATTCAGTATCTCTCTACTAGAAATCTGCTCTCTCCTTACTTGGAGTCCCCTCTTTTGGCAGGACAAAAGTACCACTGTTAATTTGGGGTGGCAAGCTGCACACATTCAACAAAATCGATATGTATGCCCCATCATATACAAACTCTTGTTTCCAGGTAATTCCAAGGGCAGGGACAACGTTGTTTGGGGTTTATCTTGCATTTTTCTTTCTGAAACATCTGTCCTTAAATTCATCCCTTTTCAAGTTATATTGTGCATGACAAGTTAAAAATAGCAGAATGTTAACTCAAGTTAGAAGAACTAAAACCTATAAAGAAGAATCTTGGATGTTTTTCTTCAGACACCCCTGGAGTTATTCAGATGAAATTGCACCCTACTCCTATACATGAATTTTGAACTATCTTCCAATATTTGGATCAATGATTTAAAAAGTTTTTTTTGTGTGTTTTTTTTGTGTTTTTGGTTTTTTTTTTCCTTACATGTACAATAGTCCTCCTTTATTGTGATTGACTTTTCTCTGAAGTACCTTTAGGCATTAAGTAAGCCAAGTGCAGCTGGTGAATTGGAATGAAGTCATTGACTAGAGTCAATTGCCTGCACACAATTATCATCTAAATTACTTTGTAAAACTATTTTACATGTTTCCTGCTTAAAAGCACAATTGCTTCTTTATTCCTGACCTTTCTTCTATTACTTTGAATATCCTTTCAGTTGATTGACAACAGGTTTTTTAGCTAGTGACTTTGTTCAGTCAGCTTGGCCATTTAATCCTTCTGCTTTCTCACCCACTTGGATTCTGAAGAAACAAGATTTCTAAAGACCTCCCAGCTCATTAACCTTCCACCCTTTCTTAGGGACAAACCACCTCATACAATACAACTCCCATATCTTTTAAATAAAATGGAATCAGAGTGATTTTTCGCATAATAATATCAATAATAATAAAAATAACAATAATTATTTGTTGTAGTTTGTTACTGATGAGATGACCATGTGACATATTCTGATTTTCATGCCAACTATATCAATTGACAGTCCATCCATTTCATTCTTATTCTAACAATGTCTTGTAGAGTAGTTGATATTTTCCTCATTTTTTTCTCCATACACTTGCAGGCAACTGTTGTGTTTCCCCATTAAATTTTGGTTGAACAAAACTCAAGTTTTCGATCTCTTCCAGATATAATATACTGTTCATTCCTTCAACATTTTATTAGTTTTTCTCTATAGATGCTCAGTTTTGAATGAGTTTTTCCTTGCTGGAAACATGCACAGTATTGTGGTCTGGGTCTTATCACTGCCTTTTAATGATTTTTTTTCTCTGACTTTTTTTTCCTCCTTTTTAAAATACTTTGACAAGGAAGTCATAACAAACATTTATAGACACCTAATTTTTCTCCCCCCAGAGAACAGCTTTCATGATATTTCTCCAAAGTAGTCTTTGACTCCTTTAGTTTTACTGATATCTTTGCTCTGTTTGCATAAACTTTTTGTGATCTTATTAATAGGATGATATTTCTCATTATTTTTCTTTTATTGCTGTCTCTGATGAGATGATGCATTTCAAACATGTTCCAGTCCTGACTGATGTTCTTCTAGGTTTCTGCTGCCATTCCACTACCACTTTACAGAGTACGTATTAGTATTGCAAGTTCTTCCTTTCAGTTTTCTAACCTTATATTAACAGACATATGATAATTTCTTGTTAAGCACCTTCTCTCTTATCATTCCTGAGGATATCAGTGACAGTGGTGTTTGCTTTCTTCCTGTTGACCACTTTATAAAATCATAGAATCATAGAAAACTCTAGGTTGGAAAAGACATTGAAGAACAGAGTCCAACCATAAACCTAAGACTAACAAGCCCAGCACTAAACCATGTCCCTAAGTGCCACAACTACATGTCATTTATATACATCCAGGGATGAGGATTCAACCACTTCCCTGGGAAGCCTGTTCCAATGCTTAATAACCTTTTCAATGATGGAATTTTTCCCAATATCCAATCTAAACCTCCCCTGGCACTACTTGAGGCCATTTCCTCTTATCCTATTGCTTGTTATCTGGGAGAAGAGACCGACACCACCTTGCTACACCCTTCTTTCAGGTAGCTGTAGGGAATGATAAGGTCTCCCCTGAGAGTCTCTTTCTCCTGGCTAAACAGCCCCAGTTCCCTCAGCTGCTCCTCATCACACTTGTGCTCCAGACCCTTCACCAGCTCCGTTGCCCGTCTCTGGACATGCTCCAGCACTTCAGTGTCTGTCTTGTAGTGAGCGGCCCAAAACTGAACACAGGATTCGAGGTGAGGCCTCACCAGTGATGTGTACAAAGGGGAAATATCTTCCCTAGTCCTGCTGGCCACACTGTTTTGGATACAAGCCAGGATGCTCTGTGCCTTTTTGGCTACCTGGGCACACTGCTGGCTCATGTTCAGTCATCTGTCAACCAACAACCCCAGGTCCTATCACCTTTTCCATTTTCTGTTAATGATACTCTATCTGCTACTGTTGCCTTATGCAACAACTTTTTGCTCATCATGACTGTTAATACCAGCGCTGGAATTTGCCTTCACCACTTTCTCATCACCAGTTCTTCCCCCATTTGCTAATCTCCAGTATCCAGTCCTAACATCCAAACACTTAAGACAATCTCTACATTTCCATGATTCTGTTGTTCAAATCTCAGTCTTCAGCATCTTTTCAGTCTTGACAGACTCCTACTTAATTCTTGAGACATTTTCTCAGTGTAATCTTTTTTCAGCTGAAAGGTTTATTCATGACATCTCTGGTCTTTCCAGTAGTCCTTAGTCATGTAGCACATTTTTTTCAGTCTCCAGATTCACTGTAGTTACACAACTGGTCATTTTTCTTAATAAACAGTCAACAACTATGCAGTTCTGACTGGTACCTGTGAGTTGCAGCCTTCGTTGTTCCATCCACCTCAAGACCACCTTATTTAAGTCTTTTGTGTATTCCTAAATTATCACCAATATCCTTCAGCTTCACCAAACAATTGGCACAGTCATACTGATTAAAAGTCTCTAAAACTTTTTTTACGTTACTGAAATAAATCAAAGGAAAACTTTAAAATTCCATTTCCCTTAGTCCCATTTAAATGAACAATTCAGGTACTTCTGCTGCAGGGCAAAAACACTTCTTCACTTGGCTGAAGACCTACTCCTTCCATTAGACTGATCTTGAAATAGTTACATTGGGACTGACTGAGAGGGAATTAATTGTCCCCAGAGCAGCCCCCATCATTCTATGCTTTGTATTGGAAGCAATAAAGACGTTGATAACACAAGAGTGTTTTGACTGCTGCTGAGCAGGGCTCACACAGCATCAGGGCTGTGTCTCCATTTCCTCCTCACCAGCAGGCTGGGGGTGGGAAAGATCTTGGGAGGGGACACAGCCAGGACAGCTGATCCAAAGTGACCAAAAGCAATATTCCATACCATATAACATCTGCTCAGCAGTAAAAACTAAAAGAAAGGAGAAAAAGTTATCACAACATTTGTCTTCTGGAGCAACAGCTACACATACAGAAGCCGTACTTCCTGGGAAGTGGCTGGACATTGCCTGCTAACGGGAAGTAGAGAATAATGTCTTTTGTTTCCCTTTGCTCTCCTGCGTGACTTTTATTATTTCTTTCACTAAACTTCCTTAGTTGGCTGCTCTATTCTTACTAAAAACCTTCCTTTATCTTTTTCTTATCCTTCATCTTTTCCTTTGAACTAGCATGAGTGGAATTAACCTTATGAAGTCTCTACGTAAGAAACTCTCAAATCAATAAGAATTCTGCAGGAATAGAGAATTACTTAATCATCCAAATGTTATTTGTCTGATGTTAAAAAGTCAGCAGGAGGAAATCACAACATTAATTTTGATTGGTTAAAAATTCTTCACAATAATGCCTCATATAAAATCTGTGTGCACAAATCCTCTTGGTGTTTGGACACAGCATATGTCTGAATACAACTGAAATTGTATTTAAACTTTAAGAAATGTGATAGATATCTCTTAGGAAGGAGCAGATGGACCTCTGGATGTAAAATCTGTGAGTCCTTATTGACAGAACTAAAGGACCTAGCATTCCTAGTTTATAGGTTAGATTAGATTAAAAAATGATTTGTAGTCCAGTCACTATGGAAGAACTTTAAATCACACTAATTGTGGGCTACATTCATATTCACATAATGTTTTCCTTCATTATTTATTCTTGGTTACTGCCTGATATGAGTAGGCTGGTCTAAGTATGGATTAAAAAATCTGTTTAGTTTTTACTCTAGAAAGACCATTCATTTCAAACTTCTTCCTAAGCTGTTTGAAGGACTCTGCACTTCCTACCTGAGACAAAGTTCCAAATAAAATCCACTGATCCAAAAATCATTTTTATGGAGAAACACACTGAGTAGTCTAAGATGGGAAGAGCCTATTAGGAGGACATCCTCTGGCCATTACATTCAAGCATACACTCACTTCAGGAAAAGGTCTGGAGCGGAATATTGCACAATATGGATTTATAAAGTTTCTGTGTGTAACAGTAAATAGGAAGGATTAAAATTTAAAACTGATAAAAGGATAGACTTTGTTGCACATATATAATAACCTAGAGAACTCATTGCCACAGAAATATCACTGGGGCCTTACAGATTATCAGAATTTTAAAAAGGATTAAACATTTATATGAATAATGGGAGCATTCACATTTACATGATATTAGATTTATTCCTTAAAAAAGAAGAAGAAGAAGAAGTTGCAAACTATTTATTTCAGGACTTAAACCAACAGGTAACCATCAGGAATAGGAAGAAATGTCCCCCTCATTAAAGTTATTGCATAATTGTTCATTCCAGCTTCTTTATAAGCATGGACTTTAGTCACTGATAGCAGCAAGATGCTAGACTACACACAAATATTGCTCGATCAAGAACAGCAATTACCAGGCTCCTATTGACTTATGTTAATGACCGCACAGTTACTACGGTGGAAAAAGAAATGTTTTGCCATTCAAACTTGTTCATGAGGAGACAAAGGTGGCACACAGACATAGAAATGTTTTATAAGGAATTCCTGCTTCTTTTGAAGAAAGGATGCTTCTAGATAGATGTTTCAGGGAGTATTTAATGAGTGGCATAGAAATAAAATTATTGGCATGAACAAGTTAATGACCAATTAAGTACAAAAACAAAACTAAATTACTTGCATTGGTACCTAATTTAAAACTGTGATTGTAATCCATGTAATGGAGCTCTGCTGGAAGTGTTCTTAGCACTCCCCTAACAAAAAAGTCATTACTGACTGGCCTGCTGCTTCATATAATTGCTGTGATAAGCCACAGCAAATATAATTGGCTTTTGCTGAAAAAAATATTTCATCATAAAGCAAGAACAACTGTTTTACTTTGATTTATGTATTTATAGCAACCTAAGGAAGATCATTAACACATTTAGTTTCTAGATATTTTTACTAAACCAGAAAGTGTAATGAAAAGATCTTAAAGGATCTTTAAGAAACAACACACTTTCCCTTAAACTGTGTTCCTTTTTCAATACTGAAATAACTCAAATAAGCATATTTGATATGTTAAAACCAAAAAGGACTTCAGATTAATTTTGAGCTCGTTTGGCAAGTTTTCCTATTACAGTACAGCCTGAGAAGCTTGCTAGTCCCAAACAGATTCTGATGAATTGTGTATATTTCCTGTGCTTTCATGGATGTTCAGTATCATGCTCTGTTCTCTTTCTTGGCTAGCTCAAATGAGTAATAGTTTGCAGTAGTGATAGATAAATATCTTAAAAATGCAGAGTGTGAATATTCAATGGAATACCATGAAACCACAGAATTTTATTCTCGTAAGACCCCCAACTCCAATTCTTCCAATGCTTGTTCTAATGAATGAATTTATCAGTGGGAGCTTTCCTAAAAAACCTTATATTTAATTGACTATTAAGCATAGTTGTGACAAGCTCATTTTAAAAAGCGTGTACACAGAAAACCTAATTACAAAGAGCTGCAGTCAGTCAGTCATGAAATAAAACATCAAATCATATAACACGTGACTTGCGTGTCCAATCAAACCTAATCAAAGCCATTTAAAAAGTCAGTGCTGGCTACTAAAATGTGCAATTTAGATAGATATTTTTGTGTATTCCTATTCATTTGGCATATACAAACAGACAATACATATGTTCCTTGATATTCCAATGGAAAATTGTATAAACTAGTTTGAGTATTTGGATCTCAGAGCCTCAAAATTTCAATTAACTAAATAAATAAGTACATGCTTAAATAACTAAAGAAACCAAACACCTATACGTTGTTTGGGGTAATTAGTTAAAATATCCTTTTCAATAACTGGCACTCATTATATTTGTCTTTATTAACTTGGATCTAGTTTTACGGCTCATAGGAACAATTCTACAGCATAAATTGAAGCAAGTAAAATTGATAAATTACAAAAAGAGACATATAACGTGATATTCTGTTTAGGCTGTTTGACACATTTATTGCAAACTTCATGCATTTTGACAAGTAAATTACTGCATTTTTATTAATTTTAAAAATATTTTTCTATTGATTTATTTTTTTTACATAGAAGACTTTTAACAGTCACTTTTCTTAATCTTTATTTAACAACACTGTAATATTATTTTGAAACAAATACTCAGAAATCTTAGTGTTTCTTATATATTATAGTGGAGAGTGCCAAGTAAGGCTTTTGATCAAATTTAATAGAATCATTTACTAGGAACTCATAAAATTCTTCATAGTAAACTGAAAAGTACATCTAGCCTAGTAATTCAGCCTAGTCCTGCAAACCCTTTGGAGCATGCTGACCTTTGAGTACGAAAGAAGTTCTGCTGAGAAGAGTGGATTTTGGTTCAAACCATAAAAAGAGCAATTGTCCAAAACAGCACCTCTCATCACAAGAGAACTGCATCTGTTCTCTTCCTATATCATTAGGAGAGAGAGCCAAGCATCCATAAAGGTTACAGTGTCATTGTGAAGAAATTCAGGAGTCACTGATACCGCCTTCTAATTGGTGTGTCTTTGGAAACATATAAATCATCCATTTAGTTAGAAAGTGGTCTGATCTAGTGCTTCATCCCATGTATAATATGCCAGTGCTAGTACTATTTGATATTTATCCTCTTTTATTGACAGAGAAAGAGCAGAAGATAGGGAAGGAATAAGTCTGGTTATTTTATGTCAAAAATATTGAAGTTGGTCTCCTCTACTAAACAATAAAGATACAATGTAGGAAAACATGTCCTATTCCCTTTGGAAATAATATAGGAATTTTTATGTTGACATCTGTTTGAAATGCCAACTGTTCTTACTATGGATATGATTTCCTTAGAAACTATAACATTTTCATAAAGCAAGCAATTGCTTTTCCACTGAACAATTGTGCTGGATTTGGTTCAGGCGCAGTTCAGCTTTTTTTACAGCACCCCATCTGATGCTGTGTCTTGGATTTGTGACTAAACCAGTGTTGATAACAGACTAGTGTTTTGGCTGTTGCTGAGTAGTGCTTGCAGTGTCAGGGTGTGTTGGGCTGCCC
Organism: Microhierax caerulescens; assembly: GCA_035590215.1. Lineage (NCBI taxonomy): Eukaryota > Metazoa > Chordata > Aves > Falconiformes > Falconidae > Microhierax > Microhierax caerulescens. Next base: position 34,717,709 of record JAVJGJ010000014.1, on the reverse strand, counting down.
TTGAGTGGCTGCCAGGTGCCCACCAAGCTGCTCTATCAGTCCCTCTGCAATGAAAAGAAAAATAAGACAAAAAGCTTATGGAATGGGACAAGCACTAGGGGATCACTCAGTAATTACCAATCAAATCGGTGTAGGGTAATGAGAAATAAACCAAACCCTGAAACTTAACTCCATCCCTCCCTTCTTCCTGGGCTCAACTTCCCTCCTAAGAAAATGGATGGAGACATAGCCAGGAAAGCTGACCCACATTGGTGAGAGGGACATTCCATACCATATAATGTCATGTTCAGTAATAAAAACTGGGATAGACAAAGAAGGTTGTGAAGGTTTTGTCTTCCATGGTGGCTATGGGTCCGATACTGCCTGGGCATTGGCCTGCTTGTAGGAGGTAGTGAGTGGTTCCCTTTGCCTTCCCCACCCACCCCCTTCTTTCCCTTATTATTATCAGCCAATCACTATCTTGACCCATTAGTTTTAGCACTCTTTCTCTCATTCTCTCTCTCTTTTTAGGGAGAAAGGGGCAGGGAAGGAGTGAGCATCTGTGTGAGTGCTTAGCTCAGGGGTCCTCAAACTACGGCCCACAGGCTGGATACAGCCCCCCAGGGTCCTCAATCCGGCCCCCTGGTATTTACAG
>JAVJGJ010000014.1:34656200-34715976 GCA_035590215.1 Microhierax caerulescens | reverse complement strand
AAGAGAAGAGAAGAGAAGAGAAGAGAAGAGAAGAGAAGAGAAGAGAAGAGAAGAGAAGAGAAGAGAAGAGAAGAGAATGTTCCTGACCCAGCTTTTTAAGAGTTTTATGGGACAATGATGCATGATTGAATTCCAACAGAATGGAATGAGGAGCAGGGAGGGATTGTAGGATAAGAATAAGTCACTGGGGGTGGACACACTAAGTATTAGCAGATACCCCTCTATCAGATGTCCACATTTCAGGATGAGTTTGTAGGATATTTCTCTTTCCTGTTAGTATGGCATGAATCTTAAACCACTGTAAAAATGTTTTTTCTCCTCAACTTTCATTTCAGCAGATTCCAGCCAAAATCTTTCTGGCTTTTCCAAAGAAGTCAGAGCAAACTGACACAAAAATCCTCTTTTTGGTACCTTCAAAAAATAGGCTTCCCTCCACACCCCTGCCCTCTCATCTTCTCTCCTCTCTGGTCACAGGTTTAATACATCAGGCTCAGTGATGCTGAACAACTTTGTCTTTCTCTCTCTCTTTCTAGACTTTTAAGAAAATCAATGTCTTATTTTCCCTGAATACAAATTTGGTATCACAAAGCTTTTTACTAAGACTGAAAAAGTTCTGCATATTGCTCCACAATTGGAGCTTCCACAATGGTTGCCTGAAACATTTCCAGTTTATTTGTCTTTTCTTCTGCATTGTATAAAGGCCTTGTATTGTTTCAGTATCCATGAATTCAGTATTCCCCATTGTCCTCCTCAGCCCCTGCAGAGCACAGAGTCTGTGGAATGTTCAACCTCTCTTTTTTAAAGTCATTTGAGGGGAAGCAATTTTTCTTCCCCATTTTGCACCTCCAAACTTCTAGAATCAACGTATTTCATCATCAAAAATTCTAAGGCTCTGCCTCTTTCTATGGATAGATTGAAATCCAATACTTTTGGACGGGCTTTTGGCAGAGTGTTTGTTTAGCTTCTTACTTGTGTTTTCCCACATTTTACTTTATTTCCCATTATAAAGTACTGTGAGGCATCCTGTATGAATAGGACGGTATAAATATTGCTGCTGTTCTTGAACCAATATTAAGCTCCATGAACGTCAAGCCATAGCAACACATGGAGCTTTCACAGTTCAGTACCCAGTCACATTTTTGTAGGGTAAAGTTCTAAATGATGCAAAGTTACTAGCTCCCTGAAAAGTGACTGGTTGCCAAAAAAAGCTCTCATATTATAGAAACAGGTCATAAAATATTTTCCAGTTTTTAAGCTTACCTAGTGATGAAATAGTGATATTTGTTATTTTAATAAGTTTGAGCCATGTAAAAAATCAGCTGCCCCTTTTTTAAAGAATGTTCTCTTCTTATGGCATTGACAGTGCGTTGTTTTTTGCTTATACTATTTTTGCCAGTTTAAATATTATAAAGATCATATTACCTAAGCAAAGAAGGACAAAATTAAAGAATTGGCTATATCTCTTTCTTCTGCATTCTTTTTTTAAAAAATAATGTATTTTTGTGCAACTGGCACAATCCTTTCTACTAAACAAGCTTTTGTATTCACTTGTATGTTCCTTGGATCTGGCAACTCTTCCAAAAAGTGGGTAAATAGATTAGTTACAATGCAACTGTAAGAACATAAATCTCAGATTTTCAATATTTCTACAAAATATAAATTTATAACCTCTACTTCCTAAAAAAACCCCACTTTTCTGACCAATCAAAAATAACCAAGTAAAATATTGGCAGATGTACATTGGAAATGGGGTTGTGAAACAAACAAACAAACAAACAAAAAACAAAGTTTCCATTGTCCTTTTGACTGTACATGTCTGCAATATACATGGACTAGTACCAGAACATTATAATTTAAAGGACATTTTTGACCTTTCCCACTACAGTTTTCTTTACAATAAGTTAAGGTTCTGAAAATATAGTGGATTAATGATTACTTCTTCAGCATTAGGAAATCCTCCTGTGGTATTGCTGAACACCATGTAGAAGCCTACTGTATTTCCACCTCTTGTGGTCCAGTTACCCCAGTTAGACAATTACTTCCATGGGAAAAAAAATCATATTAAACTGTCTGGTTGCTGCTCTGAGCCATGTCTAGCCTGATGATGTTGAGACAGCTTTAAATGCAAGAAGTCTGCAAAGATAAATGCTGCAATGGAGAATATGTTCTGACTTGTAACAATAATCTTTATAAAATTATAATAGGGCCAATGAACTGAGCAGAAAAACTACAGTCATACAACAGCGAGAATCTAAAATGTCTGTGTAGTAAGTACGGTTTGCTTGACTATTTTTTTTCCTAAAAAAAACCCAAAAACAACCACAAAAACCCAACAACAAACAACCAAAAACAAAAAGGAAGAGGAAAAGTAGATGTAAGCTGTAGCAAGACAGTGGATGTGAAGGATTGCATAATTTATAGGTAAATTAAAAGCAATTAAATAATAGCATATAATCCATGAAAAGGCATAATATTAAATTAATTGCATGAGTTGTTTGTTCTAAGTTTTTCCCTGACTTTACTGTAATAAATGTCATAAAATCAAATGAGAACTTGAACTGCTGCTCCAAACATGGGCTGAACTGTTGCCTTTTAAAGAAACTGTCTTTTAAGGTATTAAGATCATTTCATGATATTCAGATTCATAGCTTACTGCACTGACTGAAGCATTTTCCCCCTGATTTTTGGCGTACACTGTATAGGTTATTAGCCATCTGGCTGATTCTCTACACCTGGAACATTATCCAATAATTTCAGTTTGTGTCAGGTTACACTATGAATACTATAGTAACTGGTGTTAAGTTCTTTTTGCTATGATATAAATGTTCAAAGTGTTAAACCGTACAAAGTGTAATACAGTGCAAAATCATTCCTTATGTCTTCAAACCTTCTAAAGAAGTCCATTATTATATTTATTGTTATGAACACAAGTATTGCCTTACATATATTCATCTCCCTATACTATTGAATTTTTTGAAAAGGCTGCATATTCCTCTTGTATGTGTATTAGCTTTTCTATAAATCTTTAAGTAAAGCTCTAGCAAACACATTCTCACAGTCTATTCCAACCACTTGTTAAACTTAAGCTTGATGGGATAATCACTGGTGTTACTTCCACCAGTCATCCTTGAAAACTATTTGGTCAGTCAACTGAAATTGATAAAAAGATGTGGGACTTAACACACAGTTGGTGCCCGCTTCTGTAAGAATATACCTTTTTTATGCAGAAATATCAAAGGAAACCATTTATTTTCACCTGAAATATTATTTTTTTGAACTGGACAACCAAAACCTTTCATCTGAAAGGTTGAGATTAGCAGGCAGTAATTCATTTTTATATCCACTGACTTGATCAGACAGTTTAGGGAAACTATTTTTGAACTGATGGGTGAAGGTTGGAAACATTTTTACCTTTCATACAGAAGTCAGGACTATATGCATTTGGGTGTCATGTTCACTGGTGTCATCCATAGGTGCTTTTACCTCTAATTTAAACAACTAAGTCTGAATAAACTTTCCTTTTTCTCAGTGCAAGCAAACAATTATCTTGAGAGTTGATCCTTCCCACTTTAAGATTGATTTTTGAGATAAGGTAGATAAATCACTCTCCAGATGTGCCTATTCCTCATTATTGATTACAAGGACAAGTGATTGCCTCAGACTTAGAAGTCTGATTTTCAGATACAGTAAGTCAGTTGAAATGAATTCTACCCAAAGGAAAGAAATTGAAATATGTGATTCCAAAAACCTAACCAACTCATTCTTGTGTGACAAAATTAAATTATTCTCTTACCTCTTGTAGGTACCTCTCTTAACTCTTGTAGAAGTGTTGCACTTCTACACGTTCATTAGGCCAATGTCAAAGCTAGACCAGGCTAAAAACACTTGAGTTTTGATCAGTGGGACACTTGGACACCAACACATCATCCCATCTCTGCATGTGATACTACCATTGAAAATTCAAGCATTATTTCTCCCTGTATGATTTGTCTTTTCCTTCTTCATAGTAGGTGGTTCCTTTTAAGTGTATTTAGGGTGAAATTCTAAAATTCAGCATGTCTTTGCAGTTTTTAAAGAAAGAAGAGAACTGTAATCTGTTCAAAGGAGATCTTTTTCCATTCTGATTTTTATGGTTTCTCTTTTGGCATTATGGAAATGTAACACTGAAAAATCTGTCTTTGCACCACAATAAAGGGAATTTTTAATATTTACATTTTAAGTTATGTCAAGGGTTCCCAGAGTAAAAGAATGGATATGAAATCTAAGTAAATTAATTAAAATTCCTTCAGGAAAATGATCCACATTTCCCCAGAGAGATATTTTTGTATTTTTAATACAAAAACATCCTGCTATTTTAAAATAAGAAACTCCAGCTTGATGGTAATTTAAAAAATAATAGCATATTTAGAGAGTAAGTACTTTACTGGAAACAATGTTCAGTAGCAAAATACATGACTAGATTTGTCATGTGTTAATGTGCAAAATCCTCACCTGGGACACATTTTCTCATCATTAAAGGAAAAAATAACAAGTCAGTAATTGGCACTCTGAACTTCATTAGTGTGTATCTCACCAGCAATCTACCTCAGTATCTCCAGTTCTGGAGACAGCCACTGTAGAACAATACCCACTTCTTATGAGGGTTTTAAGTGACTGTATATGCATCTTTGCAATAACATTCACCTCTCTACTTGCATACATAAGGTTGGCTTCCAAGACCATTTTCACCTAGTCACAGAGCAAAAATCTGTCTTTTGTAGAGGTAGAAAATGAAAATGACTATATTGGAGAAACTCCCAGGAGAAATACTGCATATTTTTTTTTCTTCAAACTAGAAAGAAAGAAAGAAAGAAAGAGAAAGAAAGAAAGAAAGAGAGAAAGAAAGAAAAGAAAGAAAAAGGAAGGACAAAAAGCAGATATAAAAAGGATGAAAGAGAAGGAAAGAAAGACATTGGAAGAGGTTGAGTATGAAGTCAAGGAAGAGGAAGAAGAGGAAGAGAAAATCAAAGAAAAGCAGGTCATACAATGTTTTATGTTTAGATTACAAGTTGAATTGTTTTCCTTTTGCTGATACTCATGAAAGAAGAGTTTAAATATCATATTATTTAATTACGTTATTTGGATTCAAACAAACAGGCTTTTTTTTTGTTTGTTTAATTTATTTCTATCTGTGAAGTCCATCACAAGTAAACTGTTGACTAATTGAATAGATATTCTACAGTGAATTGAAAAATTTTCATGACTGTGTGATGTCATGAAATTATTTTTGACATGAAATTATTTGTGACAATTCAAGTAAGTTTTGAGGGGTGGCTGTTTTAGTTTATTTATGTGAGTCTTTTTTTGCTATCTGGTCATGGGTCTGTCCATATTTCTTTAGTGTAATTCTTAGTTGAGTAGAAATCTTATACTGAACAAGGACAGGGAAGTTAAGTTTCTAATTTCTTAATAAAGACATAATTCTCAGAAGACCAACACAGCTATAAATATTGCTGAAATCAAATAGCAGGTAAGGCCCAGTGAGAAGTGTAAGTTTTTTCTCATGATAGGTTTAATAAAAGGTGTAAATAATTATAATTGTTTCAGAAGAGAAAAAGAGAGAAAGATCTGTCGCTGAAAACAGTCTGCAGAAAAATACAACTGCAAACTCCTCCATTAAGACCGGCTATGTTAATAAATAAGATAGTCTAGGGATTCTTTGGACCTCAGGCTAATTGGCCCAGCATAGCAGTTTTCTTTACAGCTAAGATCTTTTACCCTCTTAAATAGACCAGCTGTGTTCAAAGTCCTCTTGAGAATGATCCTTGGCTCAGGTTTTGTCTGGGAGAAAGATAGCTGGTCTTAACGACGACATCCTAGGAACTATGCTAGCAATTTTGCAGTATAGATGACTACATGTCACTGCTCAGGCCCATGCCATGTCCTATTAGAACTGTTACAGAAGTATCTCAAAATCACAAATTGCTTGGTTCACAATACTTGGGTCAGATTATTACCCACAGCAATACCTACCAAGGCTGAATTGTGCAGGTCTAGATGTATGTAAGTTTGGATCATGACAGAGCTGACAATTTGTTAGGGCACTTACATATAAATCTGTTTTGTCTATATTAAATTTAGAAGTGCATTCATCCTATTTCTTTATGCAGACAGGGCAGTGTACACATACCTGGGGTAAATCAAGTGTCGAAGTCCATGTTTGTTTAAATCCTAAACCAGCTTTTCCTCTAAATTTCATTCCTCAAAGTGACTGAAGTAAATAGGACAAATCTGATACCTGGCAGCCTTTTTTCTTCCTCAGTCTTCCATGAATCAACTGTTAAGTTATTCATAGTCCTATTTCAGAAAAACACATTCAATAAATAGTGTAAAAGAAGAAAAAATCCCAATGTAATCGTGTATGTTACCTTGTAATTACCTCAGTGTAGTTTCCACTCCATTAAATCTCTTCATATGATTCAGAAATTCTCATTTCTTCAAACTAATCAGGGTGGAACTTTGACACTAATGAAGACACCTGTTTTGCTTCAGTACAGTTTTCCTAGACAGTGCCTAGAAAGGAACAAAACAGATTTTAGTCTTCTAAAAAATTTATTTTAATGAGAAATATAATAAAATATTCAACTTCTTCAGAAGCAGGTTTTAGAAGCTGACAAAGGTATCTATAGCAGTGATGGAAGATTAATTCAGCAGAAACAAAAGATGCAATAAATTCAAAGATTGAGAACAGAAGTTAAGAAATTCACACAAGAGTTGCAGTGCCAGGTCTTTAGTAGTAACATAAATAAAACATTGTAATAACTTGCAAAGGAATTCAGGAAAACCTTTTCTGTTGGAAATATAGTTATGTTGTAACATCAGTTTCTCTGGATGAGGCCATAGCAACTGGCATGGCTTGGGCCTGGTTGATTATTAATCAACATTAGTTAAAACTTTAGGTAAAGGAAGTAGCTTAGTTTTAAGAATGGAGGAGCTCCTCCAGCATGCACCACCTATCAGGAACTTAGAAAGCTGCAAGCACATGGAAAACCTTCTAGGGGATGTGGATTCTGAGCATCGGTGATGGCAACAGCCAGGTGTTAAGAAGTAAAAGAATCTGAACAGGTTGATCAGGAATCATGTTTATCTAATCCTACCAGTGATGATATTCAGGCAGAGAATGGAGCAAGAGCCCTTGAGACCCCATGACTCAGCTCCAGGACCACACACTGCAAGGCACGGACCTCAATGCCGACCTGCCCAACCTTCCTTCCAGATTGTGCCATTCCTCACACAGGACAGAGAACTCCTGAAAGTGTGCATTTATCTATGGTTAACATGTCTTGGTATCCAAGTGTTTGCACTGTCCATTGGCATCAGAAAAAGAGATAGTGATTACATAAATCACAGATAGATGTGGGAAAGGGAGCAAGAAAGAAGACATCTTGTCCCTGGATAGGAGGATGAATGGTACCTCAACAAAACATTTGATCCAAATGCGTGCCTCTGTTGGAAAAGGAGGGCAGAAAATCCTGGGCTGTTGTGAAACCAACTTCAGGAAAGGTTTAACCTGTATAAGGCGAGCAGGGGAAACTGTGTAACCTTAGTGTGGTGTTGTACCTTTGCATGCAAGATATTAGTCTAAAAGGTACAGAAACTATAGGAACAGAAGGATAATCCAGCAAACAAAGCAGGTACATTAGACAAAGCTAACGACTTGTTGAAAAGAAACTCTAGAACTGCCCACCAAGACTGTGATATAGAGGAGAAAAATGCACAGAGAACTGTGGTGGAGCCAGATTGCCGTAAAGTGGAAGTGGATCCCAAGGAAAAAAGGGCTGTGTTCTCAATCTCTAAGGTCACTTCAGCCATGTGCTTTTGATTGGGCCCTGGGATGTGGAGATATGGTCTTCCTTTTTCTCCTCCTCCTCCAAGGACAAGGGGGTTTATTGGCTTTACAGAATGGGCCAGTCCCCATCACAATCATTAAACAGCAAAGGTAGGAGTGGATCAGATGTGTTTGCACCAGGGGCTGACTGAAACATATGACCAGGGGAATGGGACAAGGTGCTCAGGATGCTGCAGTGTAGCCCAAGTGGCTACAGTGGCATGTCACCACCCACCCCTGCACCCTAGCAGGATTGCGAGAGCTGGGAGTGATCATATGGTTGCTGCAGTGCGGGGAAGTTATGTAATTTTTAAAGCTGCATACATCCATGATTAAATGCTCTGGTATCTAAGTCTGTTTAGTCTCCACACTGTCATTTGGTCTTGAACTGTGACAGAGGTGGCAGGGGTTTATGTCCCCTCCTGTCAGCAGTGCTTTGTGCTGCTGCAGCAAAGCATAACCATAAAGCTCTTACCACCGTACACTTTCACTCATTAATAACTTATTTTGCTCTAGTTGCAGATTAAAATCAAATCATTATGTTAATGACACGACTGCTTTGTCTGAAGAGTTGGTGAAGCTGAATGGCCATTTTAGTCTCTTCCACGCTTTGGTCAAAACTTATTCCAGTGCATTGAACTTTCTCAGATAAGCACCAGCTTAAATTTGGATCTTTGCAAAGGCAAATGTCAGAAATAAAACTCTCAAAGCACTATGCAAACAAATCTAATATCTGGAACCACACAGCTTGAACTAGGCATCCGTCATTTGCCTGAAGTCAGACAAGGCGAATCCATCACAGTATTCCTTGCTTAGATTCTTCGGTTGATTGCCTAAATTAAGCAAGTGGAAGGAACCTAAAACTTGATACCAATGAACCTCTTAATTTCAAAAAAGAGTTAATTTCAAAAACCTAGTTATATCAAAAGATTATTCTCTCATCACAGAGCTTTTTCTCTTCCTATGTCTCTATTGTGAATTTAGAACAGATAGAACCATAGAACTCCAAGGAGAAATTCCAAAGAGTTCTTGGGAATGAAGAGTTGAGATTGGACTGTGGGTTGGACCCAAATCTGTGGGGCCCGTGGCTGGGCAGGGAAGGGCTGTGGTGGAGCTGGAGACTGGAATGACTACAGAGCATCACTGAGGAAGGGACTCATGGACCTGGGCTGAGCTGAAATGGGGCTCCTTTCCAATGGGCAGAGGTTTATGGGACACCTAGCTGGGGGACATGACTACTCAGCACTAGTGAGGCCCATTAGAACATTCAGGCAGGACTCTTGACAATTTTCATTAATGAAAGTTGTACTTGCAGAGCAAATATGCAATCTCAGGCATGGAGAGGAACCTTAAACTAAGTTTCAGGGTATGATCTTCATTGCACTGATTTTGTCTTATGCTTGTGTTTTCCCAAATGTATGTCATCATCTCAGACTGGAATAGTTCAATAAAAGAACTTACACATGTGACATTTTGTCTCTTGATACAGCTGTCTGAAAGTCTTTTTAAACTTCCAACTCAAAGCTTTAGTGTGGAGGCAGAGTAATTAACAGCTTCATCTGTAGCAGATTTTTTTTTTTTTTTTGTGAGAATAGCAATGTAGTAAGTACTGGAAGAGTCGGTTTTTTTCTGTTGTTGTTGCTGCTTTTATTATTTTTTTTCCATAGCATTTTATTTGTTGACATTCATGTTCCTGTTAAAGCTTCGGCAGAACTCAGAAGCACTCTTTGTACTGCCAAAGCTGTCAAAGGAAAGTTAACACTTCAGTGGAAACACAGCAGAAACATGGACAAGGTAGAGATGAATTTCACAACACTGAAACAGTTAAACGCTGATCGTAACAGCACGCCAATATAAAGTATAAATAGCTCGCAGATTTGTGCTGAGTGCCTGCTTATTAAGGAAGTCTGTCAGTAGTGGTAAGGATATTTGTGCCCACAGAACCTCTACTTTCCAATTTAATTCTATTGATTAATAGGTTTATCTACTTCTTTATTACCTGGAGGCATTAGATAATGTAAATTTAAAAAACAGAGCAGAGTAGAAGACTGTGGCCCCGTCCATGTATCGTGCTCTTTATTGTATCTTCAAGGAAGGCCGTGTGTCAGAATCAATACAGGAAGCAAAACTCCACCAGAGAAACCGTGGGAGTAATTGTGCTTGAAGCAAGAACAATTCTTTCTGTGAATTTGGAGAGAGGAAATATGGATATCATGCCCTATTTGCCGAAAATTATCATTTTAGTCTTTACCCAACAAGCTTTGGAAGCTGACAGAGGCAGGGTGGTTTTACAGAGCTAGCACTTTGCAGAAACCAGTGACAATTCCAGGGCATAACTGGAATTTAGAAATGTCTTGCTCAAGAAAAATCAAACATTCATGTGTTGCCTGATCTTCATTTGATGAAACAACATGTTTAAAAAACTGTTTTCTCTCTCACAGTCAAAGCAAGGACAGTTGTACCCAAAAGCTTTAAGTGAAACAAGAACCTACATGATCTCTGCCATTAGATGACACATCAGATGTTCCATAATGTCAACTTCTTTAAAAAGAAATCAATATTAATTTCTATTTGAAGCTAAATGAGCTACAGAAAACAATTTAATTGAAAATACATCAAAATAAAATACAAAAAAGATTTTGCCTGCAAGCAGCATACAGCTTATTCCATATACTAAATTTTGTCCCAAAATAAACTAGTTATCATTATATTCTACAGGCATGACAACAGCCTTGCTGTTATTTTTTATTAATTCATTTACCTGCTCATATTAAAACATGTTACAAATTAATTCAGTGTGACTGAATACCAGACCTTCCCCATCCAATTGGTATGACAGCCAAGATATTAAGACAATAATACCCAATGCATAGATTTCTCATCTGTAGGATGAATCGCCAACAACATGTGAACTCTGAATGGTGTCAAAAAGCTGCAGTTTCAGAGACTTTTTAATTTTTTTAATAACAATTACTATAGATTAGTGGTTTTGTTTCTTCACTGAAACGGTGATCAAGCATGGGAACAGGCTGCCCAGGGAGGTAGTGGAATCATCATCCCTGGAGGTTTAAAAAAAAACACATGTAGATGCAGTACTTCGGGACATGGTTTAGGGATGGACTTGGCAGTGTAGGTTAACAGTTGGACTTCATGATCTCAAAGGTCTTTTCCAACCTGAATGATTCTATGATTCTGTAATTTTAAGACTTCCAAGGATTTTTTTGGGAAAAAAAACCAAACAAACAAACAACTCTTCACCCTTTGAAAAAACCTCTGGCATTTGGTCTTCGGTCAGCCAGTAAATCGTCAGTCATTTAAGAAATTCAAGGTGATTCCAAGGTGTGGTTCCTGTCACTCCAAAATAAAATCTGAAACACAGCTGACAAATGACACTCTGGTGGTGCTGATTTCTCCTCTTTAACTATAAACCAGTAGATGATGGTGATTTTGACAGTAAATTTTAGACTTCTATGGTAAATTTATCCTACCCAAGTGAATTCACTGTTTTGCTGATAAGACACACAATCATGACTATGCCACATTCATCATTTTTGGTGAAATAATGTAGACTTAAAATTCTGAGGCATGAAATGAGCCCAGCAATCAGGTATCCATATCTCCGTTTTACACTTTAAAGCTAATGTAACACTGGCAGTAGAAAAAGATGCTTAAAGGGGAGCAGTAGAGTTGCTCTGTATTCCTCTTTTGGATTGGTTTTGAGATTTATGGGACCACACAAACAAAACATATGTAACATCATATTAACCAGTAGTGAGACCATCCCCTTGAAAAGGGAGCTGTTGTCTGTTGCAGGTAGAGCTCAAACATTTACATTAAACATTCACTTTATAAAATCCAAACAGACATTACGGTAAGCTATCTGCCTTAATATATTCACCCACCATAGCGTTCAATGTTCATTTTTATTTTTGTGGTTATGGTAGGTTTCCTTGACCATCTGTATTTTTCTAGTATGCCTTTTAAAATCTAGACTGTAACAGTATAAAGTACCCTAGCATATGTTTCAGAGCATTGGCTTTCAGTATAAAATACTCTCTTCTAGCATGTGCTATGCAGGAAGTAAGTATAGGTATCTTTACAGTTAATCCCAAATCAAAATTTCCACTTTCTCTCACCACCTTCTATATCCTGCAGCTCATCATTAAATGCCCCATAATCTACCTGGTCTTTCTTGGCCTTCCCATACAAAACTGCCCTTCCTCTGAAACGTCGCTGCCAAATTTCTCCTCTACTGCCAGAATTGCTTCAGCGTTGCTAACTTACGCACATGCCATTTGGCACTCAGCAAGATATATCAGAATTTCCAATTTATTGGATGCCCTCTATTCTCCACTTGGCTCCCTCTCCTCAAATAATACCATGCTTCCATTTATAATCTTACAGCCACAATGCAGAACGAACTGACAACAGCTTATGAGAAAAGAAAGAGAACAGCTGAGAGGAAATGGGATAAAGAACCTTGTTGTGTACTAGCCCGTTACTCTTCATCTCTTCTCCCAGGCTTCCTATTCTGTTTGGATAAGTCTTTTATGTCTGTGTTTTCTGTTTCGCACTGTCTGGGTTACTTTACTACTTTAACAGTTGTGGGGTTTTTCAGTGCATTTTCTTCAAATAATACAGTATATTCAGTTTTCAGATGGGCACGAACAAAAGGCCAGTTTAAACATCCGAAGCTCTTACATTCTCTTCCAAGTCAGGAACATATGTACTCCAGGTAAGCATATGCTCACTAGCTTTCAAACCTGCCAAAGGCTTACATACAAGCAGATGTGTATATAAGCCTCCCTGTTTGAAACTTTGTGTCTTTCTTAATATATTAACATGAGGTCTCAGTTTCTACAATACTAATTAAAGAGTGAACTTTTAGTATTCCTAGCAAAGGTACAGACAGCCAGGTCAATGATTCTTTATGTTCTGGTAAAACATACATTCATGTTCACAAACAGGAATTTATTACTAGAATCAAAGGCTAATCGGTTCATAAGCCATTTTTAAGATAAGCCACAATAAGCAGCCATTCATACGGAAGGAGGTCCATGAATAATGGCTTGTCATCTAGCAGGAGCCAATAGTTATGTACTCAGGAATGACCTTAGTATGTTAATCCATTTTCAAGGAAAGCTGAACAGTCACCTATCTGGGCTGTCTCCAAGGCTGACCCATTTAATTTTCTGCCTGGGAGACATCTCAGTGCTCTGCCTTCTCTTTCAGACCAAAGTGAATAGTTACTTGCCTAGGAGGCACTATACCAAGTTTGATGAATTGCCTCACAGCCTGACCCAAACCTATGCACGTCTGGAAGGCACTATCTTTCTATTGACCTAATTATTAAGCAGACTGTAACAGTTACATATCCTAAGATGTGTAATGTAAATTACATCTAAAAGTGACTGTCTGTAGCTTTTGATTAATAATTCATATTTAAAGTCATCCTGCTTTATAAAAGTGCGGTGACTTTTCCTTCAGAACAATATAAGAATATTCACTTTTCCATTACAAATCATAATTTATTTTTTTTTTTTAAACTTGCTTAGTTTAACGATCTTTATGCTGCAAAATGTAGAACAGGCATTTGTATTGCAGGTTTTCAAGGTCATTGTGAGGTTTAGCTTACGATCATAAATGCCTTTGTGATATTAATTTAAAAGATGTAAGAAATGCAAAATAGTAGTGGTAGTATTTCTTAAATCTCTTCTGGAGTTCACTAAACTTAAAAAATGAGCCATGGACCTGACAGATTAGACTTCTACCTGAACATTTTCAATGAGTACAGAAGAATGCACAGGTGAATTTGATAGTAGAAAAGTAATAAGGTTTAATAACAAAATATGTGATAAAGAAGGTTAAAAAAACCCCAAACAAGTAAAGGATGATCTGTGTAGTAAGATTAAAGAAAGATTAGAGAATATAAACTAAATTAGCACAGGAAAAATCCTGTGTTGAGAAACTTTCAGAAAGGATAAATTAGCATCAATCCCTTAAGAAATGTTATCTTCACCGTTATCACAGTGAGGTAAATATATTTTTTTCTGCACAAATCTTCAGAAGAAAGAGCAGCAGAGAAAAATAGTAGTAAATAGAAAAATATTATAAAAATCAAATTCTACATTATCAATAAAGCATTATTTAAATTGTAGTGATGATCCCAGCTACACTTCACATGGAAGCTGGATGCTCCTCCCAAGACAACAGGGAAAATTTCTTCCTTTGAGCATACTTGGAGCTCTCTGTTGTTACACATGTGTCAGAGCAATCTGTCAAGTGAATGAAAAACCCCAAAATAAAGTTGTCCAACCAGTTAAAACATGTATTAATAATTGTTGGGGGTTTTGACTCATCGGATCTTTTCCTTGTAGTACTCAAAGATATCTGCTCAGCTATTTTCTTCTACTTTCCACTCAGAAAGAGTAAGATTTTGAATCAAAAGTGTCCAAGCAATACAATTTCCATGTGTGATGAGTTAGACATCAAGTACCTGCACACATGCAGTGGGAAGTGTAGTAGAGGGATTTAGACACATGATAAAATAGCCAACCTTCAAAGTAAATAATTTATTTTCAAGGTTATGGACATGAATATCATTACAGAACACAACAGGCAGCTCAGAATCAGCTTCTGAAATCAGAGAATACATCTGAGAGCGGAGGTCCAAGCCGTAGAAGAGACTGTGACAGCTGACTGAGCTGTAGCCTGTCTGTCTGGGATCCATAGATGAGATGCTGTCTGCACTATTGACACAGTCTCAAGGAAAACCATTCCCTCCCTCTTTCTGCATACCATGGATTAGTTCAAGGAGTGCCGAGTAATCATCGCCACAGAACCTAAGTGCAAATTCTATCCAAACATGAACTTCTTTCTCCTGGTTGACTTTTCTTTTTTTGACATTCTTCGTCTCCCTGTCGTGTGAAGCTCGAGTGAAAATCTGCTGGTGCTTTCTACTGTCTTTTCATGCTATCTCGGACATACAGATCAGTACTAATTTTTAATCATTCCCTTATTGACAGAGATAGTAAACATGCTGCTTCTCTGCTTAAAGTAATAATTAGGTTAATTTTTACCTTGGGAATCGTGATTTATTCTTACTATCACTGTTAGTACTGTTACCTCTAGATTTATTTTTTAAATTTTGCCAATGGTTTTATAAACTTCCAGAGCACCAAATGAAACATACCAAACAAACTGACCAGTCATACAAACTTATTTTAAAGGTAAACCATTTTTATTCTTTTGCTGTTTATAAAAGTTTATTAGGAGACCAAAAAAAAAAAAAAAAAAAAAAAAGTAACATAATATCCAAAGTCTTCTTTCTTTATTTATGGATGGATTCAAATGTCTAAAGATGGAGATCTCCATTTTCTAATGATCAGAAATGTTGAGTAACTGAAATTTCCAGTCCTACAAAATTCCTCATTTTTGACAGACATTACTTTGAGTCAGAATATATATCTGAAAATGTAGCTATAGGGAAATTTTCAGAAATAATTGTTTCCTACTCCCCCATTCAGAAAAATAATAATAATAAAAAAAAAAACAACCCCAAAAAATCCCAGAAGGTTTGGGGTTTTTTCTCTCTCTTTTTTCACCCCCTTTCCTTTTTTTTAAAAAAAACACATTGGAAATCATAGGGAAAAATTAACATTAAAAAAAAGCTTCTTTGTTTTATTTCTCTGGTACAGATTTTCAGAAAACATATTTCAATAGGAAAGAATACTCCATAAATTAGACCATCTCTTACTCTCTTACTCTTTAAATTAAGTGTTCTTACTTGTGCCATGGATCTCATGCTTTTTCATCTTTTTTGTCTTTCAACTGAAAACAAGATAGAATTTTTAACATGATGAAAAAGTAAGGGGTTTATATAAATACATATATATATATATATATATATATATATATAATGGTTAAAAGAAATAACATAAATATACAAGGAAAATGATTGAATAAATTAAAAAAAAACAACCAATACTGAAATTTCAGCTTGACTTGAAAGATCTGTGTTAAAAATGGGATTCTTTTAAAATGAGTCTAAAAGGCAAAACCCCTGAAAAGTTAAAAAAAAAAAAAATTAGCTTCACCTTGTGCTTAAAAGCCCTAAGGACTGCACTTAGAATATGTCACATTATCACTCATGCTTGAAGTGCTTTACTGCTTAATCATGTAACAGTCTCAGGCTGAACAATATCTGAGAGAATGAAGAAACTCTGCCTTCAAATCTCACTAGAGCATCGTGTGTGATAAAATAGGTTTGGTCAATATGCTTTTGCTTTTTTACTGCTTGTTAAAATTCTGTAAAACTTACTACAAAAATCTGAAAGTAGTAGTGATAAAACTCTCCTCCATCAGGATTTCTCTCAGCCCACTTTTAAACATGATCCATAATTTGATCAAATGCTCTTGGGCACTATTAAATAGTAATAATGAACTTCACCTAAAGCCCTTAGTAATTTTGTTCCACATTTCCTTCTCTAATTATCCACTATTCCCTATTTATTATTGCTTCATTCCCTGCCTTGAGGCCTTCTAAAAATACTAAGAATGATAAATTAAACAATACTTTTTGGCACCAAGTTAACCAGTGGGGAGGGTTATAATTTAATGGGTTGTCTTCTGAATTAATTATTTCTGAATTATTTAATTGCAGCTTCTAAACAAAATTTCTTGCTGAAAGTGTGACACTGAAAACCAAAGTATCTTCCTATAGTCTCTAGCAAAATGAAAAGCAAAACATTAAAACCATACATGTTTAAATTAAATTCACAACGTGTCTCTATGCAGATCAATAGAATTCTTTCATTGCATTTATATTTATATTTTTGCTAATGAGCAGTGTCTCATCCCAGGAGCCATAACAGTATTTTTCAGGCTAATCTCACAAGCGTAATCACTAGGTAAATGGCACTCTGAACTTAACGCTTTTTCCCCCTATCTCTATTTTTTAAGTAAAAATAGTCATTGGCTTTTATATGATGTCCTTATGCGTTTCATTTAAAATCAATTTTAAGACTCTCATTTTCTTTTTAATGGTAGAACTCCATGTTCACTCCCTGTTATTTTACAGCTTTATTATTCAGTCCTGATGTAATTTCACTTGTTTTTGGTTTCTAAAATAAATATTTTCATTATTTTGAGGACATTTGGAGGAATCCTAAGGAGAGAGTGGCATCTGTGTGCTTTGGCTAACCAAATTCATACGTATTATCCCATACAAAAATTTTGCTGAGATACAGCACCGCAGATCTGCCAGTATCTAGATGCACACTCTAGACATGCTTTTTTGTATTGACACTGAAAATTCTTACCATGCAAATAATTAAACATGCTATGCAGCTTGACACTTCTCTGGGATCGACAAAAAGGAAGAGAAAATCAGGTCATGTGAGCCATTTAGAATGATGCCCTACATTTTGCAGGACTATGTTCTTTCATGAATATAGGAAGATCATATAGTTGCTACACTGATTAGGCATGTGGAAATCTGAGTTTTATTCCTCATCCTACTAATCATTGTCTAATTCAGAATAAAATATTTCAATACCGTTGTGTTTCTTCAGTTTTCTTGGGTTTATACTTTTATTTCAGACTGTTTGTTTTCCTTCTGGTTTTGGTGCTATGAGGTGCCAGAGCAATACTCCATTATTTATCATCCTACCAAAAACTGGTGCAGAGGAGGAAAGGAAAACATGACCTAAGCATCCAGAAACTCCAGATCATTTTAGTGTAAATGCCTTGACTCCTGAGTAGCCACAACAGATAAGAATACATTCTAAAAAAGCATGTCCTGCTTTCACCATTTAAATACAAATTTTGTGAAGATTTTTTTGACATGCTTCTAGACATGTATTAAGCAGGGTGGTTCTTTCAAACC
Organism: Microhierax caerulescens; assembly: GCA_035590215.1. Taxonomy (NCBI): domain Eukaryota; kingdom Metazoa; phylum Chordata; class Aves; order Falconiformes; family Falconidae; genus Microhierax; species Microhierax caerulescens. The sequence goes on along the minus strand of JAVJGJ010000014.1, from coordinate 34,698,223 downwards.
CATCATGCAAATAATTGTGTTTCTCCAAAGTATTTTAGGGTGTATCTGCAGACTCATCCGGGTTCATTTTAAGACATTAACTATCTTTCAATTAAGAAGGCAAAGTTTATTAAACATGTTTGATAAGGGATAGAGCAAAAAAAGCCCAACAAAAGTGTGAGAATATGTGAGCTAAAGTTTGGTCTCTTACCATTTTATTTGTGTCCTTACCACTCCCACATCAATATTTGTTCTATTTTGATTTACCAGGATGCTCTCTTCAAATACATACGTGGATCCTGGAGGTGCTCCAACCACTCTCTCATGTAGGAGGAGAAGCAGAGAAATCCTCTGACACAGCTTTTGTCACGTAATATGCCACTTTTCTAGCTCAAGCCTAAACTGTGAGTGGTGGTGTCTGTAGCTGCTGTCTTCCTGGCCTAGGAAGAAGAAGATGCTGATAAAGTGACACGAGCTACACTTGCCTGGAGGATCCCAAGTTTTAAGGCAAGGCAGCAAATTAAAGTGTCTGAAACCACAGTACCCTGGGAACTTTCCATGTATTACCTGAAGCAAGGTGAGAGCCTGTGGGCCAGAGTACTCCTTACTGTTGGTTTGGAGACCCTGCTCCAGCCTGCTCTGAATTTCAGTCTGAATCCCTTAGAGGAATTTTGGTCCAAGAAGGGTGGACAAAAGCCTGACCACCCTCTTCCAGTAGAAAAATGTCCAAGTATATGTATTGCTATCAGGGACAAGCCCTGAGGGCTACACAGTGCCGACTCTCGGGGCCAGGACAGAAAGTGTGAGAGACTGCAGAGGTGTTCATGGTACAAGGCACAAGTACTGTGTGTTTTCTGGCTAGGCAGCAGTGAAGAAGGCTAGATATTTGTTTTGCCTCAGTTTCTGATTTTTAGACCAAAGGAAAATTAACTATGAAGAGCTGTCCATGTCCTGTTGGAAGAAATTTCTGGACCGTAGAGGAACAGAAGTAGTAAAAAGGATACAGCAAACTGTGATTTTTTGGCACATGGTGAGATTAGGAAAATCTGAAAAGAACTTTTTTTTTGCAGCAAGGAAGATCCAAGCCTTGGACACGATGAAAAGAAGGAAAATATCCAAAGTATCCAAAAGATGACTGAGTGACTCTTTCTGCTATTCCTAAATTCATAGACTGAAAGGGAGTGGAAGAAAAATTCTCCCCTTTGAAACTGCAGAGGGTTGTTTGTTTTTATTTAATTTGAGTCATGACACCTGCAGTTTTCTCTGTTCAAAGAATTTTTCTGTCCTAGTATCTTATGTTCTGTTTCAAGTATATTATTGATCTAAAACCGGGAAGCAAATGGGGAGACTGGCTTGCTGGAACAACTTAATAAAATAACCGTTTTGCCTGTGTTTCTCTGATCTCTATGAGCCACTTAGAGGCAATGGGTTGATGCCTATCTTTTCTTTTGTTGTTAGGCTTGATCACCCAGGACATAATTAGTGATAAAGTTGCTTTAAATTGCAGATCTTCCAAGTCCAGCTGATTAAATCTAGACATAATGGCCTCAATCCCTTTAATAAGCCTCCTTAATACATTTTCCTTAACTCAAAGTCTGGAAGCTGTTAATCATATCTGTATTATGTGTAGGTGATTTAGCTTTCCTTTAGTCATCTTTTTATAAATATTTGGCATATATCTGGCAATGAAGTACCTTGTTTGATGAAAGCATGCAGTCATATATACTTACACTGGCATGCAGTCTTGACTAAAGCCAATAAAAGTATCTCATTTTATGGAGACCAATAAAATTTATCTAAAAAAAGCAGATTACAAGAATTATACTAGATAAGGTTTATATATTAACCATTAGAAAAAATAAAGGTAAACAGGAAAAATTGTTGTAAACAACAGCAAAAAAAGAATCTAGAAGTGTTTTGACTGTTGGTATATTGTTATTTCTCCCTTTCACATTAAAGAAAACTGTGGAAACAATGCTGCAGAGCATATTTATCCATTTACTTAGAATTTGGGTAAACACATGCACAAAAACAAGTTTCTTGGGAAAAAAAAATCCCGATTCACATCAGAAAATAATGAACATGAAAATCCTCAAATATTCAATAGGTTATACAAAGTCCAAAATGGCCATGAAATTTTTGAACATGAAAACAATTTGGCTTTAAATAACAGCACAGAAGATTCACCATGTGGCGCTTAAAGATAGCTATGCCTTAGTAGCTCTGTTAATATTAAAAAGATATTTATAATTGTCTTAAGTTAATTGTTTTGAAATAGTATCCACAAAAGTACTGGGTTCTTTTTATTTATTTTACAAATATCATAAGCTATTTTTGTTTAAGTAATCTATCATTTGATATTAAAATAATCAAGTTCATATACAAAAAATATAATATTTTCAGAGTACTTTATTTACTTTTAAGAAGTTTTGTATCTGTGTATAAAACCACTTGCTGTTTTTTTGATCAAAACTGTAACATTCCTGATTAATTCTCCAAACAAAATTTTTAAGCTATGGTTTGATGCAGTATTTTTCATACTGTTTTAGAGGAGTACAGTACTGTGTGTTTGCTTTTGCTAATGTCCTAAGCTGGCAAATGTGCTAATGCTACTGAAATATACATGTGGGTATTTTTCTTTAATAGAAGAGGATGAAAATGAACTGCCATTCATAGCTGAGTTTTGAAACAAAGACTGGAGTGATTCCACTAGTCAGTATAATTGGTATTCACAAAACAACTCTTTCTTACAGTTTGCACATGATTTTACCACTAGCTCCTTCCTCACAAGTTTGATTTTTTTTTATTTAATTTTATTGCAAGATTCATGAGCTGAAGCCTGCTACATTTTCTGTTCTATTTCTGCATTTTTCATTATCCCACTGTCATGTACCTGACATCCTCATGCAAATGTAGAGTGACCTGTTCTATTCACAGTCATTCAGAGATAAGTACTGTAGTTATTTCGGGGCCAATGCAAAAACTGAAGTAGCATTTGTAGTCTCAATGTGGATTTTTCAACTGAAACACCACAATATCACATATGTATGCTCTCTATTGATCTTATTCCTTTTGTACAAATTTGGTATTAAAGTTCTTTGATCATTTTAAATCTCTCTATGTTCAAGGTTTTGTACAAATATTAAAAATACATTCAGGAATTAGGTATATTTGTAATTTTTTGTGCAGTGATAAAAGCCAAATCGCTTGGACATTTTTTCAGAACACATAACCCAATCAGTTTTGAGTTAAGTATCATATGCACAAACCTAGCTGTTTATAGTCAAGTGTTAGCTAATTCTTCCTTCACTGAGACAGTCAAAGCCATATCTTGATACATTTTCTGGCTTTTCTGTCATTACAGAGCTAAAGAAGAATTCTCATTAAAATGTCTGTTATTCCTGAAATATAAAAGCTACATACTTAAAAAAGGGTTTTATCTCCACACCTCTCCAGGAGTTCCCACACAAGAGTATGTATTCAAGGCCCACGAAGTGCCTGTATGTGAAGTGATTTTAACATATCTGTGTAGTAAATTCCACACTCCAGACTGTCTCACACTTGCTCGCTGTAGACCTTAGACATAAAGTGAGGGAAAAAACAAAACACACAAAAAAAGAGTTTGGTTACCACACAAAAGCTATTGCAAAAAATAATAGATATCATGTTACTTATAGAGTATCCCTGTCCTAATTCCCATATTTCATTGAGTATCTGTGCTAATTAAAAGAAAATACTGTTACCTGATTTTTCCAAAGAACCCCTGGTATTTGTTATAAGTGGAGAATAAGCAAGATGCTACATCAGGAAACTGAATCAAAATTCAGTGAACTGCTCTTCTTAGAGAATATATTTCCTCTTAAACCAATGTGTGAGACAGAAGACAAGGACCACATTTGCTTTTTATCTATACTGTATTTTATCTATAGCTGGTAAGGTAACTTCCTTCAATGCTAAGAGCATCGCTCTGACCAAGGACATGAATTTTCTTGTGAAAGTGAAGAAGATGGGTTCCTCACAGCACTGCATGTCCAGCTCAGATCAACAGCAGACAACCTTATCCAAACCCTGAACCTAGAGCTGCAGTTATTTGGTACGGTACAAATGATACCAAAGACCTCTCTATCAGAAGAGATATTGTTGGCTTTACTTATTAAAAAAAAAAAAAAAAAAGTCAAGTTTGTCTTGGCTCTTTCAATATTAGTGAAAATCTTAACAGTGCTTTGCTCTGCAGGCTGCCCAAGAGACACCTCTTTCATATCTGAACTTGTACTAGAATCACCCCCATGTTTCTTACCTCAGTCCTTGTACTGTGACATGTAAGGCAGTTGAGGTATATGGAAAAATAAAAGTTAAATCATTTCTTTGCCCTCCTTTCTGCCATAAGGACCTTGGGAAGTCATATCTGGTCTCTGAAGTTTAATTTCTTCATCAGTAAATTGGAATGAGTTCCAGTTCTTCCTTGGCAAAGAGGTTTTTGTTCCCTGGCTGAAAAAGAAGCAACAACCACTAATTAGGTATTATGGAAATATTAAAGTGTTTAATAGCAAGTAATCCTATGTGCACTAGACAGACAGTTCTCTTGTACTTTATTTATTTGTAAAAAAGGTATTGTGTTATGATTTCTAGAATCACCAAGTGAATCTGTTATTGACATGTTTCTAACCTCATTGTATGATTTGAAAGCATCTTTTTTATTTAGTGTTGTTACCCTGAGGGAGGTAGAGAAAAAAAGCAATAGAATAAGATTGACTGTAAATCACTGAGGACTCTCGGAGAGCCAGATCTTTGCAGGGCTCTGCTATGGGGAAGACCACAGTGGTATTGTTTTATTATCTTTGCTTTCAAGGTAACATGCTATGAATAGTAATGTTAAATGGCAACAATGAGCAAGAGACAGGGTGCAGGTATATAATAAGCAAAAATGAAATGCACTTGTCAGCTATTATTTCCATCTTCCACAGAATAACTAAGTCTAATCTATAAGCAATTAATTTTGTTAAAGATGGTGTACATGCACATTGTAGTGTATTGATCCCAAATTCTTGAGCTGCTTCTAAACAAGATCATGTTTATCATTAGGCATGTATAGTGTCTTGAAACTAGAAAACCTCACAATTTCTTTTTCAGAGAGAATTTAAGCAGCAATGCAGCAATAGTATACTTCAAAAATTCCTAAAGAAATGTCAAAAAAAACCCAAATCCTTAAAATTTCAGCATATGTAACATAACAATAGTCATGAAAGCAGGGGGTGTGACAAGATAAGTCATGCTATATTATGTTGTCATTAAAAGTATGCCACAAAACAGAGTACTAAAGGAAAAAAAAATAAAAAGTAAATAATGCTCAGAATTGGTGGTGGGTTTTTTTGTTGAAATTCCATTCCTTTTTTTTTTTTTTTTTTCTTTCCAAAGTATTAAAAGACTTTAAGCAAATTATTTTACAATAAACATAAGATAGTTTAGGTTAGACAGACATCTGGTCTCACTTCCTGCTATAATTTAGGGCAGGTTTCTTATGGCCTTGTACAGCCGAGTTTTTAGTACCTCCAAAGGTTAAGATTACCCAGCCTCTCAGGAGAACCAGAATTCCAGTGTTTGACTGTCCTCGCTGTGAATGTATATATACATTTGGAATTTCATTGATGGCAGCTTTTGACCATTGCCTCTCAGCCTTTCTCTTTGCACTTGTAAGACGACTCTGGCACTCTTCTAACTAGCGTCAGGTAGCTGAATGCAGCAAACAGGTTGTCTCTTTGCCTTTTCTCCACGTTGAAGAAACCCAGGTTCCTCAGCCTTTCTTTATGTCGTGTGTTCCTCCTGCCTCTTCATCATCTTAGTAACTTTCTCATTCTAGTTTGTCAATCTTTCTTCTGTATGGGGGAGACCCAAACTGGAAACACTACTTCAGGTGCAGCCTCAGAAGTGCCACACAGAGAGCAATTCTGCTGGCTGTACTGTTCCCAAGGCAGACCAGTAAGTGGTTAGCCTTCAGGGAAACAAAGGCTCACTGCTGACTCATGCTCAACTCGTTAACAACCAGGACCACCATATCCTTTCATACAAGATAACTCCCCATCCAGTCAGCATCCACCTGCATTGTGGTGAGATGTTCATGTATCCCAAACACGGGACTTTGTGCTTGTATTGGTTGAACTTCATGAAGTTTCTGTCAGCCCATTCCTCAGCTCGTAGAAATCTCTCTGAATGACAGTGTTCTAGTTATTCCCCACATTTGCTTTCTTCTGCAAACTCACTAAATGTATTCTTTCTCACTATCTCGGTCATTAAGGGAGATCTCAAACAGGATCAGCCCTAGTACTAATCCCAAAGGAACATCACCCAAAAAGATGCTTTTGGACTGTTCACTACTTCAGTCAGTCTTACCTACCTTGTTCTCCGCCTTTCTAGGCCATTTCTCTACAGTCATACTACAGGGATACTGCAGGTGACCCCACTGCACTTGCCCACTCAGACAGTAAACTCGATCATACTGCGTGTTTTGCCCTTGGTGATTCCATGCTGGCTGTTTCGAGCCACCTTTTTGCTTGGAAATAGCTTTCAAAAAGATTTGCTGCATTTTCCTCACAAATACTCTGTATCACCTTGGATTTTCTTTCCGTTTGAGAAGATGGGCATAACTGTCTTTTTCTAGGCTACAGGGAATTCCTTTGACAGGTACAACCCTTTGCAGATGACAGAGAGGGACCTTGAAATGGCATCTGCCAGGTCTCAGCAATTTTGAATGTCTTCAGTCAGTCCCCATTGCATGTTTATACAGTTTGTTAACATGGTCCCTAACTTGATATTTTTCTGCTGTTTAGTTGTGCTTTATTTAGTCAGACACGGGAGGCCTCACAGCAGACATTGCAAGTACAAACTGATGTAAACGAGAAAATTAGTATCTCTGCCTTTCAATTCTCCATCATCAGCAAGTCACCTGCCTCAATAATAGCAAGCTTACGTCGTCTTTGGTTTCTGTTCTTGTTGTTGCTAACATCCCCCAGTTGCCTTTCACATCCCCCAGTTTCAACTTACAGCTGAGCTTTAGTTTGCCTAATTGCCCAATTCCATCCGTGCACCTCATGCAATATTTCCATTTTCTTCCTGTCAGGCGGTCCCAGTTTCCTCCTCCCATATTCTTCTTATCTGTAGTAGAGTTCAGTCAGGAGTTTTTACCCATGCTAGTGTTATGCCAAGCCATTTTGACTTCAGTACAACAGGATGGACCATCCTTGTGCTTTGTGGACTTTGTCCTTAAAACTAACCAGCTCTCATGGGTTTTGATTTGCCATTTTTTTCCCCTTTTCCTTTCCAGGCAGCATCCAAGGCATTCTTTCCACCAATTCCCTGAACAAGCAAAAGTCTGATTTTCTGAATTCTGTGGGTTTTATTGTACTTACTTTCTTCTTCATTTTCCTGAGGATATTTAATTACATCATCTCATGGTCCCTGGAGTGAACGCTGCTGTTGACCAATGCCATCACTTGTTTTTATTCACAGGTAGCAGATTTGACCTCCCAACTTCTGTCCATACAGCATCTGCATCAAAATATTTTCCATGACACACTCCAGAAGTCCCCTGGTTTGCTTGCCTTGAACCACATTGCCCTTCCAGCAGATGTTAGGGTAGTTGAAGTCCTCCATGATAACCTCGTGTTGCAGCCATGAAGTTTCTTCATGCTTTGGAAACTTTTGTCAATTTTTTGATCAGAAGGTCAGTATCCAATGCCTTCAATGACATTCTCCCTGGCTGCCTCTCCCCAAATCCAGTCTCAAAAGCAACAGATCAGCCTAATGTATGTTCCATAGCAAAGATCCATGAATTTACTTAACTTCTTGGCACAAAGCACAACTTCCCTTTGTTTTCTTCCGTGCCTCTTTTTCCAGTATGGACCCATTACAACATGCCACATATTCCACTACCACAGGACTGCAAATTTAGCAAGTTTTGTAGTAACATTAGAACCAGCTTTGCTCCTAAAGTATCCATCTACCACAAAATCTATTTGTCTCTTTTAGTCTCCTTTTCTCCTTTCATTTAGGCTTCCCCTAGAATTCTATATTTTCTGGGGATAAGAAGTAATTTTTTTGTCTCTGAAGCTGAATCTAACACAACTCCATAATGTATTTCCTTCAGAATAAACATAGCATTTCTGTAATTTGTTCATGTTTGGGAGGTTTTTTTTGGCCAATTCACATATCCTCATCATGAGACAAATCTGCCTTAACAACACAGTATACTACAATACAAAGCTGCCTGTTTGCTGCAAGTTATCAGCAAAATGCTTTAGGTTTCCTATATTCCTGTGTTCATGCTTACATTTCAATTATTGTTAAAAAGGCGTACTCGTTTTAACTGTTTATTTGTTCACAAAGTGAGCAATTAGCTATAACTCTATGACTTCATGCACATAAATTAGTTTTGTGCTTATTATCTGAAAGAATATTAAAGTGAAAATACATACACGCACAAAGTCCATGAAAACTTCAAACTGAAGCCCCTTTGAGAAAATTTCTTTTTTGACCAGAATTAGGCTATCAGCACTGTTAATTGCTCTATAATGATCCCTGCATGGTTTTGGTACACCAAACTTGCACTTTCCAAAGCAGTTTCTCAATGTAATTCAGCAATCAACATAGCTAGGGGACCATTTCTAATCAACACAGATATGTTTTAGACAGTAAAAGAGTTTAAAAGTATCAAGACAGTCTAGTCTGTGCCAGTTGGCCTCAAGGACAGATAATGGCTGTATACACATTTACTTTCCTAATTATTTATCATTCATATGGGGTCCTAATTATTTTTTTTAATATGATGTATTGTGAAAAGTCTAAGATAGGATATTTTATAAATACAGTGTAAAAATTCAGTTCATAATCATGTGAGGGGAATCACTCATAAGTAGGGAAATACAACCTTAATACAAGTAAATTATGATGGCACTGCAGAGTAATTAATTGTCCTCAGTACTTTTCTGTCATGTGGGTTTATAAGGCTTCTTTTAGTCTTAGGTTTGGGATCATCTTATTTTTAGGCATCTTTAGAACTGTAACTATATTTTGATAACTAATTGCAACTATTTTATAACATTTCTTTTTAAAATAACATGTCTTATGATGTAGAGTACTGATTGGTGTGGCAGAGAGGTTTTATTGTCCTGATGGTATCTCTCATTGAATGATGAATAACTGGATTTAGGATACTCGTCAGCTATTCAGATCACAGATTTCATCCAACTCATTACATATTTTCCTTTTGTCAATTTCAATGTTTTCATTCCATTTATGAAACTGTACAGGCTGCCACACTTCAAAAATTTAATATATTCATCACAATCTCTCCTTAAATAAAAAATGCTTTAAGTTAGACTGTGGTTAACATGACTGAAATGAATTAAAAAATGACAGGACTGGTGTGCTATGCTTTTATTTTAATTAGAAATCTGTTGAAGTGATTACTAGCAGGTGTCCACAAATTAGTGAAAAACTGAGTCTTAACTTCTGTGTTCCAAGATATATGGCCATTAAATTCTCCTGTGAAAATGTACCTATCTAAAACAGTACACTTTTTACTTTGCTTCTCCTCTCTACTCAGCACAGTGTTTTTTCACTTTCTATAGCTGTTATATCCTATGGCTAGTTTGAGCATTCTTTAGCCATCCATGTAGCTGCATTGTCCTGGCTCATTGGAGGGACAGTATCAATTCTCCTTTTATCAACTTAACCTCTTTTGCTATTCCTCTCCAGTATTAAGGCACAGGTGAAACAAATGTGGGTTTTTCTTCCATACATATAAATTGTGTGATGCAGGCAAGCAGCGTAAGGTTATAGGATCCCCTTAGATTTCCTGGAAATGGTACAGGAGATAGATAGATAGATAGATAGATAGATAGATAGATAGATAGATAGATAGACAGATAGATAGATCTATCTTACCCTGAAAAATAAAGGTTCATATTATGACCCATCTTGATTGACTTGGGCATCTAACAGTCCTCTGTTGGTTTTGCACTCAGTAAGATACTGTTAACCAGCTCCAGAATGTAATTGATGTCATGTTAGCATGGGCAATAAAAATTACATTAATTGACCTCCAGAGGTGACTCATCTTTCTGTTAAGACATGAAAAAAGACTTAAGATAACTACACTGCAGATGTTTAACTTTTAGACTTACAAAATGAAGTGAAATTAATTTCACCCTATATCTAACTGGTAAAGTTGTTTTACATGTAATAAAGATGACATTTAAACAAATTATACAGTCACATAACAAACTTTTTTTTTCTCCTTGAAATGCAAGTCCTGGACAACAGCTTCATATTGAAACACTTGGTTTTATTTTTATAAAAAAATTTGAAAGTCAGATTTTCTGACAAAGATGCAGTCCATGCAAGTTCAGAATATAGACAGTAATGTTATTTGTTGTGGTTGCTTTTTTTCCAAGAGGATGAAATTTTAATCCAGTCTCTTGATGCTTTTAAAAATCTGTGATTGGCAATATTATTATATATATGTTTTTTAAAAATGCTTGGTTATTGCTTAATTACAGCATGACAAAATAAGTAAAGGTCTTGTCTTTCAGCGTCAACTGTGTTAAAGCACTCTTTATAACCAGTCAGGCACTTAGCACATACAAAATACCAGCAGATTCTATCACAACTACTGCTATTATCTGTGATGTTTTTATTGAGGAAGTTCCTGCTTGGCAGATGGGGAAAGTGGGGAACTGATAGTGCTGTAGAAGGTACAGTACCAGCTGTATCAGCTTGCCAAAGGGGTCATCTCAGGGCAGAAAGAGGGAGATAAAAGAAAGAGATAAAAATCAAAGAGGTAGATAATACCATCTTATTAATTAGTGTCTTACAGGAGGGAAGATCTGGGAGGAAGTCCATGCTCCTTGAACAGCTGGATACCATTAAAGAAGAGCAGGTTATCGAAGCAGGATTTGATCAGTTCGATACAATAACATTTGTAATCCTAAAACCACACATATAAGCACTTAGACACAGTAAGATGCATGCATTAAGTAATTCAGAGCAGATTTAACACATGATTAGGTTGTATGAATGGTAGTGGTAGTGTGGACATCTATCTTTGATAAAAGGTTTAAACCCTATCAAGAAGACTCCTTTGCAGGTGTATGATACATGATAAATGTTGACCGGAGACTTCATTGAACTCCACTTGTGTTCCCCAATATTCTCACTTTCCATGCCCCATACTCCTGCCCTGAGACACTTAGGTGCCCTGCAATTACCCTTTTTATGCCAGATCTGGAACTTCCCTTAATAATCATCTGTGGCTTATGCACATATACAAAAACAAGTGTTGAAACATCATCTTGAATATTTTGAATGAGTGTTCGTATGTACTGAGACAAAGAAAACAGAAATAATCACAGCAACAGTTTTTTGTCAGAAAACCTGTTTATGGGTACCTAGTCCTGGCAGAGCTGTTGTAAACGTCCATTGCAGGAAAGGAAGAGGTGAAGATTTAAGACCTAATCTCTAAAACATTGACATCCATATTGGCAAAAATATTATCATACAAAGATCTAAAATTCTTTCCTTATATTACCTGTTTTATCAGATAAATAACCTTAGCTACTTTGTGAAAGCGCAGTAAAATGTCTGGATAAATATATAGCCAACTTGTGGAGTATTTTTATGTGATTATTCTTTCCAAATTATATTTTACTACATGTTGAAACTGTCCAATACAATAATAATTTCTAGCAATGCAGCAAAAAGTGTATTTTCCACAGTAAATGTGAGAAAACTATCAGCCCTGTAAGAAGTGGTTTGTTAGGGAAAGGCTAGCATCCACTTCCTTACAAAAAGGACCTTAAACCTCAACACTTATCAGGAAGATTCAGACTCATAATCAGAAAAAAGCTTTATTATTCTTACTGACACAGTCTGTGACCTGAAAGGATATTTTTCTTTGTTTTTAACAAGCTAAGGAATATAGACTTTTTTTCAGCTTATGCATCTCCCTGAATTTCTCACTTCATTCTTCACCTGTATATCTACAGTATAGAAAGAAAGCTGATAGAATTTCAGATAAGAACAGAGAAAGAAAAAAGAAAGAAAAACAAAAACAAAACCACCAAAAACAAAACAGAAAGAAACCCAGAAATCCTTTATATAGAGATGTTACCATATGATAACTATAAGAAGGAATATCTTATGGATTTCATATTGCCATACCTTTCCTTCCACTTCATAGCATTTTATACAAGCAATTTCACATTCAGAAGATCCAACAATGTATGTCAGGACTGTGGAGAGAAGATTTTACCTCTGAAGTTTGCAATGTTATTAAAATATATGGAGACATACAGTTTCTACAATATAATTGATAATCTAGCTAGGAAAACCTGTCCTAATGAAGTCACTTGTGATTACAAGGGTATTGTTTGTCTATTTTTGACACTGCACTCTTAACTTACACCTTTTCAGATGTCTGGAGATTCAGTATTCATAAAATAAATACATAAACTCTCTGTCAAATCAGTGAAGAGGATGTTCCACATGAACATTTTGGTTCGTGCTGCCTCTTTGAATTCACAGTCACAAATCATGCTGATGAGTTTTACACTTGAGAACAATTACTTATTCCCTGGACAAACATTTTAACCAAAGGATTTTAATCTTTAGGAAAAAAAACAAACAAACGAAAACCGAAACCGATATTAGCCTTCAGAAACAACCACACTTCCTATGTCTCCAGTCCAGCAAACTTTGTATTATTTAAAGAAAGTGGATTAGCATCCACTTGAGACAGGGAGGTACATTCCTTTATTTTCTCACAAGTATCTCAGAATAAAAAGGTCTGGGTACAACTCCCTGCTACTAATCATGCCCCTGAGAGCATATCAAACAAGGTTTATTGCTATTTAGCCATTAGGTGACTGAAAAAAAGTGCTGCAGCCAGCATTCATCCTTAACTTTCATGCAAAGGTATGTCTGGCAGCCATTCCACAGAAGTTCCACCAAATTAGGCTTCTGCAGGGGAGACTGGAAAATTGAGAGTCTGCTGTAGGATTTAAGCATAAAATGGCTAAATACTGGGATTCAGGCATTTTTCATGTCCAATGTTAAATGTTAAAAATTACTTACTGGCCAACACTGATGAATTTCAAAATTAGCTTAAAAGACATTCTGAAAATCTCAAGACTGTGGTTGGCTGATGTGGTGGGTTCATTTTAGCTGTTGTCAGTCCCCACCAAACCACTCTCTCACTCCCCCTCCTCAACAGGACAGGAGAAAATAAGATGGAAAAGCTCATGGATTGAGACAAAGGCAGTTTAGTAAAAGAGGCTGTGTACAGGAGCAAAGCAAAAAGGTAACTCGTTCACTATTTCCAATTGGTTATTAAGTTGGTGCTGAAAAAGAGGAATGAGAACCAAGATCAAATCCAGTGGTGCATGAGGAGCAGAAACTTGGCACAGAGCAAGGAGCAGAAATTGGAACTGGAAGCAGGGCACAGTCAGGTATGGAAGGAAAGGATCAGATTATGCAGTAACATACAACTAGAAATACCTTGAGAAACCTTCTGCTCCACCCAGGATTAGGATAAAATCTTCTTATTGTATGACATGTGCTGAGTCACTTCCTTGGTCCTTCTGTGGGCGTTTGGCATTTGCATGCTGGAATTATTAGCTGCCTTGTTTTGGACAATCTTGTAATTTACAGCTACTGAAGTTAATGGGACTGTTTATATGCCCTAAAGCATAACTGTGCTGAATCAGTGTCTTAAATGATAAATTGTATTGATTAAGTGAGAAGTGATGACATACATCATTGCAGGGGAATATCTCATGATCATCCTCCCAGTACAAACTGTCATCTCCAAATGTTTCAGTAATATCTGTTCACTGAAAAAACATCAAAAATTTACCCAGAATTTCTTAACATCAATTATTTTCTGAAATTATGATAGGAAAATAATGTTTCTTTTCTCTTCAAAACAGAAACTGATGCTTATACAAATGCTTCCCCGTCAAAATCAGAAGTTTTCCCAAGGAGAAACTTGAATTCCACACAGGTTTGTCACAAAAGCTAATAATCAATGAAGCTTATATACAGAAAATCCTCTGAAGGATTGTAATAAAGAAATAAGACATTCCTACTTGCCTGGCATCAGAAAAGGTTTAGCATAGGAAGCCTAAAGCAGTGTGTTTTCCACTGGGAAGACATAGACGTTAGAGATCAAGGGAAAGGTTAATATTTGCTAATAATCACCTTTTCACATATTACCTGTGTACATCATAAATTTAATGTAAGACATCTTTACTTGTGGATTCTTTCTTTCTTTTTTTTTTCTTTCTTTTTTTTTTTTTCCCTCCGCTGCACACGCACACACACATACACAGAGCTTTGTAGTCTGGATAACTTTATCCTCATTTCTCAGCAGCTGACAACGTGGAGTGAAATACTAAGCAGAATGACAATAGTTGCTGAAGCAGATAATATAGCTAAAAATGTGATGTATGGGATTCTAGACAATGCGTTGCATCCCTTTTATTCTCTGGTATGAAAGAACCATTAGATTCTTCCTATGAACAGTGCAAACATGTGATGTGTACTGTATAAAGACCAGCAAATTTGATTCAGCTGTCGATATAAATAAGTAAAATAATTCAGTCTGAGATCCTAGCTAAACCCTGGAATGTAAACATTTAAATTAGTAATCATAAAGTTTATTTTATTTCAGGAGGAAAAAAGGAAGAAAGAAATAACTAAGCAGAAACTTTCCAAAAGTATTAATCTTATTTCTTTTTTTGAATGGTAAACAAGAATATTTCTTTTTTAAATTCATTCAGATGTGTATTTCTTAGAAAATATTGATTGAATGATTTTTTTTTAGAAAATATGACTAAATGTGTTTCAATTGAGCCAGATTCTCATAACCTTACAGTGAAATCAAAGAGATTATATAAACTATATACATGATATAAACTATATATGCTATATAAAAAAAGAACTATACAAATTAGCATCTATGTTTTCTTTAAGGTTTTGTCTGCATAGCATCAAAATTAATTTATAGGTTTCCCAGTCATAACGATGACCAGACGCTCTCTCTCCTAAGTCACCTTGCTGTTTGCAGTAAGTAAAATGTTTATAACCCCATGCAAATTCTCTTTTTTAAAATGAATTAATATGGTCTTGGTTTATCCTATATAATTTTATAAAAAATAATCTACCTGCCCACATGTTCCTTTTTTCAGTTTTTATTTGAACAACTACCCCAGAATGGACACTTCATTTTGATACAAGGAACAATATTTTGATAAAATTAAAAAAAAATCATAGAACTAAATCTGGAATGTAGAAATCTTACCCACTTAAAGTAAGAATAGCCCTAGGCTTTCCTCCTCAACTTTCAGATATCAAACAAACCTAGTTCTTTCATGATTCTTCTACCACTAATTTCTTTAAATTGTAATACTGCCTTCTTACCTTTCATAAATACTAATGCACAACAAGCAACAGAAAATAAAACAAAACAAAAGCCTAGTAAACTAATCAAGATATTTATCCCAAAGCTCAGGATGGAAGGAAAGTGAGAGAGGGTTAGCTTTACAAAATATAATTTTCGAGTCTTGTGGTCAAAAAAAATATATTTATTTATTTATTAGAAATACATAGCAGAATGGGAAAAAATGAAAGCCACTTTTGGTCAAATACATATTTTAAAGAGCTTCTTAAAACTTGCAAAGCACATACACACAAACTGATCTTTCTGCTGACGAGCCAGTTAACCCACCTGCTAGCTATTTTCTCTCTTTTCTATCACCCATCTCTCTGTCAAAAAAGCCTGACAAAATTTTTGAGCTAAAGGTCACACGGATGAGTAAAGGACTGGAGCATCTGACATAGAAGGGGAGGTTGTGAGACCAGGCACTATTTAGCCTGGAGAAGAGAAAGCCTGGGGGGATCTCATCAATGTGTATAAATACCTGACAGAGTCAGTAAAAAAGATGGAGCCAGGCTCTTCTCGTTGCCCATTGATGGGACAAAAGGCAATGTCACACAAATTAAAATTGAGGAAATTATTTTTACATGTAAATCATGTAAAAAGGATCATCAAACACTGGAAGAGGTTTTCCAGAGAGGCTGCGGTGTCTCCATCCTTGGAGATATTCAAAACCACAGTGGACATGGTCCTGTTATAGCTGACCCTGCTTTAGGAAGAGGCTTTGACTACACAGTCTGCAGAAATTCCTTCCAGCCTCAGCAACTCTGTGATTCTGTGATGCTGTTGTTTGGCAAATCTTGCTTGCAAAGCTGCTTGTCCAATTCAGTACCTCTTGTTCTGTTTGTTTGTTTGCTTGCTTGTTGCAAACATTTAGAAGACAGATTTTGCTCTGTACAAACATTTCAGAAAGAGCTTTAATTAATAGAAGTACAGAGACTGATGTGCAAATGAGTGTTCTTGTGTTTGATTACACATTCTTGAGTGCAATTATGGGGATTCACTTCAAAAGTGTTATCATACCCCTACATAATGTATATTCATGTCCACTGTTACAACTCCTATTTCAAACCTTTGAGCAGATCTAATCAGGCCAAATTTAAAGAAAAAAGGCTTACTAGAGAAATATATTTCCCTTCTTTCTCCCTGCATGTTAAGCCCATCATCATTACCAGAATCCAGTTCTTAAACCTTTAACTGTATCAGTTATACAACAAACTATACTCTAGTCATATGCACCATCAGATTGCTTTCAGTTTAAAAGATTGCTTTTCACATGTTCTAAACACTGTTTGTTGGCTGCTGTCAGTCAGAGGTGACTTTTATGAGTGAATGTCTCTTTATTAGTTTCTTTGTCTCACAAGTCCAAAAGGACACCAATAAAACTTTTTCAAACCAACACTGAACTACATAGTTCTTGACTAAATCCCATGTTCAATTAGAAATTGACATGAAAAAGCAGAACTGGGATCCAGTCAACATAACATAGACACCTAACCAGCAATTACATTTTGTGTACTCTTTAAACCAGTGTGCCTAAAACTGGTGTGTTACATCACCACAGTAAATGAAGTTGCTCCTAAATGGGAATGGGCTAGTGTGTTCTGTGGGGTGAAAACTTGGTGCCCAATCCCCAGTAATCATGGGTTAGGGTTGTTTTGATGTCAAAAGATCCTTTAATTTTGGATGCTTCTAAAAAGATATTTTTGTGCTTCTTAAAGCTTTTGTATATATATACTCGAGGTGCAATTCACCTAAAGATTGATACCCAGTACTCAAAGCAGTTGATTAAACATCATCCTCTAATGCAACATAACTTAGCTTGTCTGCACAGAGGTGGCAGGTAGAGTGCCTGTGAAGAAAGTATAAATAAAACCTGTGGCATTTTCAACTGTCACAGTTGGAATACAAGATGGTGAACTCCTACACTGCACATCTGTGTTTAGGCAACTTAACACATCCTGGTTTTGCTCAGATGACTCACTCTGTAAACTGCACCAACTGTAACAGAAACCCAGACACCCAGCTTATCTGCATTGCAGGAAGCTGAATGGGCGTCTGAATTGCAGTTCATAGCGTGTTATAACTACAGTTTGGTGAACACAATGCGCAGCATAACATTTTACATCATGGAGGCGAGGCAGCACTGTCAGGCATGATCCAAGCACTTTAACCTTTACTAGACCCCTGCACTATAATAACACCATGCACAATAAACACCATAATCCTCTGTATATTGTTCTTCGAGTTGAAAATAAGGTTTCATAAGAAAGGCTACAGTCATATAGTGAAACTCGAAAGAGAAATAGTTACCTTCTGAGCTTAAAAAACACTTTGGAAACAGTTAACTGGCTTCCTATTAATGAATAAATAAGTACATTTTCTCATATCTAGCTATGAGACTATTGTGTGGATACTGGGATGAAGAAAAGGTCTGGGAATGATTCTAAGGAAAGTAGTATGAGTGATGAGTATGAGTGTCAACAAAGCCTGAGTAAGTAAATCTAATCAATCTTCAGCAGAACTCAAGGAAGAGCCTTTTAAACACAGTTTTACAGTTCAGGCAAAGCTTTAGAAGAAAGGGAGTGCTAAAATTTTGGAAACCTATGTGTAGAAATGACATCAACTGCTAGGAAAATGTGAAAAAGGGCAAATTTGAAAAATATTTTGGAAGTAGCTTTAATTTACTTGTTGGGTACAGGTAGCATTACCTTATCTAGAAGTATCCTTGTAATGAGATCTTCTATATAATGACTATGGACTAGGTATTGAAGTTTATTCAGAGGCGCAGTAGTAGAGAGTCAAGTTGGAGTCATTTGTGCTTTTCTAATTACTTAAATTACAATCTAGAAATTGATCATGAGTGTGACAATGACTACTTTGGTAATACTCTATCATCAAATGAAGATGCTTCCATTGAATCGCAGGATAGCCTTTTCAGTTTCTGGAATAAGAAGTTATTTCATATGGGTTAGTAAAAAAAAGTTCCTGTAAGGTAGCTGTAGCAGAAGTGACTAGAATGTATCATAGTGTTGCCCATGGTCATTTGTATAGAGTATTTAACTGTAAAAGTAAATTACAGAGAGATGTGTTCTAACATTCACTCATAGCTGAATTCTACATTTTGGCATGACTTTGCTTTTTGTCAACAAAATATAATTTCCTCTTTCACTTGAATACTTTCTTTAAAAGGGCATAGTTGGTAGTGCCTCAAACGATGAAAATATTAAACCACTTCTGATACATTTGTTATTGTACATTTAAGAGGGAAATAATCTTTTGCCCTCTTGATTGACTTCAAGACAGCAATTGCACTGAATGTTTGAAAAGGTAAGCAGTATACTACAATCAGGTAGCTTGAACCTCCCTTCACAAAAGATTATCATTTGCACGTCATAATGTTAATGTTAACTGCAAGGTAACTACTCCATCTATTACTTAACTGAAAATTATGAGTGTTCCTTTCTAACTGCTGTCCAGCTCATTTACTGCACAGAAGCAAAGTAAAATCTGAGTAAGTCATCTAATACTCCAAGTTGTGATAACCTACACCAGAGCCAGAAGGTAAGCATCTTCCTTCTTTCCACATAAGTGCTTGAAATGAAGATGAAAAGCAGATAGAAGGAAAATTCTAACTTTAAATTCATCAGAAGTTATGCAACCTTTTTGAAAACTTAAGGTAAGATTAAATTCACCTCCTCCTTAAAACAAACAGTATGATTCCTAAGTCTGAGTTGGTCTCTATTAGCTTCCTTCATAGTCAGTGGAAAGAAGTAGTTACCTTTAGAGAGCAATTCATCACATTTTGAGACAGGAAACTATTGTAGGTCAGATGGATCACCTTTAAGGATTCATGGGACTGCTCCATAATACAGTCCTGTGGCTATAAAGGGAAACTGGAAAGTCATCTTATATTAGATGGTTAGATGGCTAAAGTAAGATTAATCCTACTCTTAGTACCTAGTATTTTGTATACTTACATCGTTCCAAAGCATGAGACAACAAACACAACTTCAACATGGTGACTGCAATATGTGTTTTTTCCAACACTGATCTAATTTTTTGATGATGTCTATGCTATTTATAAGTGAGAGTGGATGAATAAAATTATTGAAGGAGAAACGAATAAGAGTAGCAAACCTGAAAGATTTATCCCCATACCTCTCCAGAGTGCACCATATATTAGAACTGCCTTAGCAACAGAGCCATAAAATTGCTGAGTTGCAGGTCTGACCTGTGCAGGTATAAGCAATGTACAATTCTCTCTTTGTTTAATTCACCTTAGTTAGAGAGTTGCTCGTCTTGATCTGAGAATTTTAATAAGGAGACTACAGGTTGGAAATACAGGAATAATTTTAAAATGAAAGGGAGCAGTTAGTACATTCAGAATGGATAGATAGAGGGTACTAGTGAACCTGTGACTTTGTTTTTAATGACTTGCTGCAAATTTAAATAACAGTTTAATATATACCATTCAAATAAGATTCCTGGTGAATAAAATGCCAAGAGACTTTGCTTACCCTTGTATTTATTTTTTATTTTATTTCTCAGCCTGATTAGAGGAAGTTCTTTAATATTCAAAGAATCTCAATGAGCAAAGTCTATTGTATATTATTAATACTTTGAGATCACTGCTAGAAAGACTTCTACAAGAAGCAAGTATAATTCCCTTTTAAGATGTAAGACTGATTTGCTGAGCATAAGGGGTATTACTAGAGGTCACCATGTTGCATACAATATGTCAGAGGATTGCCCATGCACCCACTGAATGAACTGAAAGCATATTGAGTGTTTTCTCTGTGTGGATGGCAATTAAAAATATATGATAATACTGTCCCTAGAAATTCCCTAGAAAAAACAGGCAAGTGCTTTACTGAGCTTTTTCAGACATTTTGTAATTCATGCAGTTTATGGAAGGCTAGTGCCTTCATATTTAACGATGAAAGGTCCCTGCTCCGTTATAATTCTTCTCACACAAACTCTGAAAATTTTCATTGCTCCTGAAAAATGAGAAACTTCAAACATAATGGTTATTCTCTTTTATGGAACATAGTGCATTCCCAAATTAGTTCTCTTGACCCATGTTCTCTTTGTGTGTATCAGGTTCCTAAAGGCTCTATAGGGCTTATTGCCTCTGCCCATCCTCACCAAGGACTTCTCTGCACCCTACCCATGCACCTAAGAACCCTACTTCAGCTCAGCCCAGGACCATTAACCACTACATCAGCAATGACACAGGAGTGCTGGTGTCCAGCTCTGCCAGTCTTGCCCTGCCTGATCATGGGACCCCTTGACCCAAACTCAAACCTGTGGGCTGAATTCCTCATCTGGTCTCAGCTCTCTTTGTTACTATGGACCTGCCTGGCCTCCCCCAGACCTCATCCTAGCTCTGACCTACGGGTTGGCTTTCTGACCTGACCTCAGACCTGCCTCATCACTATGATATGTCCTTATCATCTGGACTCTTGGTTGTCCATGGCCACCTTCTCTGACTCTGGCCTGCTCATCTCACTGGGTCCTGTGGGGCAGGGCCTACTGGCCCTGGGATTCCCCCCTTGATGCCTGGCTCATCTTCTCTGAAAGTGCCTCAGCAGTATTTATACTCAGTTCTCATCCTATCAGGATGAAGGAAGTTTATGTTAGCTTTCAAGATACATTAAGAAACCTAGGATTGCCTCGCACCCTGGTAGAGATATCACCTGGAAATTTGAAGTAACATACTCCCAAGAGTCACAGGGGAGCATTCAATAGAAAGCGCAGAAATGAAATGAAGTAAAAGGCCTTAGGTAGCCTACTTATGTTTTGTTTTGGTTTGGATTTTTTTTACTGACAAATGGATAAATACAGACAGTCAAATCCTCTTTGGAAATGTTCTTGTCCCAGTGACATGTAGTAGCATATCAATAACAGCTGTTTATTTAGAAGGAAATCCATAAAGATCATTAATCAAATACAAGATGCAAATGAACTATGCTAAAAAGTGTGTTCCAAGACTTATTGATTTTATTCAAAATTCAGAGAAAAATTGGACTGGAAATATGACCTTGTATTTTTCTAAATGCTTTCTGTATTAGTATGTGGGCAACATATAATATGAATTTTTTCACCAAGTCGGTTCTCAGAAGGCCACAGAAAATAGAAATAAATTTTGAATTCTACATATTGAATCAGTTCCTACATCAAGTGAGATCTAGACTGTGTGCATCTTTTTTACAGCTTAACAGTTCTTAAAGATAGTTTCTGTTTTCTGTTCCTCTGGCAAAGTTATATATATCAGTTTCTACAATCCAACCCATTAGGTAGTCATAGCATATAACAAGTAGTTTCTATCTACCAGAAACAAAATATTAATTAAAAGTTGTGGCACAATATCATATGCTAGACATGTAAGTTTCTTCTTTCTGTGTTCTGTTTATCTACTCTAACAACCTAATCTAAGGAAATACAAGAACTTCCTGCATTTTCTACTCTTAGAAAATACAGAGAGAATTGATTCAGGCCATAAAAGTCAGTGCACTAAGTACATTAACCAAGAAAACAGCTGCTGGAGATTTATAAATTAATGTGTGCCCTACTGACTATTAAAAAACATGAACCTTGCTTTTGTCTTGTTTATAACATTGCTGTGAGGCTGAAGAGAACAAAGTTGACATATCTGTAATCTCCAGTGGGTCTACTAATCCCTCCCCCTTCCGCTGTCCAAATATTAACTTGTCATATGACTTGAGATGCAGCTCTCACCAATGCCAAATGTCTGACAGGTACAGTACATCTATTCTTTACAGATGAATAGAGGGGTTTATTTAATACAAATCCTGCAGCATTTGTATTTATATTCCCTATGTTAATGTGGACAATCTTTTGATTCACAATGTTGAGCTCAAATATATTTTCTTCTGAGCTCCTAAATTCCTAAAAGATTAAACCAATAGGGATTTGACCATCACAACAAATTACATATTTAATATGAAAGACAAAGGGAATTTACTAGGATATACTGATTTTTTAAAAGGTTTTGGGTCTCTAAATTAGGTTTTGTGGGTTTTGGACTATTTTAATATGGGATAAATGATAAAATATTAACATGTCTTTGTTCCTATTAGAACATGAAAGCAAAATGTAATTGCCATAAACCATGAAATACAATGGCAATTTTAAACCCCTAGTGATTTCTTTTATTTCACTATTCCCTTGATTTTATTGTTATTATTATTCAACAGTGTTTGGAATGGAACTGAAGTTCTGGATGAAATGCAGCAAACCAACCTTCTTCAAACTTCAGAGAGGGTAGGAATCAAAGTGGTGGATGGGAAGAGAAACAGCTCAAGCCAGTGTGTCTCCCAAGTTCCTGTTAAACTACTAAAACCTTGTATTCAAAGTGGGGGAAAATCTTCTCCAAATCATGACCCTCAGTGGTATGTACAGTGAACCACCTAAAGGAAAGGAGTTTCCATGTAAAGAAACATACATAGGCAGTATCATACTCAGGAGCGAGATACTGAAGACAATAGGTGTCGGTGAGCTGTAAAAGAAGAGGTAAAATAGGATTGCATAGAAAAGTGTGTGATCTCATGCTTATTTAATTTACCTTCATTACTTACCTTACCTTTTGCTCAGAGAAGCTGTGGATCCCCCATCCCTGGAAGAGTTCAGTGCCAGGCTGCATGGAGTTTTGAGCAACCTGATCTAATGGAAGGTGTCCCTGCCTATGTTGTTGGTTTGGAACTAGATGATCTTTAAGGTCCCTTCCAATTCAAACTACTCTGTGATTCTATGATTCATGACTTGTGCTAGTCAGTAAGCCTGAAAACTGCCAATAAATTGTATTTTGTATGTAAAGATTGATTTGTTTTATTATCAGAGAGTGAGACTAAACAGGAAGGGGAAAAAACTGTGAGTCCATTGTAATGACAGCACAGCTGAATTTTACTCTTCTCCCTGCCAGTTTTGTGATTGCCTTTATAATTAAAGTGTAAGGAGTTTCCTGCCTTATTTGTCTAGATTTCTTCAGAAGAGAGTGAAAGAAGAGATGGACTTAAACTGTGATGTTTACCCTTTCCTGCTGCTTGCACTAGAACTGTTAATTCATTCAGGCCAAAATGATTTTTTCTTAATCATCTCAGACGTGACAAACTTTCCATAAATCTAAGGCCTAGTACACAAACAGTCTGCACCTCGACCATGAAATCTAAATCTTTGACATTTGTGTAGAAATTCTCCCTCCACACAGTGAGGAAGATTATTTTAGAAATAATGGAGCCTGCACATACCTGGGGTCTATCTGCTTGGAATATTGTCAGCACCACGCAGAGGGGGCCACTCTTCTGGTTGTGATCTTCTGGAATACAACAGCCCAAGGAAACAAATGGTAAAGATGGATTGTAGCATAACTACCTATATGAACATTTTTCTTTTTTATCTCATGCATCAGGTCTGCCTCTCTGTGTGTTGGATAACTGGGTCGAGTGCTTACGTAGCTCTAAGAGAGTTCATCAAAGGTTTCTGGATGGAGACACTCCAGACTGTAACTTCTTCATAACTGGAAGCTCCACTGCCTTTTCCTAGCAGTCCTAGTCCTAGCTTTTTCTAGAGCTCCTAATTGTTCTGCAGTTCAGATTCATGGACTGTGCCAACAAAATTCTAGATGTATTTGTTTTTTTGGGGAACATCACAGCAAAAGAGACTCTGAAAGGCTGTTTTAAAAAATCTTGCATCCTATTTTATACAGGACAAAAATATTATGTCTATTAAATATACAACATCTCTGCATGTCACAACACTTAAATTTTCTGTCTACTACTGAACAACTCTTTTGGATAACAGCAAGTCATCTAGGTATTTCTGGATGCTCTGTATTTTATTCTTTTTCTGTATATGATTTGTATCACAGAATGCAATTTTTCTTTCCCCTTCCCCACCCTGCCTTCTTATCTGTAGTAACATTCCTTCCATTCTGTTTCTCTAAAAGCAGCTTATGAGAGATGTCTTATAATTTCCAGGACTCTTATCAAAGGAAGTCCTTGCTGGTTCACCCTTACTATGTGAACTTTTTAGTTCACTTGATTTGACCTCCTCCTTTTTCCTTGGTAGAGCTGTTAAGATGCCTGTCTATGCCCACACAGAAGACCTGTGCAGACACAGATACCTGATCAGCATAGTTGCCCATTAGACACATATTACTTGAATAGAGTGAGTATGTCTGGGAAGAAACTAACACTGAATTAAATAACTAAACTAAGAAACACAATATTTAATAATGTTGGTGGGTTTTTTTAGTAGGTTTTTTTTTTTTTTTTAAATCTGGCTTTATAAAGATTAGCTTTATAATTAATTTTAGAGGATGGACAATTTGACAAAATAAAATATCATCCCTTATTTCTTACTTGTTACTGCTTCCAGATTTGGTTTACCCACATCTTGGATTACCTTTTTTACCTTTAAATTTGAGGTTTTCAAAGTTAGCATTAAAATTTGGATATATCTATACAAAAAATCAAATCAATGCATTAGAGAGTAGCAATAAGAACACACCAGAATTCAGGTTATGATTACCAGAAATCAGTTATGTTAGCTGGGGAACAAAGAATAGAGGAAGAAAAGCTCCTTGTAGACAAACACGGAAATAATGTTGTATTTTCTAGACTCGTTTTCTATAGACTGTATTCAATTTACATGAAATAAGATTTCCTGTCATATTCTAAAATATAAGTGGTTCCTTCTCCCAGCTTGTATCAATTATTTAAAATGGGGATTCAGAATAGCAGGAGAAGGTTGTGATGCCCAGAAAGCGCCGTAGTTTTGTACTATACAAGCCAATGGTATGGTTCAGTCAAGAGAATTCAAGGAAAAAGAAAAACAAACCAACCCCCTCTCAAAACACTACCATTTTGCACATTAAGCACATTTGGCTTAGGTCAGTACCAGCTGTCCTTGGAGAAGATCCAGCTTCTGCAGAAAGTGGTGCTACAGGATGTAGTGCTGTTTTTCAAGGTCTTGGAGGAAAAAAAAATTAAAAAAAAAAAAAAAGGAAACCAGTCCTTGTTTCTCCTTCTTTTTCAGAAAAAAAACCCACCACTATGGAGCTCTTTAGGTTACCTTCACATTCACATTTTAACATAAGAAAAACTGTAGTTTCTTTAATGATAGTACTACTTCCAGGGTCCATTATATATGTTGTAAAAGGTAATCATTCTACAGTACTGGGACCTTACACTTATTTTTAAAGACCTCTAGGACAATTAGTCTTAGCACCATCATATTTTTTTTCATGCCCCTTCTGACAGCACAGGGAAAGATTAATTTCATCTCACAGACCTGATGCTCATTACTGTTGTTATCTGATTTATTATCTCTGTCTCATAACCCCCACAGTAATCCAAGCTAATATGTATGGTACAAATGTCATTGAATGCGCCATGAGTGGCCTCAAAGGATGGAAAGACAGGAATGCATTACTGTTCATGGATTGTTGTGGCTACCCACAAGGACTTGCACTTCACATACATCCAATCCTATCATACTCAGCAAATCAGTTCAGATAATCATGGCTGAAATTGATGGTAAGTATCTGATTCAAAATAGGTTTTCTTCTAAGTCATAACTGTCATAATAAATTAAGTCATATTATGCTGTGTCACATCAGTATACAAGATGCTACTTAAGCAATATAACCCAACATAACAGAAAAGAAGATAATGCACTACACATTCTAGAAACAAATTGAACTTGCATTTACTCCCCAAAACTTAAGGTTGTCTCATCTACTTTGAAAGGGGACAACTCTTCAGATTCACAATTACCTTTTTTTTTTTTTTTTTTTTTTTACAAGTACAATTTACAATTACAAGTAACAATAACTGTTACTTGATGCTTCTGCTGTGGTCCATGCAGGTTCTAATGCCTTAGTTATTCTCTCATGAAGGCTTTCACCATCCCTTACTCTGTGATTCAGTTCTGATTTACCTTGTTTTCTTTCTAAAAAGGCACTATGAATTTATGCCCTATGTGTGCAACACTCTCTGATTTTTACCGGTATATTCAGCATATTTCACTGAGTGGTCTAAGCACAATATAGCACCTTGTCAAATTCACTGAAAACTCAGTGAATGCACAGTTGTGGTACTGAGGAAAATGCCATGTCCCACTGGTCCACTGCAGTTCTGCTGGCCAATCTAGGACTCAAAAAAGCAGGTCAGATATCTATCCATAGGCAAAGAGTAATCACAACAGCTTGGATCCCTGGAGGAGGCAATAAACCCATGAGTAGAATGGAAAATAAATGAAAGAAATTAAAGAATTTGATTACCATTAATAAACGCTAGGGATCATGATAACCCACAAAAGTTGTATTTCAGAAATGTTGATGAATGCAATAAACAAAGAGAGGAAAATGTTCTAGGAGCCAGGGTCAGACCCTCCCCTCTCCAGTGTGACTTGGAGGGCTTCGGTGTTCATTAACATGAATAAGGTGTAGAGCACTACCGTAGACTGCCCTGTCATGAAGACCCTCTTCTTCTCTCAGCCCCTGAGGAGAAAATCTAAAGTAGTTCTGTATTGGGCTGGGATTGGGAGAGAAAGAGTAATCTTCAGAGAACTGTTTGGTTGAGATCTTCCTCTGAAAGTTGCTGTCTGAGACTACTTACAGACAGAGGAGGAAAATTAATTCATGTCTTCCAAGTTCTGAGTAGATTCTTTGGCTTATGCAAAACATGGGGCAGGTGTGTGTTAGAGGTAGGCAAAAGGTGGTGGTCTTCAGGATCTGTGAGAATTACTCCTGTCCTAGCCTGAGAGGCAAGGCTGCTGTGGCTCTGTGCCCCCAGTCCAGATAACAGTAAAGATGAGCACATTTCCAGCAGGGGTACATGCACACATACAGATGCAGGCACTGTTAACACAGATGACTACACAGAGCAGCACATACAGAAAACACCACCTTTCCCAAAATTCACAGCACTCACACAAAGAACAGCCACATGTGAGTGAGAATATAGGACTGAGTATGGTGATCATGCACAGGACTCAGTAAAACCAGTCAATAGCAACCTGTTTACACTTGACCAGCCTCCCCTCACACATTTTTGCCTCTAATTTCCCATCTTTGTTTGTCCTCAGCCCACCGTGGTCTTCTGCTTCCATTTTCCCAGTTTATTCTGACAGGTTTCACTGGAAGAACTACGGTTTGATGACCATAGTTGAGTCAGGGTCCTCCCTTTTCACTGATGAGGTTAGTATTGTTCCTCTACTCATTGTTCCTCTCTTACTCCCTTATCTTTGCATTTCCTGTGATTAGCTTTTTGTAATATAAGCTAATAGTAGATAAGGTATAGAATATTCTATGACTAGCAGTATGACACATGGTCTGTCAATAATATGACACTATGACTAACACCATCATATACTTTTGCTTCCCAGAAAAGGGTGGTCACATGAAAACAGCATAGTAGGAAGGTCTCTTCAAACTGTGCCTGGGAATTGTCTGGGACATTTCTGGCTGACTTGCGCCAAAACTATGCTAAAAATACAATTCTAACAAATTAACAATATGCATCATCAGTTCTAGTTCCAGGCACATCTTTTGGGCACTGTTTAATATAGTAGTATAGCTGTAACCTGTACTTTGTAAGAAAATGTTTGTCTAGAAAACCAAGGGACAATTCAGAATTGTGAACCTTAATATGAGACAACCATATTTTTTATTTTTTTTCTAAGACACAGACATGCAGGAGAACTGTGAGGATTAAGCTGCACGTGCACAGACATCACTACTTCCCATGGTGTTAGATGCACACAGCATTGGCCAGTCCTAATGGAGTTTGTTAACTTCTAAGGCCACTCCCACTACCAAATTTGAACTTGTTCTTGTATTCTTGCCTTGTTTAGGTAGATCCACATGTGTAGCTTTTGTGGATGCTCTTCATTGGTATGAATCTAACCATTATGTGAGAAAAAAAATGGTTAGGTTTCTTTCATTAAGGCACTGAGATTACAAGTTTTAGGACTATAAATCTAAGGCAGTTTTGGAAAGATATTTTGCGCCTCTAAGTGACTTAGATGCTTCTGAAAATTGCCACTTATTTGTTAAACATATACCTCAAGGCATAGCTATAGAAAAACATGAAGCTTGCTTCGCCCCCGCCTCTCTTTCCAAAGAATCAGTTACTACTTTTTCACAAATAATAATTACCTAAGTAGTTAGTACAATTAATGCAACTCAGTAGTGTGTTAATTTTAAAAATATTTCTTGATTGTGGACATTGTTCTAGTCTATATTCTGCTTAAAATATGTTGTTCTTGCTCTTATATCTCAGTAGTACAACTGAATAAATATATTCTGGTTTCTGCATTGTCATCAGGGCTTAGATTTGGTCTCAAAGACAAATTCTTGATCTGTTTCAAAATCTTTTGTCATCAATTAATTTTATTAGTCCATCTATTCTGCCTACAAAATATAGAATACATTCTGCTGACATTATTATGTCTCAGGGAGGGTAACATTAATTAAAAATACAGATGTATACATAGTATTTGCTAAGGGGCTCATTAGTATATCATTCAAGAATGCTTCATATTCTACATGCTGTGCTATTAAACAATAATAAAATATTATGTAAAATATAGGAATATCTTAAATGAACATAAAGTACACTTCAAGCTCTCTTTTCACAGAGTTTTGTATTTACTGAGAAATTTCTTCACATGAAATGCATAGGTTAAGAGTCTTCTGTTCAGTCAAAAAAAAAAAAAAAAGCGGAAACTTGTCACTTCTGAGCAATGAGCTTAGAGCAAATGAGCAATGAGCAAACATTTCCATGCACTTAAGATGGCTGCGAGTATAATGCAAGAATGGACAATATTCAAAATGTATCATTTCTGTCTAAATCAGACCTTTAATCTCAATGTATTTGCTTTACACTCAGCCTCCACATAATCACTCAGGGCAGAATTCCAAACACCGTGACTTAAGGCTGATTCTGAAAGGCATGCCTCTCTCTCAGTATTGATAACACAGACCTTTAGCTGAACAATTGCTAACGTCTTTTGCATAAATCAAGTATCTGAAACTGAATTTGAACATTCCTGTTCTTCATAAAGCTGTCATGCGTGAATGTCATTAAAACCAAAATCTTGGAAGCAATGAAAAAAACCCGTTGAGATTCACAAAATTTAGTTGCAGACTGGGCAAAAAAACCTACTGGGATTACTTGCCAATCTGCCAGTAGCTCTAGCATTGAATGATTGTAACTGTCATTAATTACTGAAAGATCTGAATAGCAAATATCTGACTTGGAGCTAAACTTACATTCAACTGACTTTTCAAAAAATTTTAAGAATGCAATTACAAGAAGAAAAGTAAAAGGAAATTTATTTATTTAAAGATGAAAAACAGTATGACAATTGTATTGCCTGAAAGGGGAGGTATGGTCTTCCACTGAACAGTATTTAGGAGAAAACAACTTTAAACCCTGATTCTCAGGAAACCAGGTATAACTTTATATCTTATTTGAAAGATGAAGCTTAAATTTATAAATATATTTATAATATAAGTTGGATTAAAGAACTGAACCATAACTCATGATATTTAATCTATTAGTCTTCCTCTGGCACAGACGTTGTATAATCTAGGCAAGATGTGATTTTCATGTGTTTTAGCCTGATATGGGGGATGTAGAAATCATGCATTATCTATGAAGAAGGAACTACCACAGTTATTAATTTTATTCTATTGTGTAATAAAAAGTGGAAGTGTACTCTTAATCAGTTTCTCCTTAAACCAATATCTATATTTTAAAGAAGAGACATCTAATCTTACTTGAGAAATTGGTACTAATGTAAAATTCACTATAGCCACAGATAGGTAAAGCTATCATTAACATTTCATAAGCCATTAACCTAAGTGTTAAAAATAATGTATTTTTTCTAGATGGGGCTTTATTTCATTGTCCATTTTTATGTAAAAACTGTAGCCACAGAGCCTACAATGAGGCAGGAAATATATTTTGAATTATTTTATACCTATGAGCTTAACTTTAGGAATTATGTTAATTGGCTAGTGTCAAATATTTGGATAACCTGGGCACTTCAGAAACAATTTCTGAAGTACACAAGATTGGAGAAACAGCTGGTTTATTATCCAGCATTCCTTCACATCAAGAAGAGTTAGGCATCTAGATCCTTGCCTTCTTCAACAAATTTTTGCTCTTCTGGGAGCCAGGAGGATTTAAAAAAATACATTAGATGTGTGACACTTATCAACATTCTAAAACTAAGAAGAAAGTAGGAATCAGCAGGACCCTAAGGCCCACGTGAAATTTATACATAAATAAGATTATTCAAAATAAGTATTTTAAACACAGATATATGAATTTGCAGAATCATCTGTGTCTATACATATGAAAATTTCTTCATCTCAACTTCTAAAGAAAATAAAGATCCCTTATGCTCTCTGTGTTCCTCCAATCACTTTTTGTCCATCTACTCAGCCTTCTTCCTGCCTTCATTTGTATACATGCATATTAAAAATTATATATGTTTATACATAAGTATTTTTAGCTATTTATCAGTAACTACCAAATCTGACAGGAATAAAAAATACCAGAAACTATTGTACTAAATATTTTTAGTTGAGCAGAGAAGAACAATGAAAATTAATAAATCTCGTTCCTTATACAGTTACATTGAAGGAGAGGCTAGCAGAGCTAAGCTATCATGTAGCCATTTTGGCAAAGGCCAGATAACCAGTGGGCATGCATGTCATTTTAGAGATGCTACAGACATGGCATATTTTATCGCTGAAAGTGACATATATGAAAGGAGTAGGAGCAAGGCTGAGAAAAACTTACAGTGGAATACGGAAATGAAGGACACAGATGTGCAGAAAACCAGGGTTTGTTAACCCTACTGTGCATAGAAGTTCTTAGCAGAACAGACCCTGCCCCTTGAACTGCTTCCATGATATAAATAGGAATAACAGGTAATACTTATCACATAAAACAATAATGAAAAAAAGTGTTTCCCACCTCTGAGTCTTCCTATGATGAAAAAGACAGCTGACTGTTGAAGTACAGGAGACAAATCGTCAAAGAGCACCATGTTATCTGCATTCACTTGAAATATCATACTTATAAGAGGAAATTTTTTCAGTGTGCAGAGACCTCAGAAGAATACAATCAGGCGTTAAGTAGAGAAACATCATAATATTCCAAATAGCTGGATAAAGTAAGTAGAAGTTACTTATTTAGTACTAGTTCTCTGATCTACAAATTCAGATGTTCTTTTAACATATATATATATATAATTAAATATATTGTCTCATTTTTTCTGAAGAAAATGAATGAAAACATCAATTTTTAATGAGGTAATATTTGAAGAACAAATTATTTATTTTCCAGTAGGGTATATCATAAAGGAGGAGTTTCTAATCCAGAGTACAAATTAGGATAGGTAATAACGAGCAATTAAATCATGAAATCAGTGTTGACTATTACCTTTAACACCACCTTATATATATCACTGGTGTCAAATAAGGAATATTGGATCACAAACATTTTTTTCTCACTAAAATTAGAAATAGTTTCCTTATTTGAGTGATTCTGCTGATGATGATATTGATGAAATTTTTGGCTTTTTTTCTCAGTAGATAGAATTTAAAAGTGGGAAAGAGGATCAGAATTTGTCTGTCACCAAACATCACATCATCTGTCAGCCACATGTTGCCCAAGGAAATGGGCAAGCTGTTAGCCTGTTACTAATTTTAGTTTGTTTTTATTCAGCCTGGCTTGTTCTCTTGGGTCACTAATTAAAGTTTATGTGCTATGATTCAAAATTAAGTTTTTCTTTCTTCCTGAAAATATTTGTTATAATGAAGAACTACCTCAATTTCTTATCAAACTATTTATATCATAGATTTCAAAGTGTTATTTTTTGGCTTTACAGAAACAGAGAAGCACAAAATATTTTGTAGTTTTTGTAGATTGATCTAACAGTTCCCATTATAATTAATGCTGTAGAAAGAGTAGTTTCTGATAAGCTTTTATGTATGGCCCCCCCCGAATCTGAGAAAAATAACCAGCTGTGGGGGTGACTTTTTCACTAAAGGTAAATGTGAGAAAAATACAATGCTGAATTCTTCGAAGAATAAATTATACCGTCACACTGTTTCCAAGTTGCTCTTTGAAAAGCCATTCTGAAAAAGAGTTGCAAATTGATCAACATCCAATTGAAGGTATGTTGCATCTTCTTTGAAGACTTGACTTTGAATGCAATCAACATAAAAACCAAAATAGACTTGACTCTTTCCTTGGTTGTACCATTTTTTGTTCTTATAGTCAAGAGCATAATTTGGAAACTTTACACGAATTGGAATTAAAAGCTATTGCTACGTTTTTCACCTTCTGTTAAGCACTGATTACATATTTGCAGGACAATTTAAGTCTGAAGGGACCCCAGGAGGTCATCTGATCTAACATCAATAAGACATGTCATCTTAAACTGTTCAAATGGAATGGAGGATCAGGCCTAGTGTTCTGTCCCGAATGTAGTAAGATCTAATGGTTGCACTTGATGATCTCAAAGGTCTTTTCCAATCTAAATGATTCTATGATAAATAATTTTGCATAATGATCAAGATCCAGTTGTTCTTAGCCTGAAACATGGTGATATATATTTGCTACCAACTATGCTACCAACTGCCATTTCTGTGATTCTTTTCCACTATACAAATATGAAGAAATTTTCTCATATGAAGCTACAACACAGTTTAAGTTTCCTATCTATGGGGTAAAAGGCTAAAGTAAACAGATTACCATGACGTTTATTACTGTGACCTCTTCATCTCATTACTTTAATTCTTCCTCATCACCTCATACACGGCAACTGGAGAAGGAGGAGTAGTCAGGATTATTACTGCTGTACTAACCTGAAGAACCAGAGACAGGACTTGTTGACTGGATGGAAATGTCAACATTTTTCACTCCATCCACAAGCATGGATAGTTCCTCCTTCAGTCTTCTTGGAGCAAGGCAATCCTTTTAAAAGTCCCTGAAGACCCTAATAAAGGAAACAATTAAAATGATAATAAAATTACTCTATTTTAGGCCCAAAGATCGTGTTACCTTCATAAAGTTGATGGATTTTTTTTTTTTTTTAATACTGTTGAATTAGAATGTTATATATGGTCAAGATTGCTTTAGAATTTAAACACTTTAGAATTTAGACTATTGTAAGAATCTGGGACAACTTCATCAAAATATGTGAATTTAAGGCAAACTGTGTAACTGTTATGAGGGAGGTAGTTATGTGTAATTGGTAAAATAAGAGGAATTCATCTACCTATATTTTTCCCCAAAATTTGTCATCAGACTTATTCACTTTTGCATACTCTGCTTCAATCCAGGATTCAGAAAAACATTCTTATTCACACTGAGATATATGCCCTATATGTTGTGTTTAAGAATCATTTGAATATGGATGGATTAATGTATGTATATTCCTTCATACTTTCTTTGTCTTGTACTAGAATCATCATCATATACAAAACTAATAATATCATATGTTGGGTTTTTTTCTACAGATATTTTTTAATCTAACTGACCAGATGTGCAGATCATATTTTAATCAAACATATTGAACTTTACAATTCAAACAATTATAGCAAAATATATTGTATGCTTTTGTTAGAGATGTAAGTGACTTGAATTTGCTTAACTCATATGAAATTTTAAATAGGGGAAACACTGGAAACTAAAGCTTATCTTTCTTTTGGCAGAAGTAGCATTTTTAATAGGTCATTAGAAAACAGATAGAATAAAATTGTGTGGATAAATGACAAAACATATGAACACTAAAGAGATTAAAATTCTATTCTGCTGAATATGAAAAAAATAATAAACGATGTAGAAATTGTTATTGCAGTTTCCATGTGTTAGAGAATAAGGAAAATGCATAGTATTACTTTAGGAAAAATCCAGTAGTCTGAAGACCCTCAATACCTAAAAGATATTCCAAGACCTAAAAGAAAAACAAAAAAACCCCCAATGTTCTTTCTGGGGTCTGTCAGTCATATTTCTTTGTTTTCTATTTTATTAATTCCAACAACATCCTTCCAGAGTCTCCGATTCTGCAGCCTGGTGTAATGAACTTTAAATAGATACAGCAAAAAGCTGTAAATTTTCTTCTTTGGAAGTTTATTTCTGAGCAACGAATGTTCTTACTTTTCTGCATCCTCTCACTTTTCATCCAACCCAACTGTTCTTTAGTCAATGCTATAGAAAAGAAAGTGCATGTTTTACTTTATAGATTCATATTTTAAAGATTAAGAGGTGATGTGCATTATTCTGATGGAGAAGGACTAAATAGGAGACGTCTTTGATTATTATGTGGTTGAGGAAAAGAGCAATGCCACAGAACATGTTTAATTTTCTAACTCTCCATAACCAAATTTTTTTTTTCTTTGCCTTTCTTAACATGTCTTTTAGAAATTGTGGATGATAGAGAAAATCACGTGTGACTACAAGCTTCGATTTGTTTGGCTTTTATTTTTTTCCCCTGCTTCAGTCGTATATAGGCACAAAGAATAAGAGAATCTGAAGCTGATTATTTTGAACCAATTCTAGAGGGAAGGGTAGCATGCACACAAGAAGGGTGTTAATCTCCAAAAATATCTTTACAAAGAGTTACCTTCCTTTAGTTGATATCCTATGAGACAAAGCACTTTACTGACTATCTCATAAGTATGGATCACACCTTCCCTTGCAAAAGTATTGCATCTCAATTTACAAAGCTATAAATTGGTGATGATACCTCTAAACATCTCAAAACTGATGTTATGGGCAATATACAAATTATTTTAACCTTTACCCAACCAAAGAATATCTTCTATTTAAATCTTGGTTACTTTATCTATGTGTATTTACAGATGTATTTTCTCTGTATGTCACAGAGCTCTCCAAACTATCCAGCTGCAACAAGGTCTTTTACCACCTCATACTGGCACAGTCTTCATCCCAGTCCCTCTGCTGCCTTCTCCTCATCTCTCCTCCTCACTCAGGGCATGCTCCCTCTCCTCTTGCTTCTTGCTCCCTCTCCTCTTGCTTCTTGCTCCCTCTCCTCTTCTTCCTCGGCTGCTCCCTCTTCAACGGCTCTCAACCCCTTAACAGAACCAGCCACAGCTGCACCTTATCTACATCAGCCAACCCACCACCCCTGAAACCAGCCCACAGTTGTATATTATCAATGCTAATTAACCCATCTACATTCTTCTACATCTGTACATTGCTGTAAAAAAAAAAGGAAAAGTGGACAACTTAAATTTTTTCTAATTACAGTTATGTTCATGCAGAGTTGTCCCCAAGAAACACACACTCAGCTGAACAAAATGCCAAGAATTTGAAAGAATCTTAAAACAATACATAGAAATGCAGGAGGTTTTTTTCTATGTCTTCTTGAGTTGATGTACTTGAATTCTGGGCAAACAAGAGGATTAATAATTTTCTTTTTATTCATGATTACAGCTAGAACCCATAGAATGAATCAGGAATGGACCACATCTCTAAGGCTTGAAGAAGTAATTGGGAGACTAGGATGGCCCAGATTAGGTTTCACATGATTTAAGTACTATTTGAAAACAAATAAATTAGGAGACTAATTGAATTCCATAATTCATGCAGAAAAATCTTTCAGAAGCTAAAAGATCATTAATTTGTCTTCTTAAACATGCAGAAGATCCTTGCTACTGATTTAAAAGAGTGTAGAGTCCTGTCAGTGATTACTGAAGTAGCCTGGAAGACAACAAAAATCTTTAAATCTGCAGTTGATAGTCATACCTCTGTGTGACAACGGACTTGTATACAAATAAAGTGAACTGGTTTTCTGATATTTTTTTTTTTTTTCATAATTGGAAGGCAATAGGGAAGGGTAATAATGTCTGTTTCCAACCTCTCTGCTTATGTTATTGCATAGTGTCTCTTCACCTTTGCTTTTGACAAACATCAGACATTTTAAAAGTAGTGGAAGAAAACCCAAACCAAGTATGCAAATAAAATGCTTCTACCCAGATACGTTGAATATTGAAAAGTGAATAAGTAAGATATGAAACCCACTAATTCTATAGATTTGTGCATTAATAGAAATGTTTAAATGAACAGTGAACACAGTATAAATTAAAGGTAAGGTTAAATAAGATACAAAAAGAGATTAAATGTTAGTAATGGATGGGAGAATGTGATTTTTCGGGATAAGTCAAAGTAGAAGAGTAAATTATATGTCACTTACTAAAAGATTTACTTGTAAAGGTTAGTAGTTCTGAAAACAGCTTAGGTAATTCTGTCCATGTTCAGTATGTACTCATCCCAAGAGATTTTACTTCAGCTATTCTTTGCTTGTGCCACTCATTGTGGTTACACTACTACATAATCTGCTATAGAGGCTGTGTCATTTTTCTAATATATTTCCTGCTCTAAGAATATGTTGTCTCATTCCAGTCTGGTTTTGTATTTATCATCTGCTTTCAAAAGTGTTTTTCACTTTTGCATCCAGACTTCTACACTCTATTACTTCAAACACAATAACGAGTGAAAGAGACATCTAGGATGAAATGTAATAGTGTAAATCAAAGGAGAAAAAGATTAGGAAGCAGTGTTGAAGACTGTCCCAAAGAGTCTTTTAGAACTGCTGCCAAGGCAGCTCTAGGAAAACAACATATTTTCATAATGTGATGTCCAAATAAGCTATAATCACAGAAAATAAAAAAAAGGAAAACTGTTGTGGTCAGTAGGCAAAAATAAAATATAAGCCGCATCTAACCAACAAGAGTTTTTTCTTGGTTTATTATTTTTTTTCTCATGACCGAACTTCTCAATAACTTAATTTTCTACGTGTTTAAGCAATAAAGAAACCTAGGATAAATGAGGCAATTTATCTGGGCATGGCTCCTTGAAAAAAGAGGTCTGAACATAATGTGTAATCTTGATTCAGTATAAGCAGGAGTGTAATTGGGTTTTGTTTATCCAATATGTATGTCAATACGCGGACAGTACAAGAGTCTATTGTGTTTGCTGGCAGGTAAATTTCTCATTCAGTGAGAAGATAGCTTTTCTAAAAAAGCAAACACAGGACTTAATTGATACTGAATGTTTAATTCATTTTCATAAAAATCAATAGCATTTCTCAAGGGGATAAAGGTGAATTAATTCATTTATCTAGATCTTTAAAGCTGATGCATAGTAAACACGAGACATTTAACAAAGGTTAAAGAGTGCTTGTTGAGAGGCCTTCCAGATAGCAACACTATTTTGATTTGTTTGATTTCTTAACACTGAGAGGATTATTTGTATTAAATTATCACTGTATCATTCCACAGTAGAACAGGTGCTTCCTCATGGTATAGTCCTACTACTAGATATTTGCCACTCATGTAAATTCATAACACATGCAACATGCCCAAAATAGGAAAAGCCTGTCTTGTTGCTGAATTGAAGTGGAATACATTGCTTTGATACAAAAAATGTAAAACCAAACAAATATAGAAAGAGAGCCTGGATACTAAATGCCAGTAATAGTTTAAACAACATAAAGATCCAAAATAAAAATATAGTAACCACATTTATAAGCTTGTTGTTAGACTTCCTCTGCCCTGAGTGTTTTAGAGTCTCAGCTACAATAAAATATAATGAAGGACAAGAAAAAGGATAGAACACTAAAAATTGCAGGACTTTCAAACTGGTCCATTATTATTGATTTGATTTGCTATTCCCTTTGATTAATCCACCACATGTTTTTTAGGAAATTTGGTTAATGGTTTTTTCTACAGCCTTTACTGCTTGCTACAAATCACAAAACATAAAAGAGTCAAAAATCAGCCAAACCAGCAAAGAAACAAAGATTACAAAGAAATATGCCTCCCATTGTGGATTTAAATGTTGTTTAAAAACACATATTAAATTTATATTTATTAAGACCTGTAATTTTCAAATCTATTTGCAAAAGTAGAAATCCCCCCTTCCAGGACATGCCTGAAGTATTCTGATGCTAAAATTGCTCCTGAAGAATTTTGACATTGTCACCAGGAGAAGAGAGAACCTTGTTGAGAGTGAATAATTGAAGATATAATAATAAAGATATAATTTCTCTTCATATTCAGAATAAAATAAACTGAAACCTCAGTCACTAACATTTTTTTTAAATAAAAAAAGAATTGTTTGATCTAGCTTCCTTCGAGATAAGAATTAAACAATTTATTACCAGTGCTCAGGCAGGTCTTAGTTGTTAACAGCACTAAACGCACATTGCATTTCTGAATTCAGCCTGCTAGCTCCAAAAATTGCAAAGGACAAGCAGAACTATCAGTTCAGATAGGTTCAGTTGCACATGTAAAACACACACTTCCAGCTTCAACTGCCCATATATGCACGTTAAGGACTCATTTACATTGGCATTTATTCGATGATGAACATTTGAAACTACAAAGAAGTTAGTTTAGAGGTTATTGATTAAAGCAAAATGTCTCATTATTGTCAAGAATTGCCAAAAATTTTAAGTATATGACAACTTAATTTCATCAGCTGCAAATCTGCTGAGGAGTGGTGTAGCTACTAGACCTTCATGGAATGCAGTAATCAAGAATATGGAAATGCACCTCACCTCTATTCCTCTAGCCACCACTGTGAACTAGGGAAAGTTTTGAATCCTTTACATTCTGCTTTGTAAATTGGGAATGATGCCATTTAGTCAGGTTTATGATGATTGATCCAAACATAATGGTCAGTCAATCAGTTAGCCAGGAATAGATTGGAAGTTCCTATATGAAGGTCAAGTCAAGGTCTGACTTTTAGCATGCAGCTACTATAATAACAAGGTAAGCAGAAGTCTGAATCAATAGGATATTAGTTATGTGTTATAGCTAATTACAAATAAAGGAAGCCATAAGCAAATACAGCTATATAATAATTGTGATATAGCTTATTCCTCTATGCTTACTTATCAGCTACCTCATATTTAAAGAGGGTAAAAAATGCACCTAGGAGCTGTTAAAGAGTAGTTAATTATTGTCCTGGTTTCAGCTGGGAGAGAGTTTATTTTTTTCTTAATAGCTGGTGCAGTGCTGTGGTTTTGATTTGGTGTGAGAACAATGTTGACAGCACACTCACATTTTCAATTGTTGCTGGGTCATGTTTATAATAAATCAAGGACTTAGTTTCTCAGGCCCTGCCAGCTAGAGGGCTGGAGGGGCACAAGAAATTGGGAGGGAAATTGGGAAAATTGGGAGGGAATTGCCAGGTCAGCTGAGCTGAATCAGCCAAAGGGATATTCCATACCATGGGGTGTCATACTCAGTATACAAAGTGGGGGAGGGGTGGTCAGGGCCTGCCAGTCGTTCCATGGGTCAGCAGGTGGTGAGCAGTTGTATTGCACATCACCTGTTTCCTTTTCCCCCTTCCCTTTGGATTTAATTCCTCTCACCTTCTTTCTCCTTTTCATTATAACTGGTCAAATTATTATTGTTGTTGGTTTTGTCTTACTTTATTTCAACTATTAAATTGTTCTTATTTCAACTCTCAAGTTTTACATTCCTTTCCAATTCTCTTCCCCATCCCCCTGGGTGAGGGGGGAGTGAGCAAACAGCTGTGTGATGCTTATCTGCCAGATGGGGTTAAACCATGACAGTTATCTAACATGTTATCTGTTCTGATTAATGACACAAACAGCTTTAAAATATCTTGTTAAAATTACCATACTTTTATTCACAATATATGGCTTTGGTCGATGATTTCTTTACCACTGCAGTAAAATGGTCTGTATGTGGGTGTTTTAGAGTTCTTTTTTTAATTGCTTTTTAATTTTTTTTGTCATAAATAATGTTATTATTATAGCTGTTCCTGGGGGAAAAAAAATAAATAAAAGAGTAAAACCTTATAACTAGCTTCCACTCCAAATAATAAAGAAAACAAGAGTATCATAGGAATATAACAGTGGACTGCACAAAGTGGCATTCTTATTTTTTTCTTAAATTTTTAAGTAAAGGAGAAATCAACTCATCTTCATTTTAACTACTCCTAGAAAAATACGTGTTGACTCATTCTGCTGAATCTTTTAAATGAAGTTGGCTACTGTATAACAGCATAGCTGTTACATGACCCAAAAAATGTACCTTTATATACAGAAATCAAGAGTGGCTTCGTGGCCTGTAAAGATCTACACTGCACCACTCAGTCCCACACAGAGATACTGAAGCTACCCCAGCTTAAGCTGAACATGGAACTAGAAGTCATGCTGTTGTGCCAACATTGTGCTGTGCCAGAGTCAATTAATCCTGTTAGGAGGCTACTCTGATTCCAGGACCCAAGTGTATATCTCTATACAATGTTGCACAGTTCTTTGAATACATACCAGGTTGTTTGGACATTTCTTACATGGTATTGCATTATGTGATGCATGAATACTCAAATATCCTGATTTACTGTGCAAAACACAGTGACTTTTGATATATTAATACAGCATTTAGTGTTTAATCCCATACTATTATGAAAACTACTTAAATTTTCAAAAATGAATTATATGGCAACAGAATTTCCCAGCTTCTGAGATTAAGATGGTTCCAATGCTACTTTGGAGACAGGTTGGTACTATTCCAGGCTAGAGTATTTGAATTAATTTCTATATTTATGTCTATATTGCACTTCAAAGATGCAACTGAGATTCATGTAAACATGTGAGAAAAAAGCCAAACCAGCTAACCCTGGTACTTCTGGCAGTTTAGCCATAACAACACAGATGCCAAAGTGAGTACACCATGAAACACTGGGTAAGTATTCAAAGGATAATATCTGATGTGTTGTAGTCCTGAAGTGCACACGTTAACACTTGTTCAAGGAAATTAAGAAGATAAAAAAGCTATTCTTGTATACTGCTATTAGTGTCTAAGCTGACTGCTTTCAAGAGACCTCATATTTGCTTACATAAGCTGTAGTTGCACATTTAAACAGCAATGTGCTTGTACAGTTAGTGATTTTATGCGCATGCCTTGATTATAAAATTAACCTTGCTCTTGTTAATAAGGAAACATTTGTTTCTCTGCAGCAGAGAACAAAACTCAAATAACCATTTAACGAAGATCTTGCCTGCTCTGAATACACTTTGTATTTTGAATGTTCTCTTTTCCATGAGATGTTGATTCTGTGTGTTGTTTATCCATCAAGATATTAAACTCTGACTGTATTTCTGTGAGACATATATATATATATATATATATTAGTATATATATGCACATGCACTTTAAATAGATCCTGTAAGGCAGGAAAGCAAGTACCATCAAGAAAAAACCTTGCCAAATACAAAACAGAATGTATGCTTACCTCAGGTTTGAAGTTGGCCCACTGCTTACTAATACTGAAAATACATCAGAAACTTTTTGTTCCACTGAAAGGAAATATTATACGTTTTTTTTTACTTTGTGCTTCTTACACATTCTGAACAGAATACAGCTCCTTACCCAGGGGTCCTCAAACTATGGCCCGTAGGCTGGATACGGCACCCCAGGGTCCTCAATCCATTCCCCCGGTATTTA
>JAVJGJ010000014.1:34644883-34656122 GCA_035590215.1 Microhierax caerulescens | reverse complement strand
TCATCATAGTCTGCATTATTTAAAAGTTCAATGAGCAAGTTTTGTCCAGTTCTAATTCTGACTAAATACCAATAATTGCTCAGATTGCAACAGGATAGAATATGTTTTATGTATTTATCAAGTTCTACAACTCTGTGCCTGAATATCTTGTGACACAACTTTGCCTACACAGAGTACCAAATAAGCCATCTCTTTATATAGTAATAAGAATGGTGGTCTTTCAAGTTAGGTCCGTTACAGAGATTAATACAGTCACCTTAAAATGCCACACATCTTTAAATTTGCATTGAAATAAGAAAATGACCACTTGATTAAAATGCTTAGATTAAAAATCTTGGTAAAATATGTTTATTATAAGTTTTTATTTTGTTTGTTTTCTGACTATAATTTCTTGTTTCCTCTATAATTCAGAAAAATAATAGGAAAGAAAAGATTTTGTATCTACTGCACTTTAATATTTTTTTAATAAAATAGTTCCTCTTTTTTAGGAGGCAGACCCAATTGCTATACCCTCTTACTTCACTCTTATGATGATTTCTCTAAGGTAAGAAGCTTAAATGCAATATATTATCTAACACAACAAATTTAAGGAAAAAAAAAAAGTATTTCTTCCATATCTAATACTCTAAGAAATATATAGACTAAAGAATGAGAAAGTAAATTTAGAAAAAGGTTGGGTTTTTTTTTCTGCAATGACCCATCATTTCCAAGTGGCTGTGCTATCACAGTCTGCTTCCTTGTAGTTTTTAAATCATTATTGATCTAGGAGCTTTGTATGAGCCCATGCTGACAACTCTTCAATCACTGCCTTTCCTTTTTAATTCCTTGAGCAAGTGGAACTTCAGCAATTTAAAACTCTGTGTGAGCAGCCCCATCACAACTAATAGCTCTTTAGAACATGTTGGCATTTCTGGAGAAGCACCTTAGATCCTAATCCTAATGTCTCCAACTATTCAGTGATGTAGTAGCAATTACATAGGTCATTGCATACCTTACATCAACAGAGAAAATGTGACAGTCTAGTGTAAAATGAAATAAGCCATTTCAGTGATACATAAAAGCATATATAAATCAAATATATTTCAGCAGAGGAGTATATATGAAGTAGTAACTCATTTGTTTGCAGCATATACAATATTCCTAAGCACATATCTTGGCTTATTTGTAGTCACTAACCAGTCAAGAGTTCCAAATAATCTGGGTCAGGGGAAGGGTAGGCATTACAGACTATTTTATTTTAAATACATGGTTTTCTTGGCAGGGGCAGGGACAGGTGGGGTGTAGTGTGGGCAATTTTAATTTTAATTAGAGGTTAATAGGAAATAGTTTTCCTATTCCACAAGAAATATGGAGTTGTAAAATTTAGGATTCCCATTAAAAGTATAAGAACCTTGAAAATTTAAAGTGGTTCTTTTCTCTCTGAAAAAGATGAAATGAATCAAAAGGTTTAATTTAATTTTTTGAAAATATTTCATTTCTTCTTTTCTCTTTTTTTTACTTGTTAATTATAATTAATGTTTTAAAAGGTGACTGTCTTCAAATAAAGATCCTGTTTGCAAGATATTAAAATTTTAATTTTAATTAAACAATTTTGAAACTTCCTTTAAAAAGGCTTTTGAAATGCAAAATCTTTTTAAACAGCCTTTTCCTCATAAATAGTTTCAATTTCACTAAGTGACTATATATAGGAAGCAGGAGGATGGGAATCATCATTCAAAAATATGATAAATTTTCAAATCTGATTTCCAAAAGCAGTGCTGGTCTACACCTCTGCAGTGTGTGAAGGGGCATTTTCTGAAGCAAGTGATAAATGACATCGTGATTAAGGCATGAGGCTGTGACTCAGAAGATTAGTAAACATGGGAGTTTTGCCACAAGCTTCCACTGCAATGTTCAATAATTCACTTACTCGC
This sequence comes from Microhierax caerulescens, assembly GCA_035590215.1. Lineage (NCBI taxonomy): Eukaryota > Metazoa > Chordata > Aves > Falconiformes > Falconidae > Microhierax > Microhierax caerulescens. Next base: position 34,654,209 of record JAVJGJ010000014.1, on the reverse strand, counting down.
TGTTTCGGTCAGCTCTTCTCTTTGAATGAAACAGGTCTATCTTACAGAGGTATTGTAAAGGGTAAAGGTATTAACGACAAGCTGCTGTGGTGATGAAGGTTCTGGAAGTGCCCATATAAAAATAGTGAATGTACTTGGACTGCAGTTCATTCAACAATTAATGAAAAGCTGTATTTCCTTGCATATAAGTAGAGTGGAACTGTTCAATGCAATTGCTCATTATTATAATATATTATTGATTAAAGTATCACTTTTATCTTTAAAATGAAATAGTCCCTGCAAATTTGTCCTTTGTGTCCTTAGCTCACCTGTTAAGCACTATTCAGAGAAGTATTTCAAAAACCTTAATATTTGTGTTTCTTCTGAATTTAGAAAAAATATACAAGTACTATAAGTTTTTTTAAAGAGCTGCAATTATATGTACAACCAATATCACTGCATGATTCAAATGGATACATACATGAGCATTATTCCACCCCCCTTAGAATTCAAGGCTCTCAAAAGTTCAATTTTGTATTTATATATGTGTAAAAATAGAAATATATGACATATATAAATATATATCAAATATATTTTAAAAAGTGGTTTGAAAATATCAAATACATTCTAAATGTAGTATGCTAAATATTCTCAATTTAAAAATATTCTGCATTTAATTGACTGAAAACAGAAGTAGTATTGACCAGATCTTATCCCATCAAGGAACAATGCTTTTATTTTTAAAAGTTTTCTATTGCTTCCAGCTAGGATACTTGGATACAAATTCAAATGTAGGCGTCCAATATAAAATAGAAAATAATTTATGCAGCAATATCATAAAATTGACATCCACAATCCGTGTCCTAAAGAGGTTTAAGAAAAAGGAGTAAGATCACTACTGCAGAAATAAGTAAACTAGATATTTGAAATATGACACTGAAAGCTAGGTCATATAAGTTGAAAAAAATATGACAGAAAATATACTTTTTTAGATCAATCTTTAGTAAAACAGAATGTAAAGCCAGAATTTTTCTGAATTTTTTTTCCTAAAGTAACCCTTCTTTCCTAACAAAGCTATACAGAGGAGAAATCAAATAAGCAAGAGAAGAAACAAGCAAGCAAGACAAAGAAAGAAAATAAGAAAACAGAAGCAAGTAATTACTCACATCTACAGAATCTCTTACTTCGAAAGGAAAATAAATTTGAAACCTTTAGCTCCAGAAAACGTATTGACTTGTACTTTTTTTTTTTTTTTTTTTTATGTCGTGAAGTATATATCCATGGCTTATACAGAAGAGCCACATTGTTTACTAATTTTATTGCAGAATATTTAATTAGTGAACAAAATTATCTACTTTATAAATGTAATTTGGACCTTTTCTGTTTGACAAAACCTGGAAAGATAGATGAAGAAAATAAAAATAATTCAAATAAAAACATATAAGTAATTATTACCATGAAATTCTTGGAAACAATCTTTTTGAGGATTTAAGATTTAAGAGTGGTTTCTCTTAAAGAAGGTTATTCTTTAAAAGCTATACCATTATGCATTTTAAGCTTACTATAACTGATAAGTAAATTCTTTGCTGTTCTACCTAATAAGCAACATTTTTTTTTTCCTGTTAATATATGTAACCATGCTTTATGCTCATATAACTGACTTGACTTCTTCGTTTCCTGGCTTTTACATGTCTATTTTTGAAATATTTCATTAAGGTAACTTCTCAAGTAATTGGTAATCTTTCTTTTCTCAAAGCAACTACAAACTTATTTTGTTGTTACTGTTGTTTTATTCTAATCATGCTTGATTTGATTTATTTTCTCAGGAAATAAATACTTTGCTGGCTTCAGAATAGGCATTAATCTTATGACAGGCACATGCGGTTAGCAGTGTACCGTACAAGTTATAAGGTCATTTTTTTTAACAAAACCAACTTGGCTCACAAAATCAGAAGCTTTATGTTTACTCCTCCCCACTCCTATGCTGTGGAATTTTAATTTGCCTCAGCTGTCATAAATTCATTTGGGAAGTCAGTCAATTTCTAGGGTGGAAACCAGACTGCTATGTCTCCTTTACTTCATGCCCTGTTAGAAGCCCACTGAGTAGGCACTTATGTCTGGCTCTTACCTTGAGTTTCAAAAATGATGAAGCAAAGAAAGGATAGTAAATGTGAATTTAGTTACTCTGTTATGCTCTAACATTTTTGGTGTTCATGAACATCTGAAGTTATACATTATGCCAGCAAATGTCATCATCAAGGACTGGCCATAGCCCATGGGCACAAAACTAGGCAAAGATATAAACTTCTATGTGTTCCAAAGTAGTCATGCATTGATTTTTTACATTCAGACTTGACTATTTTACCTACATTTAACTGTCATCTCTTGTATGTAGCATGTGCCATGTAATCTGAAAACTAAGGCTTATTGTTTATGATTTTTATATATATATATATATTAAGGCTTAGTTTTATGAATTTTTATCTGTTTATTCTCATATAATTCGTTTTATCTTGTTCTATCATTCATAAGAATACTTTGGAATCATTACAAATAAAAAAGATTCCCCCAATTTTCCAAGGATTAAAAGAAATGATAGTTGTTTTTCATTTCTATATGTAAGCATTTCTTAATTCTACAGGGCTGGGAGAATCTGTAATATAAACAGATTTGAATAGAAAGTTTCGTGAGCTTTGATATGAAGAAGGGCTGCCTTTGAAAAATGATTTTCCTTTAAGTAGTGTGCAATAGAATAGAAGGTGAGTGGACTGCAACATTTGATTCAGCCTTTCAACATTCTTAGATAACTTACTAATATTTTTAAATTGAGTTCAAATATATTGCTCTCTCTCTCTCAGTCCTACACAGCCAGGTAGATGGGTGAGGCAGGAGTTAAAAAGGGCAGAAACTGGACTCACACAGTCAAACATAATGTTGCAGTGTACCCATGTTTCAGGCTCAGAAGCCTATGTAGTGTACCAGCAGTGTAACAGGCAGAAAGACAACAGACAGAAAGAGGAGGTCAGGTAAACAAGCTATTTAGCCAAGCTGATCCCCTGTTCAAGGACTCTGTACATCATGAGTTGTTTTTTGGGTTTTGTTGTTGTTTTGTTTTTGGGTTTGTTTTTGGTTTTTTTGGGGGGGAGTTGGGGGGGTGGTGTTGTTGATTTAATATAGTGAGGTTTACAATACAGCTGTATTGCCCTTGGTTCTTCAGAATTTGTTTTGCAACCCTGGTCATTAAATAACTTTGGCTTCAGAAAGGTAAATTGATGACAAAGAGGGTGATTTTCTTCCATGCTGGTAGAGTACTCAAAAAATTCCAGTAGAAGGAAATGCTACTAAAAAGAACATACATGGGAATAATGTTCCTGACACTCAAACTAAATTTTATCATTCATTAGGTGACAGAACTTATAGGAGTCACCCCATCAAAAGAATCGTGAGCTTTCACAAGAAGGTTCCTTCTCATAGAAACACTCTGCCTTTTGGGTCCCTGTATGTCACCTAATCCTTTGGTTCAGTATGTTCCCTAATTCCATAGGGGCACTGTGGCACCACCATCTACTGCTGGGTTAATTTGCTATATTATAAAGAATCCTTTTTCTTTGGAGAGGCTAGATTATGACCCAAAGACAACATGAAAAGCAGACAGATTGTAAAATTTGAGCTACATAAATGGTGACATTTATGATTGTGTTTAATGCAGTTCATCAGGCAGAAGCATTAAACTCATCTCTAGATCTCAGCATTTTTCAGTTTCCATAGATTCCAAAGTGAAATCTGCCATCAAACAATAAAAAAATATCTTTCTTGCAAATATAGCAAATTATCCTTATCTGTAATGATCAAAGCTGGATACATTTGCGTGGTTTCCCTGCTGAAATTATTTATTCAATAAAATCCACAAACTCATAATCGAAAGCTCTCACACTTAAATTCTCTTCATTAAGCATTGCATTTTATGGCCTAAAAATGTTTCAGCTGAATTTGCATAAAATGACTGCACATATGTGGCTAGTCAAGTTCATCTAAGGGAAAAAAATAAACCCCCAAAAACTGCAACATTGCCATGGGTGATCAACAAATACAGTTATCCAAGGCCTGTCTTCTCCTGGAAGAAGGCATTGTTAAAGTAATTTAATATTATACTTCATCAAAGTTTAAAAAAATCCAAAATACACCGAGTTTAACATTACATTTTTCTCTCAGAATGTACATGCCTTGATTTTTTTCCCACTACCATTATTGTCTACTGTCTTAGAATCATAAAATCATAGAATGGTTTGGGTTGGAAGGGACCTTAAAGATCACCTACTTCCAACCCCTCTGTATGGGCAGGGACACCTTCCACTAGACCAGGCTGCTCAAAGCCATATCCAACCTGATGTTGAACACCTTCAGGGATGGGGCATCCCCAGCTTCTCTGGGCAACCTGTGCCAGTGTTTCACCACCCTCACGGTGAAGAATTTCTTCCTGATATCTAATCTAAGAGTACCCCTTTCAGTTTAAAACCATTGCCCCTTGTCTTGCCAAATAACTTTTTTTATTTTTTTTTTTCCCAGATTTTACCTTTCTTATTCTGTCCCTTGACCTTGTACTTCAGGCTTTTCTCAACCCAGTTCCCTTTCTCAATCAGGTATCCTGACTAACTCCTTTCCGATTTCTCGCTTTTTTCTCTCATCTCCTGAGAGAAAACATGACATAGTAGTACTCAACATTATGACTTAGATACTGCTCTGTGTGAGAATGTAGTCTCAATTTCATGTCATTGAATTCAATGGAACAGATTACTGTCACATGTAACAATTTTGGGTTTTAACCAGATCTTTAATATCCAGCCCTCAATGACTTGCACTCTCTCTGGAAATATGATTCTGCAGATGCATTCCCACTTTTTAATTATACGTTGTCCATGTTAAAATATTTCCCATTCCTTTACTGAAGAAATCTTGTTCCTTCTAAAATTCATATAACAATAAAAATAGAAACCAAGTAATTGACTCACCACAAAATTCAAATATTAAATTACAAAAATAACAGATTTAATTTGAATATAAAATCTGAATTTAACATGTAGAAATCACAGAAAAACCAGAAATTTTATATTATTGGTGATAAATTGAAAAAAAATTGTACTTCATTTTCCAGAGGTCAAAACCAACGAATTAATCACTTCCATTTCAGTTATTTTTAACCTGCATCTCAAATACGTACATTTAGAAGTTTCTTAAGGCTAGTAAATGAGCTGTAAATTGACAAAAACATACAGGTAACTTAACTAACAAATAAAGGGTGCATAAATTCTTATGCATAAAAAGAGAACAATTTAACACTAAATAAATTATAAATCTAGAATGGTCTTTCAGGCCCAGTGGTATTTCACTTTAGGCATTATAAATCTGCCTTTTCACTTTACTAGGCTTTGACCAGCTATTCTATACAAAGCTGGTATACACAAGGACTTTCCTGGCTTAGAAATTCCTCTGAGTGCACTGCCCTCTATTACCTTAGACAATTTTGAAATTCATGATTCTATTAACCAGACAGTGTAATCATTTTTTAGACTATTAAGCAGGTTTTCATGATGACAACAGCAACATCAGCATCACAGAAACACAGAGTGGCTGAGGATGGAAAGGATCTCTGGAGAACATCTAGTCCAACTCCACTGCTTAGGTGAGGCCACCTAGAGCTCTGTCAGGCAAGACAGGAACACCATTATCAAGAGGTATGTTGAATATATATATTTTTTTCAATACAGAATAATTTGCCATGGCCCTGAGGGCACTGATGGGCCTGACTGTCCTTGACTGGCTTCTCAGGGGGTCCCTTTACCCTACCCAAGGCCCAGGACCCCATGTCAGCCCCTGCCCCAGTGACATCACCACAGGGTCAACCTCCAGCTCCCCACAGCCCTGTCCTGCCTGGCCACGGGTCCACAGGCAAGGTCCACCCATGTGCCCACATCCCAGACTGCCTTTGGTCTCTCTCCATTCCCAGAGAGGTGTCCAAAGCTTGGTTTGCCCTGCTCCTGGCTGGGGCAGTGGGACAGGCCTGTCTGTCCCACCTCCAACTAGATTGCCACCCTAGTTCCCTGCCTGCAGCCTGCCTATCCTATAATGGTGTCCTCCTGACAGCACAAAGTCAGGATCTCTTTAATAAAGAAAAGAGGCTATGCGCATCTCTATGCACAGGCTGGGGGAAAATAAAAGTGGAATGTATTTGCAGATGAGAAAAAATAGATCTGTGCCAGCACCTTGTCAATTTTAGTATGCTGACCACCACCACATTGTTGATGTTCATTCTTAGCAGACACAGAAGAACAAATTCTAATTCAAAGGAAGTGACTGCTGGGCAGTAGACTGATAGCGAGAGCTTAGGTTACAGATAAGACAAAGTTAAATCAGTCCAAGACATTCAAGAACTAAAAGCATAATAATTATATACTTGTCCTGGTTTCAGCTGGGATAGAGTTAATTTTCTTCTTAGTAGTTAGTACAGTGCTGCATTTTGGCTCTGATGTGAGAACAATGCTGGTAGGACACTGATGTTTTTAGTTGTTGCTGGGTGAGGTTTATACCAAGTCAAGGACTTTTCAGTTTCTTGGGCCCTGCTAACGAAAGGGCTGGAAGGGCACAGGAAACTGGGAGGTGACACAGTCAGGATAGGTGACCAAAGCTAGCAAAAGAGCTATTCCATACCATATGATGTCATGCTGAGTATATAAACTAGGGGAAGAAGAAGGAAGGAGGGGACATCTGGCATTATGGCATTTGTCTTCCCCAGTAACCGTTACATGTGCTGGAGCCACGCTGCCCTGGGGATGGCTGAGCACCTGCCTGCCCATGGGAAGCGGTGAATGAATCCCTTGCTTTGCCTTGCTTGCGTGTGTGGCTTTTGCTTTACCTGTTAAATTGTTCTTATCTCAGTCCTTGAGTTTTAAATTCCTTTCCAGTTCTCTTCCCCATCCCTCTAGATGAGGCAGAATGATCAAACAGCTACATGGTGCTTGGTTGCCCATCGGGATTTAAACCACGACAATACTTTATTGTAAAGTGGGGATGGTTGAAAGTAGGCCTGAATAACCCAGTAAGAAATAGGCACTAAATCTATTAATCTTCCTTCACAGAGGTGTAATTTATAGAAAGAGTTAACTATGAATTGGAAGGAGCAATGCAGTAACAAGTCTTTCCTAGCCTTTTAGAAACACTGTGGGCTTAAAAACTGCTTTAAAAGTTTGTTTCACATTGTTCTGGAAAAAAAGGACAGAATTTTAAAGTGCATGAGATGTACCTATAATAAACTGCATGAATTTTAGTGGAAAAAGGGTACAACAAAAGAGGAAAGATTTCTGAAGCCACACATTCTGAACAGGTTACTAGTCATATGTCAGCATCTACAACTAGGTTATGAATAGTTATGTTAAGAAAGAACCAGAAACTTAATTTCAGAGAACATTATTATTCACAGTATGATGATAATACTGCCCAGTCAAACTAGATGCCTGGAAAAACCTGTAGTAAATAGTCATCCAACTGCATCTCTTCCTGCAGGTTCTCCATTTTTCTCTCTTTTCTCCCCAAGGACACACCACATTAATGATGCAGTGGGCTAAGTGTGCTTTGTGTCGAAGATGCACACAGGGACTGGAACCATGCCATAAGTAATTGCAATAAACAGTGCAAAAAAAGAAATAAACCTTATGGTCAAGGAGTCCTCCATGAGGTACAGTAGGAGCTACTGCTCATAAAGGGGCTCTTTTTTTCACTGACTGGCTCACTGACCTCTTTTGGCTAAATGCAGGCCAACTGAACCTAAGGAGAGTCAAAGCCTTCCTCGTATATTGTTTCTTGAAAATTTATTTTCATAAAGTTATCTGATGAAAAAAAAAAAAAAGTCATGTGCAAGAAGGAACCTAAGGGCCCTCTCTTAGATGAATTCCCTCAATATTGCTGCATGCTTGTACAACTGCCATGCTTGTTACCCTCTCTTTTTAACATCCTCCTTCCTATTTATTATGCTGTGGCCAGCTTTAACTGGAAGTGTCAATGCACATACACTTTTCCTGTACTTAACATATAGTTCTGGTTGATTAGAAATGTGAGTTTCAATTGTTTTAAATATTTAATGGAAACCTTGTGCTCATGTAGTTGGGTGAATAAAAAAAAAAAAAGGTGTATTTGCATCTTTCACTAAATGATGTTGAGTTAAAAAATGATCAGGAAGTACCCAGTCTCTGGTATGTTCCCAAGGATCTGTTTACATGCACATAACCACTGTGAATAAATTCCCCATTTATAATTTTGTGATTGCAGCACCTTATATATCACAGATGTGTTGTGACGATAACCAAATTAAAAGCAGATATCTTTCTATGTATCAATCAGATGAGGACAAAGGGTTAAAAAATGGGAGTGGAAAGGAAAGGACAAAAAGACGTGGGATGTGTCATGTGAACAAAAGAAATGTTCAGTCAAGAAGGAAAAGGTTTCAGAAAACTAGGTGCCCAGGTTAGGCTAGCCCCAATGGCAGAACTAATTTACCTGAGTGATACTTGTATAACAGAAAATCCAACCTGACATTAACCTTGCCAGTATTGCAGTGAAAAGGTTTCACAAGGAAAAAATTTCCTTGAAATATGGATTTCAGTACAGTCAAAACACACGGTGCCCTTCCATGTAATGTAAATTTATTTTCCTACACAAACCAGGCATGAGTAACAAAGGGGGTTTCCTTTTTTCACTTGCTTCAGTTTTCTGCTTCCTTTATAGGAGTAGAGAATCAATGAAGACACTTTTATCATGGTTTTTCAAGGTTCTTATAGTATAAGCAGAGGATTACACAACAGTTGTCAGTGGTCAGTAAGCTCTTGCAACTATTTTTTACTGCTGAGAGGTCTTGTATCTTTTTCCTTTTCTTATTGTTGCACCACAATCATGAAAACACTTTAAAATAGAAGAAACATAAATACCAATAAAAATGACAACAAAATAAATCAAACAAAAAACCTAAACAACTCCTCGCTCTAAAGTATTCAAGTATCTTCAACACAAAGTTGCAGTACTCTGTTAGCACTATCACTGCAGCGAGTGAAACACTGACTGCAAAGCCAAGCGTTATTGCTGCACAGCTCATGGAGAAAGGATAAGCATTCTTCTTGCAAGTGAGGTTGAGATAAGAGGAGAGGGAGACGAAGGACTCTTCCTCTGAAGTCCCTTTGTTCTTCCTGTCTTTTCTTCTCTCCCGCAAACTTTTTCAAAGTTTCACATTATGAGAAAATGCATTTCCAGCCAAGGCAGTCGGGATATGGCTCCTCATGTAAGCTCTTTGCGGGGCTTAGAAA
>JAVJGJ010000014.1:34626512-34643655 GCA_035590215.1 Microhierax caerulescens | reverse complement strand
ATTTCCCCAAGTAGAGTCTGTTTTCTTCATAACAATAGCGGGTGACTGATCTTTCCCTGCCCTTAGCTAGACCCATGGGCCTTCTGTTACATTTTCTCTCCCTGCCCAGCTGAGGAGGGCAGCGATAGATCCACTTTGGTGGGTACCTGGCATCCAGCCAGGTCAACCCACCACACTAGGTTTCAACATATTCAGGTCAATGAGTAGAAAAGTCATTTTGAAAGTCCTTAACTGGTATTCCTTGTGGACATGAAATATAAGTCTACCCATTTCACATAGTCCTATGCTTGCCTCTAAACTTCTTAAACCTGGTCCCCTGGGGTTACTTACTGCTTCATATATGAAGCTTTGTTTACAGCAGAATGAATACACAGTGTGAGATACAAACTGACTTTCTGTGGAAAGAAATATTTTTCAACAGCTCGAATTAAATAGTAAAGCCTGATTAGCAAAGAGGTATAACAATTTTTACTGTTACATTTAATACAGTTGATTTCACCCAATTTTAGTTAGTTACTAAATTATCCATGTCACTTGCCTATTTAAAAAGCTTGTGTCCTTGGGTAAAATCCCTGTGGCCTAATTTTAGACTTAAAACTGCTTAGGACTCCCCAAAGATGACTTGTATCATCCTAAGACAGGTATCCAAAACAGAACATATGAATCACACTTCAGTCATGATTATTTTTCTTCATTGACTGTAAGTGGACATTGGATGATATAGTAACACTTTTATGTCTAACTTTAAGGTTTCTGAAACTAGGTAAGATATATAACATGTACAGTATCAGAAAAATGCATTTCACAATAAATGCATGCCAAATATGTTTATTAACAATCAAATCAAAGACCATATTGCAACAACATAGGTGAAACTTTCCTATATCATCATGGGTATCTGTATCCAGTTGTCAGTTCTGTCTTTGATTATTACCCTCTGCTTCTAACCAACTGTTAGAATAGATATATCCTTCTTTTATTAACTTCTATGAAATAACATCTTATTTCTTTACCTTTCCTTCATCTTCAGCCATCACTTTGCTGAACTCTTAAGTTCTTTTTATCCTTCTCCAATCTACATCACACCTCTGTGCATCTACATGTGTTCTGTCTGTACCAAAGTCCTTGTTCTTTTCACCTTTTCCAGGGTCTCTCTTTACTTTTAGTTTAACCTGTGTTTCTTAGTCATAAGGCTCAACTGGAGAGCAAGACAAGTAACTTCACAGAAGACTTCTACTTTACTAAGTGTAGTGTCAGCAGGGAGCAGCTTCAGGCACTGTATGCAACAAGCTCTTCAGTGGGAAGTGGGAAGCAGAAGAACCTACCATTGCATTTGTAACCTTCAAACAATAAAGTAGTGCTGCAGTCTTAAGTAAAGTTTAAGTCTGCAGTAATCTAAATGGTGTCTGTATCTGGGACTTCAGAAAGTTCAAGAATACATTTTGTTTGAACCCACAGCTTTTTAACTCAGAGAATAATGTCACTATTTATTGGAACAGTTTTATTTCATGTAACATAAAACCCACCACCACAACAACAAAACCAAACCTGTACCAAGTTTTGGTTTTGTTGTTGTTGTTGGTTTTGTTTTGGGGTTTTTTTTTGTTTGTTTGTTTTTAAATAGTATTGAAAGATACCTTAGCTTTTTTCTGTTGCCATCTTGCAAAACAATGCATACCCAAAGCAGAACTATTCTGCTGAACAGCGAACCACATGGAAAAAGTCACTTCACTGTTTCTTATGTTTCTTATATGCAGCTTATGCCTTGCATATGCCAAAAGCATCCCTCTGACACTTGAAACAGAATTCTTTGAATTTATAACTACAGGACTATGGAGGAACAGTAAGTACCCAATCCCCATGAAAATGGCAATATTTGGATTCAAGTATCAAACAGTTCTGCACTATATAAGAAAGAGGTATTGGCCATGGTATTTATGAAGTATGATACTCTGATGAGAAAGGTAATAGGCCCATTTTATTGAAATAATTGAGGATGACAGTAATGTTAAATCTGGCATTTGATCATCTAGAAATTCAGCTAACATAAACTCAGTATTTTCAGTGATAATATGGCTTCTGTTTCCCACAGAACTTCAGATTAAATATAGCCATTGCATGAGTTTATTTATAAATCAAGTATGCTTTTGTGAGCTGGTATTTATAGTCATATTTTAATTATATGTACTTCATCGAATATATATCTATTGCCTTTTTTTTACAGGCTTGTCTTAAAAAAATATAATATATATAAATTAATAAATACATAAATAAATATTTTACCATAAATAAAAATATTTCTCACATATAAATCATATAAATTTCATACAGATAGAATCCCTATACTGCTACACCAGTGTGACAACAGCCATATACTTTCTTTGCTGCTCAATACTGCTACTGCACTGTCCAAAAGTTTTGTTAGTGTACTACATCAGTTTGGTGGATTTAGCCATGACCTTTCATGAATAAAAAAAGAAAACCCACAAAATCCCTAAACATCACCAACCTAACTTTAAGGTAATTTCAAAAAGTATTTTCCTTATATGTTTATGAAGTTGGAATATTTATTAAATCTACTTCTAGGACAGTAATAAAAATGCATATTTCCTTTTTTAATAACATGGGGTTTTTTTGTTTTTCAGATTACACTTTTGTTTCTTTTGATAGACTGAACTACATGAAACTTAGAAGTTCTATATTTCTGGAGCTCCTACATCCCTGTGAGTCTACATGTCTTGTCTATATTAAATTCCTTGTTCCTTTCACCTTTTCCAAGGGTAAATTCTTACTTATTACTATGTTTTTTCCAGTTGGTTTTTTTTTTACATTTCTTCCTCCTTCTGATCTGAGGAGAATGATACTTTCTTTAGTTGTCTCTAATGCTATTGGACATATGGGCTACATCCACAAACTTCTATTTTCTTAAAAGCTCATTATGCTGAAGTGTTTTCATGCTGTATTCATTTGAAAACCACACTACTAAAAATACTGATGAAGAGATATTTGCAAAGCAATAGTTCTGAAACTTGAAAAAAATAACTTAAAAACAGTTGCATTAATAAAACCCGATTGTATCCAAAGATTTAATGAGATTTTTATTCAACTTCTGATTACTTCAGATGACATTTGTGAAATTTCCCTTTCTTGTTACATTATTGAAGGATTTAAGTTTATAACTGCAAATTACACAAACTTGGCTTAGCTGAATTCTACCTTAAGCCCAGAATAAAATTCAAAGGCTTAAATACGTGAATTCTAAACCAATCAAGAAATAACAAATAAACAATTAAATGCCACAGCAAAACTAAGCAAGTTGTCTTTATTTTTCTTTCTCCTGGCAACACTTTTAGATGTTTTAATTATTGGTAGTTCTCAGCCTCATAAAACCTAGTCACCACACACAGAGGGAAAATACTTTAAAGGCTTTCCTTATGGAATTGAACATTTTTCTTTAAACTCTCCAATGACTATGACCATCTTGATTTACTTGTTTTCCTAAACTACTTTTCCTCTTTTTTATTTTCATTAGATTTACCTCCAAGTTTTAATCGCATATTAGCCAAGTAAACTAATCTTGGAGAAATTCTGGAATTCAAAAGGCGACAGAGAATATTTTTTTTTTGTTATTCATAACTGTATTTTAAATTGTAAAGTTCACTTGTACTTCTACTGGTACTGGTCATGGTCAGAAGCAGAACATCAATTATTCAGGTACTCATCTGGACCGTTATATCAGAAAATAAGTCTATGAAAAATCACTTCTCAAAAAACAAATTGGCAGATTCTAACCCCAGACTTCCAGTGTCATTGTTCCTGCTGCCCTTGCCTCCAAATAATTTTTCCAAGTATCCTACTGTTCATTTTAAGTCATTCACTGATAAGGTCCTTCTTTCACTACAAATTGAGATGCCAGAAAAACTTTCTATCTGTGTTTACCCACTGTTCCAAATTAATTTTCTTTGTTCATATGCAGTTCTAAACTTTATAGACTAAATCCATAACTGGTGAAATATCCCGCAGAGAAAGCAGGCATAGTAAGAGTCTGATCCCCCATCTGTAACTCTTTGCTCATTTCCTTAGCCTCATGTTTTTATAAACTTCAGTATTTCAGACAAAAGGGCTATTAAATATCTGCTTCATATTACTAATTTTGATTTGCTTTGTTCTTTTGTTTCTCAAAGTTCCACTGTAATTTTTCTTTTTACAATATCTCTGAAGTATCTTTTTCTTCTGAGGATTATGGAAAACACCAATCCAACTTGAGTATTGAAAATGACCTAATATAGCAGTTTGGAATGTTTCCAGCTATAGAAAAGTCTCATTCTTCTATTCTCTATACATTGCTTTTCAGAGTGTTATCTGTCACAAAAGAGGCCTTTGATCTACCAGTTATAACTGCATTTTTGTTTTTCTAGCTGATTTTGCAGATAATTTAATCATTTATTCTCTTATTTCTCATTTTTCCTGTGTAGTATACCATAGCTGGTAGGTATATAAAAAAATACTTAGTTAAACCTCCCTATGTCAGAAGCATGTATTTACAGCTAGTCACCTTTAATGGAAATTAGACCTCAGATTTATCATAAAGATAAATATTTGCAATATAAAGAAACTTTCTAGAGATGTAGTACAAAAAAAAACCAAAAAACAAACCACCAAAAAAAACCCAACCCAAACCCAAGCAAAACCACCAAAACCCCCACAAAAACAAAATACAAACACAACACCCAAACCCTAAATTGTTTTCATAGAAGTATAGAATGGTTTGGGTTGGAATGGACCTTTGAAGACCATATAACCCACCCACCCCACCCCACCCCTGACATGGACAGGGATATCTTTCACTAGACCAGATTGCTCAAAGCCCCATCCAACCTGACTTTGAATATTTCCAATGATGGGGCATCCCCAGCTTCTCTGGGCAACCTATGCCAGTGTTTCATCACCTTTATAATAAAAAAAAAGTCTTCCTTATGTCCAATATAAATCTACCCACTTTCAGTTTAAAACCATTTAAAGAAAGATCTTCTGCTAATTATTTTTCATGCAAGTAAAAATCATTTTATCATAGACATATATTTTCAGTTTGTATTTATGCTTGTCCTCGTGCAACTATAAGTGACTGTGACATAGAATTGGCTAAGCAAGAAAGTACATGTCTAATTCTCACTATGGAGATTTTGTCTCAAGCAGTAGTCACTCACCAGATTTGCTCTTTAACTGATTATAGATCAGCAACTTTCAGGCAACATTGTCCCACTAGCAATTCACTACTCTCATATATTGTAAAGGAATTGTAGAGGAGAGGAATGTAAGCAGGTTAATTAACATTGATAAAATACAGCTGTGGGCTGACTTCAGGGGTGGTGGGTTGGCTGATGTGGATAAGGTGCAGCTGTGGCTGGTTCCTGCTAAGTAGTTAAATAGCTCTAAGGGGTATGAAAGAGTAGTACTGGATGAAGAGAGACCTGGAGGGAGGGAAGGAAAAGCAGGGTGGAGTGGCCTGAAGAGGATGAAGAAACAGCATGAACAGTAGATGAATTTTTGAAACTTTGTAGGGGGATTGGTGGCTGTGCCAGGGCAAGGCACAGAAACTACTTATTGAAGTTAACGTGGCATGTGCTGGTAAAAGCCTAGTTGCAGCTGGTTAGTTTTGAGAGGGCTGTGACAATATATGGCCTCACAATATCCTTCTATATAGTTAATTTGGGTATATAAGGCTTTAAGCTGTTTCTGCAGAACCTCAAATTTAATTTTATCCATCATGTGTGTTATCTCTTTTATTCTTGATGCAATTTTAAAATTATTACTAATAATGCCTAAATGTTTATTACAAGAAAAAATAAGGGGTGGGCTGTTGGGGTTTTTCAGCTTTTAAGTCACAATGCAGTTACTGACACTTCAGATACCATACTTGCTGTTAGAATCACCTGAAGATCCCATTTTAGTAATGGATAGAATTCATCTTTCAGATAAAGATGGGAAAATTCCTCATGACTAAACAACTGTAGGACTGTCCATGAGGAAACAGGTTAATAATGAAGACTTGAACCCTAGTTCACCTTTCTTTTATTTAGTTTGGGTACTTTATACTATAGGTAAGTATCATTTACAGCAACCCTTTGTGAATCTTAACTCTTTGTCCACTAGAAATAAGTTTTCCAGGTTAACTTTTTATTTTTCAGGTGTGTACTTTATTACAAGCTAGCTCTGAAGATTTTGGTCTCCATCTTAATCTCTTCTCTGTCCAAAGACTTGGGTAGTTTGGTTGCTTTTCTGTGTTATTGTCAACACTGAACCTTTAGGTGGCTGTTATTTCATGTGGCATGGCTCAGTTTCTTAGTCTCTGTAACTTTAAGCTTTAAGGCACAGAACTGTGATTAATACTTCATTCTTTACTCCGTCAAAATTTCACTACTGATGGAGATTTAGTCTGAAAACTGCCAGATTAAGGTGTCAGTTATCTCAAGTGGGCAAATCATTCCAACAAGTCCAGCCATTGGCATAGTCAAATGTTTAGGAATTTGTTATAAAATCAAGTGTTTGTGAACACATCAGTGTTTAATCTTATCTGAAGTTAAATATCTGCAATATGGTGATACATAGATGAGCTACCTAAACTTAATCAGCTAGATTGCTTTGTGAGTGAAATAGAGAGGTGCACTTCTCATCCTGATGATACTAATATCATCCTGATGTAAATGACTACAACAGGCAGATGAAAAAATGCCAATTTCCTCCTTTAACTGAGGTTGGGATGTTCAGCTTAGATGTGGCTAGACATCCACTGTAGAGATCTTGGATAGGATTAATTTCCATAACATGGTACCCTCTTTTATGTCTTTATATGTAGAAGTCTATGTATGAGGCTATGTCTAGGTTACCATGATCTCATAATAGTAAATGGAAAATTTAATGACTAAAAAAGTGTAAAAAAATTATGTAGTATACTTCTAATGTTTATTTTAGTTATCCTTAGATAGACCCATACTATCATTTGAGGTGTTCTTGTGTATCTGGCATATGGGTCACACTGGAAATATTTGTTTGGACTGGCAGCTGGAAGCAAAATTTTATATTGTTAGAGATCTTAAACAGAGATCTCCTTAAACAGGCTTTCAGGAAAGACAAGGAAAGTGAGGGGGAGGGTTAGTACTCTATGCAAAGGAGCACCAAGAATACATGGGATAGGTGATGAACCAGTGGAGAGATCATGGTAAGGATTAGAGGACAGGCCAACGTTGCTGTTGCTTTGGCAAATATCTGATAGGTTTCTCGATCAATCTTCTTTAAACATCTTGAAGTCTCATGTTTGCCGGCCCTGGTAGTTAATATTTCAACCAGCCTGATATTTCCTGAGAGGACAACATGTCTGGGCAGGAATAACCGATAGAGACAGGAAAGTCTTCACTGCAATGTCTGACTGCAAGGTAATAGAGTTTAGGATCTTGAGATAAGCAAGTCAGACAAATAGCAGAATCGCAAGACCAGACTTCAGTAAAGCAGATTGTGGATGGTTTAGTCAAGGATCTACTTGGCAGAGTTCCATGGGAGACCTCCCTGGAGGGCAAAGGGCCCAAAAGAGCCTGTTGATCATCAAGAACAGTCTCCTCAAAGCATAAAAGTAGGCTTTTCCAGTGGACAGAAAATCAAGCAAGCATGGCAGAAAGCCAGCCTGGATGAACAGAGACAACTGAGCTTTAACAGAGGAAATCCACAGAAGGTGGAAGCAGAAGACATTGCTTGAATGTGTGTAGCTGGAGTTAGGAAAGCCGGTGCCCAGATGGACCTGAAATTAGCAATGAATGTGAATGCATGGGACTTTGTGACCAAGGACATGGAAAGCTAACACATTTCGCCCTCTCCCTACCTTGTTTTTCACTGGTAATGTATGTCATCTGGCCTTCCAGTTTGCCAAGATTGCATTGCCACAGACTGCTTGCAGCATTTCTTGTCTTAGAGCAAGATACAATCAGAGAGCACTTAAACCAGTTTAGCACACAGATATTCATGGGACCAGAAGGGATGCAGACGAAGCTGATGAGAGAACTGTCCAATGTAATTGCAATTGCTTTTTAGAGATGATGATCTCTGAAAAGCCAATGTTGTTAGGGGAATTTTCTGCTTTTTCAAAAAATGTTGTGGTGGGTTAACCCTACCTGATCATCAGGTGCCCACCAAGCCACTCTATCACTCCCCTCCTCAACAACAAAATATGACAAGAAAGCTCATGGCCTGAGATAAGGACAGGGGTATCACTTACCAGTTACCATGACAAGCAAAACAGACTTGACTTGGGAAACTAATTTATTGTCAATTAACCAGAATAGGATAATAACAAATAACAAACCCCAAAACACCTTTCCCCACCTCTCCCTTCTTCCCTGGCTTAGCTGCACTCCTGACTCTTCTACCTTCTCCCCTGATGAGTAGCACGGGTGGATGGAGAATGGGACTTGCAGGTAATTCATAGTGCTTTGTGCTGCTCCTTTCTCCTCTTGGTCTTCCCCTATTCCACTGTGGGGTTTGTCCCATGAGATACAGTAAGTCATGAACTGCTTCACCATGGGATGTGGTCTTCAGAAATGGACTGCTCCAGTGTGGGTCCCCCATGGGCCTACAGGTACTGCCAGCAAAGCTGCTCCAGCATAGGCTCCTCTCCATGGGCCACAATCCCTGATGGGAGCCTGTCCATCATCAGCTCCCAGCAAGTGAGGTCCTCCACAGGCTGCAGGTGTATATCTGGTCCACCATAGACCTCCATGGGATGCAGAGGGACAGCCTGCTTCACCATGGTCTTCACCACAAGCTTCAGGGAAATCTCTGCTCCAGTGTATGAAGCACCTCCTCCCACTCCTTCATTGACCTTGGTGTCTTCAGGGATGTTTCTCTCATGTACTCTCACTCATATCTCTCTTGGCTGTTGCAGGGTGTTTATCCTTTCTTAAATACTTTGTCACTACCAGCATCAGTGATCACCTCAGCTTTAGCCAGTGGCACGTCCCTCTTAGAGCTAGCTGGAACTGGTGCTCTCCAACATCTGGGCAGCTTCTGTCTTTTCACAGAAACCACCCCTGCAGCCCCTCCACAACCAAAAGCTTGCCACGTAAACCCAGAACACAGGTAAACATCATAGTCACCTGTCTACAGGCCAGTAAGCCTTATCTTGGTCCCTGAGAAGGTGATGGAGCAAATCTTCTGGAAAACCTTTTTCAGGTGCGTGAAGGCCAAGAAGGTGATGGAGCAGCCAACATGTACTTGCCAATAACAAGCTGTAATTCAGTAACCTCATAGCTTCCATGATGAGATGTCTGGTGGCATGGACAAGACCTGACTGGCAGTCAAACTTAAGGGGTAGCAATCAGCAGGTACAAAGACCAGCTGGTGGCCAGTTAACAGTGTTTTCCCTCAGGGACTGAAAATGGGGCCAAACCTTTTATTAATGCTGTGAGGGTGAGATGAGTGTACTCCAAGGAGATAACACTAAATCTGGGGAAACAGTCAATATGGGAAGGCAAGACTGTTAGTCAGAGGGACTTGGGCAGACTAGAAAAATGGACTGACAGGAACCTCATGAAATTTAATGAAGGCAAACACAAAGTCATGCATTTGGAATGGAATAATTATGCAATGCTACAGAAACTGGATGTCCTCTTTTCAGTGAGGACACATGCAATATTTTTGACAAACGCAATCGCTTTTTTTAAAGACTGATTAAGTTCTAAAGAAGCTGCTTAGAAATAAAAAATACAAATACAATGAAAAAATCTAAGTAGTAATGTAAGAATTTGTAAATCACTGTTCATAAAGGGAAAATATAGGAAGTTATCCCCTAAAATATTTTGTTTATTTTGTATTTGAGGTAAAATGGTGAGACATTTAATTAGTTCAATTAAGAGAAAAGTGGTTTTATATTTTATTGATTCTAAGCAATAAGAAGACACCCTACACAATCTCATTTATAAATATGTTAAATTGGCTGTCCAATTAGTCGTAGAATAAATAACTAAATAGAAAAACAGCAGCATGAGTTTGGCCAGGAGTAATGATGTTTAGCAGTGCATTTGATACATGGTTACTGATAGTGCTTTATTCTTTCCCTTGAGTTTCAACACTGATTAAAAACAGAGGCAGGATGCAGGTTTCATTATTGATTATATTGTCTCCAACTTTGCACACAAACTTTCCCCAGTTTATAATAGCAATAATTAACTCATTAAAAGAATTTCCTAAGGATTAATGTAATTGAATGGCTAGGCTTGATAAGCCTTTTTGAGGTAGGTTTTTTGTTGACAATCCATCTCCAAGAAATGCTCTAAGGTTTTTTTTTTTTGTGGCTATTCAGGTTCATATTTGAGATTGGTCAAAAATTGACCTGACCACATCTACCAGCACCTTCATGTAAGCAAGAGGCTCACAAACTCAGGAGGCAAAAAAATGACAGAGGCTCTCCTCAGACACATTTAACCTGTTTCCTGATTATTCACAAAAATGCCGTTCCCCAAGACAATATGTATAAGTACAATACAAGCAAATTATAACATTTTACTTCTACTCCTCAAATGAGCAGTTTTCTGTTCACCTGGAACTGGAATCAACATTGGTCTCAAGTGGATAAAGATTACTGCATTTTCTGGAAAATAAGGTATTATTCATGTGGAATCTACCTCAAAGCTTCAAAGAAGAAACAAGAAGATGGATGTATTTCCTTAAGGATGCCATCGATAGGGGTCAGTGCTGAGCAGAGGAAGGTTCCTAAAGATGAAGTTCTGGAGCAGGGGTCCTCAAGCTACGGCCCACGGGCTGGATACAGCACCCCAGGGTCCTCAATCTGCCCTCCCCGGGTATTTACAGAACCCCCTCGCTGGGGGTTCGGGGTGGGGGGAGGGTAACCAAGCAGCTGCAGATGACTGCCTGCCACTTCATCCACGTGCCGGCCCCTGGTTAAAAAGTTTGAGGACCCCTGTATCTGGAGGAACATGTCCTGCTAGTACTCCGCCTGAAGCCTGCAGGTAAATATTCTATAAGTACATAAAAGAATTCTGTACTAAATTTACAGGTTATTGTTAATCGTTTCAGGGAAAAATAAACATTCAACCTCAGATTTAGGTTATTTACTTTTAACAGATAGTCTTTTGGCCTTTTTATACATGAATCCTCTGATCTCAGAAAAAAATTACAGTAACAATGCATGTCCATACATTCTATTATAAATGACAAAGAATTTTAAATTATGCTGGTTTATTCATGATTAAAATAGTATAACAATTTCAACAAATATATTTGTGTTGGAAAAGAAGAAAGCACATAAACACTTATTTTATTTCATTGCAGGGGCAGATAATAAAGCAATATGATTATGTACTTGTCTTCAAAAAAGTGGCAATATTTACCTTTTCCAACAAAGATTTGGTATAACAAGTTCCTTCAAAATAAAAATTAAGTGCTGATATTTATCACAGCTATGTGGCCTGGAGGTTCTGAGCATTAGCTGCAAGCAGTGAATAAAGAGGAAACTGGCAAAAAAAAAAAAAACACACAAACTTTTCTTGAAAGGAGGCACGGATTGTTCTCTCCTTGTTCTGTTTGTTAGTTGGTCACATACCTTGCTGGAATAGGAATTTCTGAGTTGCAGACTGAAATCTTAGAGAGTGCAGTGGCTCCCACTCAGTTCGCCTACTGTGCTTTCCTTTCCATGGGAACCAGGGTGGAAAAGATTGTCTTATGCCCAGATCTCATTCAATATAGAATCACAATTCAGTAAGCCATGAGAGTAATACAGACAAGCCTAAGCACATCCTTCTGGCAAGCAGGTGGAAATGAGCACACAAAAAGAAACTGGCAATTAGAAGAGGGAGAAACACATGAACATTAGATAGCAAAACAAAATCAAAAAAGATTTTAAAATCATTTGAAAGAGAGTGGCTCAAAAAAGCAGGCTGTCATTGTTTGAAATCTTTGACATTACTGTCCTGAATTATGTAAGTCTTTTATGTCTGCTTTTTTTTTTTTTAACTAATAGCTTACTTTGAACTTAGGTATTGATTAAGTAGTGGTGTTTAGTAACTTGAAAACCCCATACACAAAGCCCTGTCATACATCTTCTTCAGGATAGTTATTCAGTTGCAAAAGCTGCCAAGTTAATTGGTAAAACATGCAGCTTGACACAGGGAGCACATCCTGCCTCAGGAGTTCGTTCTGTGTATGCTTCTGTGGCTTCTTTCATATTACATGCAAGTAGTTTGAAAACACCAGGTAGAACTGAAAAGTAGATAAACATCGGTATGGGTATAAGGAAAGACACAAGAAAAAGTACCAAGTTACTTTTCATTCTTCTCTAAAACAGCATTCACCTCCCTGTTCTGGCTTTTTCTTCCAGAGTTTCCCAGGAATAGCTGCAGCCTGAAGTGAAAGGGCACCATTGGTACGTACCCCTTCCTGCTGTGTCAGCCAGACGAGAGGAGACAACAACTCTGTCACATCACTTGGTGAGTGGAAAACATGCAAGTAGAGCTCCCTACAACATAGGTACATTCTCCCCTGCTGTTTTGGGTGGGGTTTTTTTAGTTTTGTAATTGGGTTGTGGGGTATTTTTTATTGGTTTTGTTGTGGGTTTTTTTGGGGGTTTTTTTGGGGGTTTTTTTTTGGTGGGATTTGCTCTTAATAGAGACTTTGGCATGTGATTTTGGGAAACTAGGGCTAAGAAAGAAAATGGAGATCTAGGTGAAAGAGAGCTAATCCTTCATTATCCCCTCCAAGAAAACCTGCAGCTGGGTGTTTAGTTTATTTGTATTAATGTTAACTTATAATGTCATGGTGTCCTTGAGGCCCCGTTTTTTACATTTGATTTTAAGATGTTTTGTTCACTGGAAGAAAACAGAAGCCTATATCTAGATTTATTCCTTTTGGAAATTAATATATTTCTGATAATAAAGTGAAAGCTTCAGCACTACTACAAGTGCTAACATAAGGGATGTTTTTTTCACAGATACATATTTTTCATGAAGAAAAAGCAGATAAAGTATGGATATGTATTCCAGTATGTAAAATTTCCTAACATACAAATCAAACAGAAAAAAGGAGGAATTAATTTGGCTAAATGTACACATTAAGAGTGTGAATGCCTGCACCTGAGCTAATCACTTTAGGCTCCCTAGTAGTCAGAGGAGAGAAACAGGCACTTCTAGGTCACAATTCCTCTTATCCTAAAATAGGCATCTGAAGTAGGTCAGATGAACTGCACCCTGAGAGCACCTATTATTCTCTACCAGAACTATAAAGGGAGACCTGGTTGATTAGGAAGATGAGATGAATCCCATTCAGGGAATCCAGAATGGCTATTAAGGGACCAACAGCAAAAAGTGAGAATTCTTGTTTTCCAGGTATATATAATCCAAGATACTTACATACATTTAGACACTGACTTTAGGCTCCTAACTCATTTAGGCATTTTGGAATATTTTACCTTATTTCATAATGTATTTTCTTTTTGCTCAAAGAAACTACTATCAACTGTCTATTACTGTATTTAAATCTCATGATCTGTGGCTCATATTCCGTTTCTTTAAGAAAGATGAAAGCTTTTCCCAACCTTAACAGACTTTTATGAATAAAAACTTAACAAAGCAAAGCAATTCACCTTTTCATCTATTAAAAAAGTGCTGTACTACCAATAGCTTAGGAAATATTACATTAAAGACAGATCTGCCATTAGACTCAGCAGTAAAACTTGATTTCAGCAGGAGTGCTGTGAACATTTTATTAGATGAAGACTCAAGCTTCAAATCAAGCCAAAATGTCTTAGATTTTCTCTTCCAAATTTATGTGGAGAAATAATGGAATCCAAACATATTTCTCCTCTGTATCTGTGACTTTTCCAATACTGAAAATACTGGCTTGTTTAAGAAAAGCTTGGTTCAAATGTGAAAACAAAACAGTAGATAATGGAAGAAGATTTTTTAATGAAAAATATTTTTAAGCAGGTGTAACAATATCTTAACTACAGCATACTAGCCAGGCCTTTATCCCCTTAAAGTACACAAAGTTTATCATGCCTCTAATCAGTAACTCAGTAAATTTTCCAGTGTCAATGAAAAATTTCCAATCTAAAAGATTATTTTTGAGTCCTTAACTATTTATCACAGCAAAGAAAGTATTCTATTCCATTTAATCACTGTCAATGTGGGTATATTATCATAATCTTAAAAAGAAAATCTAAACCCCAAAGAAACCTAACCCATAAATTTTATCATTTTTCAAGTTATTTGGTGGAGAAGAACTGAAATAGTAATTTTAGATAACAAATGTTTTCCAATCTTTAGTATACTAATCAAAAGAATAAGCAATGAGGATTATAGAACAAATATTTATAGGATTTAAAGCCCATTGAACTGATAGGATATCTTCTATTGACGTCTTTGGGCTTTTGATCAGATCTTAAAGTAATGAAATACATTTAATTACTTCAGGTTTCTGGGACCTTGCTAACAAAACAAATTTAAGGATATGGTAGTTTGAAAAAAAGAAGGGATCTTGTAGACTTTGAGAGCTCCCCCAGTTCTGTGTTTGTTGCAAAACAAGATACATTCAAGCAGCAAGTAAGAATGAGACCAATGTTACTTAACTTTTGTCATCATCTTAAAATCTTTCAAGTGTAAAAGAGTTAAACTCAGCAATTTATGAAGGCTCTTTTTACACAAAGAAAGAACCTCTAGAAAGTGTCGCAAATGACAGAACTTCCACGCTTACTTTAAATCAATTCCTCTCTGGTCAGTGGCACTCTACTGATGGTAGGTGACATTTAGACACCTAGTTAATCCAAATTGCCAACTTCTGAACAGCTGGAGTTTGTTTACCTCAGCCCACCTGAAATCCTTGAAAACTGAAGAAGTCAAATATTTGTGCAAAAACAATTGTGAATGTGTATTCTGGTAGTAGGGACCACCAGCAAGAGATCAATGTATAAAGAGAAGAGAAAACACATCTGCTTCTCTTCCTTTAAAGAATTCAGTAAAGGTACAATTATTTAAGCTGTTTTCCAATGTATTTCATGCTTGATGCCCTTAGTGCTTTGATGTTTGTTTGTTGTGTGTTTGTTTTTTTTTTTTAAATGTTCCTACACTGAGGGCATTCCTAACATCTCACTTTGTTGTGTGGTGAATTAACTTTGGTTCAAGGTAAAGCAAAGCTCAGATTTCAACCTTTGCCTTCGTGGAGACATAATGGAAATCTAACAGTTTCTCTCCTGTAAGTAACAGCCAATTTTCAGGAGCTACTTATTAATTAATTCCATAGCTTAACCATTCACCACTTAGCTGAAACTATCAAGGATGTTGTTAAGTGGTTTACTGGAGACAGACATACAATCACATGAACACATGTATGTGCTTATAGGAGTACATAGATGCATAGTGGCATCTGCATGGAAGTTTTATCTTAGTTCCAAGTGCATGAAATAATGCAAAGTTGTATTCTATCCCACCAGACCGGTGTTTTAATAAAGCTTGGATATGTAGCTCATACCCAAATAGACATCTTTGAGATCTTAAAGCCCTCAGATACTGCTGAAGAATTTTCAGAGCTGAGGTAAATAAACACGGAGCAACCAATTTATCATGTTTTAGAAGCTGTGTGAAAAGATGGTATGAAGAAGATGGAGCCAGGCTCATTTCAGTGATGTCCAGTGAGAGAACCAGAGGCAATGGGTCCACAATGAAGTATAGGAGGCTCCATCTGACCATCAGGAAATGCTTTTTCACTGTGAAAAAGTAACCAAGGCCGGGATGACTACTGGCACAGGTTGCCTGGGGAGGTTGCAGAGTCTCTCTCCTTGGATGTTTGCAAAAGTTAACTGGACAGAGTCCTGGGCACCCTGCTCTAGGTGGCTTGGCTTGAGCAGAGTGGTTAGACCAGACCAACCTCAACCATTCTGTGATATCAGAACCAATATAATCTTATAATGTGCTGAACCAATATGATGTGACTCAAACCTTCCCTGTAAAGCTAGTTTATTTCTACTACTTCAGTAATACAGCTCTGTGGTCTTCGATTCCATAAATTATTTACTAGGGGCTATCTTGAGCATGTAAACACCACAAAATGCTTTTTTAAAATTCAAACACAGATCATCAAGACCACAGATTTACATCTAATTATTTTAATATGATATAACACACCCATAGAGAAAATGACAGAATGAAATTGGATACTGTTAGCTAGACAGCAAATTGTTACTTTTAGGTGTTATTAAAAGAAGTGAGGAAGCAGTTGGCAGACTGATCAGATCATCTGTCTGCATGTCTGTTTCTCTCCTTCTGTTTAACTAAAGTGTCTGCACAGTCTAGCATAGTAGTCACTGGGAATTGTGCCTTTTGTCCAACCAAAATATTTTTACATTCTAATGTACACTTGCATTCCCTGTTTGACTTAGCCTCAACTGTCCACCCTCTTTCTATACCTGAAAAAACATTTAAGTATAATGCCAAGAGTACATTAAAAATTAAGAAATTTCTACTCTGTAGGAAGAGAGGGTCTGCAGGTTCCTGAAAGTTTCCATATATTTTCTTGAAGAGATGTAGATGGAATTTAGAGGTTTCTTGCAGTCTTTTGGAAGAGCTGGATTTAGGATATGCTTGTGCATGGCATACCTCCATCATTTTACCTGTGTTCAGCAGACATTAGAGATGATAATATGGCAAGAACTCTCCCATCTCCGTGACCTCTGCAGGTCATTTTAAATCCATCCTCCATGAGGAAGTACAGTGGTGGGAAGACTGTCATGGTTTAGAACTGTTATGGTTTAACCCCAGCCAGCAACTAAGCACCATGCAGCCTCTTGCTCACTCCCCTCACAGTGGGATGGGGGAGAGAATTGGAAGAGTAATAGTGAAAAAACTTCTGGGTTGAAATAAAGTCAATTTAATGGGTAAAGAAAAAGCCGCACACACAAGCAAAGCCAAACAAGGGATTCATTCACTACTCCTGATGAGCAGGCAGGTGCTCAGCCATCTCCAGGAAAGCAGGGCTTCAGCACGCATAGTGGTTACTTGGGAAGACCAACACTGTCACTTCAACATCCCTTCCTTCCTTCCTTCCTTCTTTTTCTCCTGGCTTTATATGCTGAGCATCACATCGTATGGTA
>JAVJGJ010000014.1:34589448-34615399 GCA_035590215.1 Microhierax caerulescens | reverse complement strand
TGTTCTCACACCAAATCCAAAACACAGCACTGCACCAGCTACTAAGAAGAAAATTAACTCTGTCCCAGATGAAACCAGAACGCACAGAAAATATATAATTGTTAAAAATGGCCATATAATTGGTCTAATATTTTTATTCTTTGCTGAGTTCATGGGGTTCTTTTTTTCTTATTTGCTTTATGATTTCATATGTTTGACAACTTTGGGTTACAGAACACATGATTTTTTAAAAAATTCTAGGCATATTACATAAAAGGTTTAGCTCAGCCTAAGCAACAACAAATAATGGAGAACAGAAACAAGTTTTGTTGTATATTGATTGTTCAGTTCACATCAAGTAGTGTTTAAAATGTGTGCTTGTGTTTATGTAATAAATTCTACCCCCTTGAATATTTACTTTATTCTGAAAAAAAAACCAGAGCAAGAAGTATTTTGCTACAAATTTTTAGTCTATTGCTACGTAGGGCAGAGAGTCTATTTGAGGTTTTTACAAAACTGTTAACACCAGATAAATATTTTAGATATATTGCACAAATCTAAAATTACACCGTGAAATTTTTCAGAATATATAGTCATTCCCCATTTTGAGTGATATATCACAGAGAACCAAAAAAAAAAAAAAATTAAATTTACAGTTAGATTCTTATTTTACATTATTTTATTATGAGACATTGAGTGATATACATTTATTGTATAATACACTTGCATGTCACTTCAGGTAAAAAGATTATATAAAACATGCATGTGTGTGGACCTACTGCCCCCACCAGACTCTTGTATGTTGAAACAATATGGAGCATCTTCAATTAGCATATCAGTGAGGCCAGAGATGTTAAGCCCAAGACTGAAGTTCATTGAATGTTTACTATAGATGCCTTTCAAAAGATGAAATAATTCTACAGGGTTAACTTGCACTCTTCCTACATTGGTGTTTACACTGTGCTACTGGAGTGTACTGTAAGCACTTGTATTGTCCGGTATTCAGAGACATCTGTAAAAGACTTATTTCACTGACATACCTTGTATGTGCTTTGTCCTTCCTCCAGTTGATGTTTTTAAATTTTCTTTTCTTTCTCAGTTTATTTGAGAAGTATCTTTTCCTAGGAATATTTCAGGCAAAGGCACTAACCTTTTCTCTTGACTCTCTTTCCTTGTCTTTCAGATAGGAAATTGCAAGGCATTAATGTTAGAGAAGCAGAAATTTCACATCTTCACATGGCTCATTAAATAGCTAACATTCTATTTTTATGTATGAAGAACAATGTTTTTAAAATAACTTAATTGTCTAGGCCAGATAAAATTTATTCAGTATAATAGCTGTAATGTACAATTTTACAGACACATTGCAAGACATAACAATCTTACTGAAAGTAACCATAACCCTGTGTTATAGATATTTAATTTTTCAAAAATAGGAAAATAAGAGATCCCATTAAATTCTGCTTATCTTTAAATGCAGGATCTTAGCGGAGGGACTGAGACACTTATAGCCAGGCTTGCTGTGATTTAATCTTCACTCCATTGAGTGGCCATATATTTTTGACCTTTTGTCTCTGACATGATATGTATATTTGATATAGAATGATGCCCTTTTTTTTTTCAGGAACTGGTGAAGTGTTTTACAGCAATTATTAAAACCCGCTTTGAAAAAATTAAATGCTATTTGATCATATTTTCAGATCTGTAGCAACATTATGTCCATCCTATGCAACAGAAGTTGAAAGCAGGCATAGATCCCAACGTGCTGTGTATTTTACAATGTCTATTAAGTTTTATTGTACTCTTTTTGTGCCCAAGTATCCCAGGGGTGTAAAGGTGTATGGTGTGACTTCGTCTCCCCTAACCCATAGGACTCGGTACTCAGGAGCTCTTAGTGCACATCAGTAGTGACACGAGTTATTGACTGAATATTCATGGGTGCCTTTTATTTTAATACCCTTTCTCATTCTGCCTCCTATTCTTTTCTCTCTCATAAGATTTTTTGCAATGCAGAATTCCTTGACATATGTTTCCCCTTCTTGATTTTCAAACATAAGTTGGGCAACATTTTAAAGCTTATAAAACAATAGTTCCTCCTGTCCTGAGCAATTGCCAGATTGTAGATTCCCTATGAATAAAATATTACATTTTTAAGTACTGAAACAATACAAACACAACCTCACTATTCAAGATTCACACCCCAGACAGATACCAAGCATACAGTTGACTCAGCTGGGGTTATTACAGAACAGCCACCTGAAATGATTGTGCTTATAGTGCTCCTTACTGGTTTCATTTAATTGCTTTTCCAGAACAACTGAAACCAAGAACACTTTTGATTTTGTATTTCCTTGCTGTATGAAGGATCATAGAAGGAACTGCACAAACTGGATCTTTAAGGCTTCAGATCTCAACTATATCTAATCATTCAGTTGTCAGGTATCAAGTCTAGGTTTCAGACTAAGCAATCAAGTATCATATAACGAGATACAAAAAAAAAGTATCACCTGCAGAAAAAAGCTCATCTGTCCCTCAGGATGGCACATACAGAGAGTCTGCAAAGACCAGAAACATTTTCCTATAAAGAGAATCAGTTGGAAAGCAGGAATCACTGGGAGTGTCCCTTGTAGTGAGAAAGGAGTGTAGGAGACAAACCAAAAATATTTGAGGAAATACCTTTAAGGGATCTCTGTATAAAATTCCTGGAGTTTGATGATGTTCACAGCTTAAAGAATAATAGGAGCTGGAGATAAATAAGAATTCAGATTACTATCAGAGGTCAAAACTGTGAAGGGAGTCTGAGCTGATGGCAAAGAGCTGGAACAACTCCTTTGTCAGGCTTCCTCACTGATGGAGGAAACAGGAGATAGTTATGTTTCTGCCAAAAGATATATAATTTGGAAATACTAGACACAACTCACCTAAGACAAGGTGGCAACAACCTGAAATCTCAAGAAGAAAAACTCAAACACTGACCTTTACATTCCTGAATGCTTTTGTAATTTGAGATGTAATTAGGGATGAAATCCTGCAAACACGAGCCAGTTGCAGAACTATTGCTCACCCCATGGGTGCTGTGTTTGACTCAAGGTTTGTGCCTTCCTCTCTAGGTATATACATTCTATAGTAAAAAGTGAACGTGTACAGTTTCCTTTCAGTTTTCTTCATAATTAATCAGAAACTAGACCATCCTTAGCCTGCCTTCACACATGCCTTCCCTCAGACTCCACACTCCTGATTATCAGCACCTTGAGACTGGTGCTGTGAACCCTCATCAGCACCATGAGACACCACAGAAAGCAGAGTTGACATTGGCACACTCTTTTAAAAAGAAATTTTCTATTTATAAACTGCACATCAAGGGCTACTAAGCTCACTCAAAACCTCTGTGATCTCCCGGTAGAGACCTCTCCTTTTTACAAATAACACCATGTTCTGCCCTGAAAACTGATGATGTCAAAAGCAAATACAGAACTCATCCTGCATCCTCCTGACAAATAGAAACAAATAATTGTTTCAGTTCAAAAGGATTACATTTGGTTATGGTGCCTCTTCGTTAGGTACAAGCACATAGCAATTATCTGGCTTCCTATCTCTGTCCGTTTTACTGAGAGACAAGTTTTTTTCCACCAGAATGGAAATGCAGATATTACTATTGAAAGCAACAAATGAAAACTTAGGGGATGAAAAATGAACCTTATCCACTAACATTTCAGTGATTCCAAATATAGGATCATGACCTTTCCAAATTATAGCTTTTACACCATAATGCAAGGCTTTTTTGTAAAGAAAATAATTTTAATTCTATTCATCTAAAATAAATGTGTGCCTTTGTATGATCAAAGGAAAAAGTGTGTGCATTTTACCACTGCTGTACACATCAAAATGAGTGTGGGGAGAGACATCAGAAGTAGGGGATATCTTAGGCTTCATGAAACCTGTACATTTGTAGTGTTATACACATATTCCTGTACTGCCTTACAACAGGCCTGTTTCTGTACACTTTCAGTAACTGGATTTACAGGAGCTTATTTTTATTCATAGCTAGATAAAAAAAAATATACATTCCCTGAATCAAAGTGAATTAAAAGGAAGTGACATGCAAAGGGAGAAGGTAGCTCAGATTTCTCATCAGCAGTCTAATCACGAGAGTAACCCACAGGCAACTCGAGAGCTGCCCCCACAATTACAGAGTCTGCTGAGAAACGGGCACTGCTGCCAGTAAAACCTCTTTCTTATCTTGAATCCAAGTCTAGTGATTGCCACCTAAATAGGAACTGGGGGGAGGAATACAAAGTGCAAAGCACTGCGTAAAACTGACACTATATATCACTGTTTGGCAGGCCGTACGTTTTTATGCGATGCGTTTTACAGACACAGATAAATATATACAGCTGGGGTAGGATGAGCAACAGGATGATTCTTCATCTAGTTTCTATTTTCTGTTTATGCCGGTCTCATTGAAGTTAACAGAGCTGCCCCAGTACAGCAGACAAAACTTTTGAGTGCTGGGTGGGAGAGTGGTACTTTCTATCTTCTACCATGCTACAGGCACACTAAACACTGTGAGCCTCCAAGTAATGAAAAGCTGTGAGATCAAAGCACAACTGTCTCCATAACCACCATGGCTAAAACCTGATCATGGTTTCAGTGACTTCAAAAGAATTATGTGAAGGATGACTTTTAGCATTCAAACTTAAACTGCACTGATACTCCAGCAAGATTAGGTATACAAGGGAGGTTTTACTGCTTTCTACTGCCTCCGTTAAGGACAGACATGATCAGCTTTCAACTATTAGAAACTACTTTCTCCTACTATAAACTACTTTCAACTTCACTAGCATTCTTCTCAGTGAATACTCTTTTTTCCCCAAAATAAGTGTATATTGGGGTGAGGGGAGGGTAGAATTCAAATTATTTCTGAATGCATATAAAATTGTGTGAACAATTTCAGCAAAAAAAGTTTATGTGTTAAGACAGCCTGGACGTTTTGACAGTTTAATTGTTCATTATTAAATAATTAAGTATAAAACAACAACAATATGAACAGTATCAAAAAGTTTAAAAAACAATTTCAAAAAATAAAATCTTTTATTTTCAGCCTAGCAAAATGTGCCTCTGTACCTGGAAGAAACTTTTACTTCCAGTTACTTGCCTGAGAAAAATACCACTTCCACTAACACTTGCAGCACTGTTTTGTGATGACCTGCAATTATTCTTTGTACTCATTTGACAACTGATCTGAAATACTTGATTCACGTGTTCATTTGCAGGGATGGAATGATGATGATGAATAGAATATTTTAATATATTTTAATAGTGCCTTGTTATGTATCCACATGTGATGTTCTAAAGTCTCTGTATGCATTGCAAACACTAGCTGATGTGACTATACAATACATCAAAAATTATAAATACAGTATTCCATCTTTGCAGGAAAACCAAAAAGAAAAGAAAGAAACAGGCTGATTAAACTGTGGAAGATGACCTTTTCTTATCATATCATTATTCTCAGATTTTTACTGCTTAATTGTTTCCTTCAAATAGGAGGCAGACGGGGTTTTTTATATTATTTATTCCACCACTGATCACCTTTTAAAACACCAGTTTAGGTATGGCAAATCAGTAGCAATAGGAAAAAAAAAATATTAATCTGAAAAATGTAAGATGCCTATGTATTGTTGTTGATACTAATTGTGTTCAAATGCTTTCATATAGTTTAATCTCTGTTTTCTAGCAGCTAATTGAATTATTATAGAAGTCACTCAGTGTTACTTCTCTAAATAATCTGTGGAGTAACTTGCTTTATTGTTCTACTGTGATACTGAAAAATTTATCTTTTATAGTTATGCACTTCAAGAAGGACATTGCAACATCAGTGCTTTTTAATAGTTAAGTATTTTATAAGAACTGAGATCCTTGTCTGGACTGATTTGCAAATTCTGAGAATTTCTGCATAAAATTAACTTTTATCTTTCCACCTCCAAATGTGTTCAGAATCTAAGTCTCTAATAATAAACTTCCTTAAGGAATGTACTTCTGCAATGAAAATGTTTAAGGCCCTATATATTAGAGTTCCATAGTATCAGCGGATGAAAAAGAAGAGGTTGTGTGTATTTTCCTCTTTGTTTAAGTGAAACAATCAGCATTGGTTGGTCTGAGATAGTAAGGTTATTGCAAATCAGTGAGATGAAGACAAGTTTCCATTCAAATCAATGGCAAACTCCTGTAGACTCATATTGACTGTTGTGCTTAAGAAAGGGGACTCAGTGCACTCACAGTATTTGCTAAGGAAAAAGGTGCCAGCTTGGGCAATTTCTTTGAGGAGTGTAGGTAATGATAAGAGAGCTACTGTAATAAGTGAAATGGAAAGGAGGCATAAAAATGGTGATGCTTTGGGGAAAAAAAAAAAGGTCTAATTTAGATGTATGGAGACTTTGTAGTTCAGTTTTCAAGACTGGCTCATTTACCTATTCTGAACACATAGTGGAGGTTTCAATAAAAAGCAGATGTGACCATTTGATTTTGAACTCATCTCCTTTGCCCTTCATTGCAAAAAGCTTCTTCCTGCTTTCTTGAGATTTCTTGCTGCTAAAACCGTAAGTTATTCACTAATATTGGGGGATGGGGGTAGCAGTTTCTGAGCTCAAGTTTCTCATTATTGTTATGAGTGTGAAATTTTTCAAAATACTACACACACCATACTTTATATTGTTGGAAATGTAGAAAAAAAAAGAAAACCCTCAGTGTAACAGAGAAAGCCTCTGGGACCTCAGATGTCAGTTCTAGGAGAGGGATTGCTCTACCTTTAAATTCATCTCTCCTAGAACTGACATACAAGGTCCCAGAGCCTTTTTCCATATCACTAAAGACTTTTTTTATGCAATTCCAGCAACATAGCACATTCCATTCTTTACAAGAAATGTTCAGCCATTCATATTGCAGACAGCCAGACATCCTGCTGAGTGTTTGAGAATATTAGACAACTATTGGGAATGGAGGTATCAAAATACTATATTGCACTAAATTTTCACTGCGCTTCCATAAACGAAAATCCACCGTATATTTCAAATGAAAAATGTCGTGGAAAAAACAAACAAAATAATCCTACAAAAATAAAAAGCAAGTGAAGTATAAGCTATTAAAGATGTTGTATGCCCATATTTGAATTTGTGTGTGTCTGTGTGTCTCATGAGGGTAAGCTGGGAGAAGTGCACAGGTATCTCTCATGGGTCATCAGTCTCATTTTGGTGTTACAGCACAAAGCCTTCATCTATGTACTGAAAAAGCTCTGTGCCTTCAGCTCATAACAGTCACAGATCAACTGCATTAAAAGAGAAAGCAATTGTGCATTTTTGTCAGAGACACTTGGCTCTATTCAAATTTACTGCTTTAGTTACAATCAGAAAATGCTATGAAGAAGTTAGGACAATTTTTATCTTTGTGTGAATTATAGGGGATAGAGATAATGAGCTGTGTTTTAAGAAAGCTAGAGATGAGCTACTAGGTGCAGCATAGAGGTGTACTACTAGGAGCTCAGGGATATTAATTTGGGCAATATGTTCTCCCAGTCAGGAACATATGACTACTAGTAAACTCAGAGTGAAGAGCGAAGCTTTTTCAGATTCATGCTACAGCAGCTGCATGTTGAGGGATCCCTGGCAGCTGAACAGCTCCAAGGTACCTTTACACTGGGTTTTAGGCATTAATAGACCAGAATAGATCTGTTATATGACCACAATATGAGCTCCAGATGTGTCATGTAAACATAGTACTTACACCACTTTACAAGTGACTATTTTAAGTGCTTTAAGGAGTATTTCTGAGGTTTGGTGTGAGTTGATTTAGTTGATAAAATAAACACGAACCTAAGTGGCATTGCAGTCACTTAGCTGAGTGCACCCTTTTTTCCTAGGGGTGAGGACAGAAGGGAGAAAGAAAGAAAGAAAATACAAAATAAAATAAAAAAATAATAAAGGAAAAGAGGGGAAAAAAAGAGTAAGGAAAATAAACTCAGAAAATTAAAAAAGGAAACAGGAGGGAGGAGAAAAGCTTTTACTTGGTTGTCACGCTTCTCTGAAAGCCTCTACAAATGGCCCTAAGGAAGTTAGCAAAACCCAGCTGAGGTCAGGAACTTCACAAAGACTAAAACATCTGCTGTTATGTAGTCAGGTGAGAAACTATGACTTCAACCGAAAGGAATTCTAAAAGCAGCTGAGATTCTGATAACTATTATTTTTATACATTTCCAACTGAAGTTTTGGAAGTTTAAGTGATCCAAAGAATCAGTATCAATATATTCTAGGATCAGAAAAGTCTTAGGGTAGACTTGCCTGACTCAGGTATTTTTGTTCTGATATTAGGTCTTTTTGGGAAATTTTTCAGACTCTTTTGTCTGCCTTCCAGAATCACAAGGCCTTTTTTCAGTCATTGTCATGACCGTAGCACAATAGCTGCATCAGCCATCACTTCTGAGAAGATGCAGGCTTTCTGGCTGAACTGCAAAAATGCTTGTTATTGTTGACAACCACTTAACATCCAGAACAAATAGTATTTCACACTGGAAACAAAAATATTAATTGTCTTAGATGTGGCTATGTTTTTTAACAGTGGATTGGACAGCTCTGCAGTCTGGAAAACAGCTAAATAGTCTTTTGTTTTCTATTTACTAGACATGCATAGAGATCTGAGAAGTGTATTTTATCTGTCACTGTAGCTAGCAGTAGACTCAATTTGCCTATATCTGGCTTCATGCCCTACAAACTAAGTTTCCCCTCCCTTTTACCTCTGTGTCTTATGTGGATTGTAATTACACAAAAGGGGTAAAAGGAGTCTGTGGGTCTCTCAGGAGTGAGTGCAATCCATTCCCACTAGGAATTTATAAACCTCTCTAAAATCTTTCTGAGTTATATTTCCTTCCTTTTATTGCCCTAGCACCAGTCCCAGCACTGCAACAGCCCCAGTAGGAATTAATAGGAAGCATATTGCCCCTGCACAGTGGCAGAATTTCCCTGAATACCACCAAGCTCCCTGCACTGGGCAAGTAGCAATTTGGGCTGAGCACAAAAAGGGACATAGCATAATGTTAAAAGATGCTTCACAAGCATGGCCATTTTTTCAACATGTAAGATGTAAATGCTTTCATCTTGCTAATATTTTCTTGTTGGTGATTATTCCATATTGTTTTTTATGACACTGTACTTTTAAACTTCATTGTCTTACATGTATGCATGCACACACAGATGTGCACATGTGCACAGTTCTACTAAAACTTTCCTTAAAAAGTTGCAATTTGCTAAAAAGCAATGACTGCAACTGATAAGGACTCACCTGAGATTTCTTAGTTAGAAAAGCAGTTAAGTCCCTCTATAGTAAATAGAGAGGAAAAGACAGCATGAGAGGGTAGTTCTTATGTGGGACAAGTCTAAACCTTAATCTCAGGCCTCAGTGAAAAAAGAGGGGGGGGGGGAAGAGAAGAAAAAAAAAAAAAGAGCCTGTCAGCAGTTAGTTACTAAATTGAGTCTCTTCAGTGGCTTTACAGTAATGTTACATTCACAGGCCTACATCTCTGACCTTATTGCAAAACTGCTCAGCTTTATGCTGATCTAAGCCACTGCTGTTCATATGACAATGCTGTGCTGTTCAAAGGTATTGTCATAGTCCTGCAGGTAGAATAGAGTTACTGTTTCACTTGATCCAAGATCTTTACCCTAGGCTCAGCATCATACCTCTGCTGCATCTGGTTCTGGGCTCTTTGTAGCATCTGCAAGCTTTACATAAGCATCACTGGAAACTTTCCACATGATAGTTAAACAGTTTAGATACGAATAAAACACTTGGTTCGGGACACCATATGGTGGAAAGGAAGGCTGTAAAATAACTGCATGGCGAGGGAAATTTATCCATTTGATAGAGACCTACTCACAGCCTAAGAATAACTTAGGTAAGACATACAACTTGTGTCCTTCTGCCATTCTTCTGCCTAGCGATGTAATCAGAACTCAATAATGAAGGACAGTTAAAAAAGGAGTAATGAATTTTAATAGGATTCACACTATTTGTTTTAGCTGTTCCTTTTCATTGTCTGTAGAGGACTGTTTATTGTGGCTATTGTCAAAATTATCTAATCTTTTTTGAAATCTGTTCAGCCAACAAGCAGCTGCTCTTTCACTAAGCAGAAGTCTCAGAGTCTGAAGGCAAATGTGCAGACGCACACCAAAGAATAAAGAAAACTCAGGGGCAGGGGGTGGGGGGCGATGACCCAAACCCAAACCAACTTAGGTCTAATTTACACTTCACCATCACTGTTCCTAGAAACGTTGCAAATGAGAGGATAAACGATCTTTTTTTCCTTTTGTTTCACTAGTCATGAATATAGGTGTGTAGGAGAATATAATGCCAAGGTTTTGCTTTGCATTAAAGTCTGCAAAAGGTTACAAAGCAGAGTGAAAGGGAGAGAAAAAAATAAAAAAGAATAGAAACATAGACAAGGGGGAAAGATTGTAGAGCAGGAGAAAATTAAAAGTTTCAAGGCAACTGCCTGCAAAGATGTACAAATGGGAGGAATAGCGGAGGTACAACTGAGAGAAAAAGAGTCCAAAGGCCTATGAAGCCACACCAGGCAATAGTAATGGCCATGGCTTCAGGCTCATCACTTTGCCGTGGTTTTAATAACCTGACATCTCTAGAGTATATATCCATCATCTTTCAGTACCTCCAAGACAGTCTGCCTGTGAACATTGATGGAACTGGTGTTTTACTGAGGAAATAAAAGCAGTATATAAAAATTCAAACCTAGGTTTTACTATTTGGCATATACAGTAAATGATTCGTCTTCATTAATTAATCTGGGCTTTCCTAAAACCACCAATGTATTTGAGCAGATTTTTTTCACACTTTTCAGAAGAATAAGTAGCATGCAGACATTTTAATAACCTCACATCTCAAGTGTATATTTCTAGTACCTGCAAGAGGCATGATTCATCTGTCGACCACTTAATTTCCTAACTTGAAGGGTAGTAAGCTATTTAAACAGAAGGGAAGAAATGCATGATGAGAAATAAAGAGGTCATTCTGTTTTCAAGAACTTATCCTTCATCTCTTGGTTTTATTTGTTACATATTCTTATCCTTGATAAAATTATAGACTACCCGCTGTCAAGCAGAAATTAAGATCATATGAGTAAGTGTAACCAGGTAAAATGTAGCCAGGCAGCTGATGTGTCTCCTGCATCTTTATAGCTTATGGGATTAAAGCATGACAAGCAGAAAAGTACAGGGATCACAGTTACACAGATCAATCTTCATTTGGGATTGTTACTTTGATGTGATCCTTTTACTTAAAAGTAAATTCCTTTTAAGAAGTAACGATGTGGTTGCCATTTACGGTGATTAAGTGTAATCTAGTTTGATTTAGTATGTTACAATATAACTTTCTTTTCAGGTTCTTTTCTGAAGATTCAGGAAATTTCACACTTACAAGACTCTGCTTACTGGGAACCTATTTCTGCAAATTTGTTGAAGGGGTAAATTGGATAAGGGAGAGAGGTTACCAGTTTTCCTTCTTCAGAATTATCAGACAAAGGTTGTTAAAAATAAATTTAAATGTGCTGCAGCTCTTATGTGTGGCCAGCCAAGAAAATTAATAAAGCCCTGCTTCTAGTGTGCCTTCTGAAGGCTTGACAACTGCACTTGCCTAGACTCAAATGCATCGCTGCTAGGTGAATGCGAAAAAGGCCCCAAAATCAAACAGCATCAAAGTGGGTCTGTTTGAACATTTCATCTGAAGTGAGCATGTCAGAACCACTCACAAGGTTTAAAATTTAAAAAGCTAGATTAAAACAAAAATTAACTAATAATTTTTTGAAATAAAGAAACCACCAAAGAGAGATGATATAAATTAAAATAATTTGTTAAGAAATCTTCCTCAGAGCACTGGGACAGGACTTGCTTCCAAGCAAGGTTTCAGTACATCAGGCCGGTGACTATTACCTATTAAAATAAATTATTGCCTTCTATATTACCTTTTGAAGCAACTTCCTTTGTAGTCCAGCTAAATCCCATAGCATTATGACAAATGTAACCCTGATAACATTTTCCTCTCCACACCATTTCACTCATCCATAAAAGTCCATTGGAGATTTGTGTTAAAAAGTTACAGTATGGTGAGTGTCTCTGCACAGCTCAATGTCCAGTTTCAAGGAACTATTCATGGTAAACTACTTGGTCGGTTACTGATTTACTGGTCCACTTCATACATTAGAATTTAATGGGAGGAACTCTATTTTCTATGGCAGCAAAAACTAATGAGAAAGAAAAAAACCACTGAAAGGTTTAGAAACTTTAATCAAAGCTGTTACCTAGAACAGAACATCTATCCATGGCCAGTGACCCATACACTGAAAGCTTACACAGATATACAAATTGCACAGCACAAGATATATTAGAATATAAGGAATAGACAGCCCATCAAGAAATGGGCTTCTATATCATCACTTTTCCCTTTTTCCAGCAGAAAAAAAAAAAAAAAAGTGTGCTTTTCTCTATGATTCTGATGACAAAAGTGATCCCATGGAAATATTTTCACTGATGAAAAGCATCTACAAAGAAGAAAAAATGGAGATCTGATCTTATCACACTTAGCATGACTAATCAAATAAGGTACATGAATTTACTTTTTACTAATTGCCCTGCACATATAGATCTGATTGATGACTGTGGTGAAGTTTGTGAATTACAGCATGATTAATGGAAACAGGTAGATTTCAATCCATGCTCTTGCCAGATATGAAATCAAGTGTGCAGTTGTATATGACTCCATGGCTGAAGGCTTGACACTCAGACAATTACATGACCCTGACAAGCATCTGGCTACTGCTTTTGTAACTGGGTCTGCGCATGTCTGTGCAAATGAAATTACTCAAAAAAACAGCACATAAAATATGTCAATTAGCTCATAAATTTGGACTCTCCCTTTTTCTCCCTGCCTAAAGCAGGGAAATACCCAGGTAGTTTTAAAACAGAGAGCCTTACAATGTGCTCTCTAAGGTCTGAAAGATATTAAATCTGCCAGAGTTCTCTAAATTTGCCTAATTTATGGAAGCACTCTCCTTTCCAATTTGCTCCCTATTTCAGCCTTCTTCTTAATTTCATTACTTTGTTGCAACAATGCTAGTGGAGATGTTTAGTACAACTCCTTGTACTGAAGATCCTCACTCTAATGTTTGACTATCTTCCAAATAATATCAGTAATAGAAGCTCACAGGCTACATGAAATCTCTCATACACTTTCAAGGCAAAACTCTGCTTGGGGTAAGTGAGAAGAGAATGTAAGAGACAGAGCAAACAAGGGAAAAAGGACTATTGTCAATTCTTTTTCTCAATTACAATCAGAGTTAGTCTTTCACTTACCTCCCCTATGGTTAATCTTTGGTCAATATCTGAGTCCTTTCTCCCCCTGCAGACTTATTCTTTCTTGAGTCTCACATCTTTCCCTCCCTTAAGTCTTAACACTTCATAGCAAGAAGCTACTTCTTCATGGCCTCTCCCCATGATGTGGCTCTATTACCTGGGTCCCACACTGGCTTCTGACTACCTTCCACAATCACCCTCTAAATCCTTATTCTTGTCTTCAAGGATCTATTCATGCCTATTTCTTTCTCATGTCTCTCCTATTTTGATGCCTGTGTGCATCATATATCCTTTCAACTCAGAAGCATGAATTTCTTTAGCTCAGCTGTGAAATCTGTGCTGAAATATCATCCCCTGTAATACCTCAGCTTCTAAGACTCTGTGGAGCACATACAAAATTAAAAACAAAGCACGCAATCCTCAGCATTTTTATAACCAAACTACAGACGAAACCACACAGTAACTGGCTTTAACATAACAAAATTGAATATAGCTCCTGGCATCATTCCAATTTCAACATAACAAACCACATAAAACTAGTGATGGCAAAGACTAGGAGACTGAAGCACACTATCCTTTGTCTGTATATGAACCTTCTCCTCTATGAAAGTTTAGTGATACATTACCCCTCCCACATCAGTGCTTTCTGAAGCTGTTTCCTAAAATGAAAGAAAATGGGACCAATGTCCTGGTCATATTGGGATATCATTCCCATGGTATCTCTAATGAAATAAAGGCTTCCCTATATTTGGACCTGCTCAGGTTGTCTTTGGTCTGGATTAGGGATTTCTGTCCTGCCAGAGCAGAAGAGAAACCCCACAAAACTGCAGCTGCAGAAAAATCACATGCCTCTTCAGAAGGCAGTAAGGGCAACCCCAGTGTAAAGATACCAGGGGAAGAAAGAAATAATACAGAAAATGTGGCCTTTTTAACAGATTTTAAGAAGGCACATTACTGAAAGTAGTTCCTCTAAAGAAAAAACAGTAATTTTAATTTCTTGTTCAAAGTCTGGGAGAAGAAGGAGGAGGTACAGTTAATTGAATTTTAGTTGTTAAAATTCCAACCTATAAAGAATCCAATTTGAAATTCAAATGCCTTATTAAAACTTGCCAAAAATCTCCATGGGCATCTGGACAGTGATGATGTGGCACCAACCACTGATGAAAATTCCACTGAAAACCAAGATCCTGAAGATAAAAATCTTGACTTTGTTGAAGTTAATGGTAAAGCTGCCATGGATTTCTGCAGGGCCATCATTTCAAACTGAGGCGTTGGAACAACTGAACCTGAAGATAAGCGAATTGTTGTTAGTGGTTATAATTTTGCACAGAATGTATTATGTGCCTTCCATATATATATATATATATATATATATATATATATATATATATATTCTAAGTTAAGTACATACATAAATTTCTTTCAGCATTTTAAGAGGTGAAGGACAGATACTCCAAATATATGAGGGAAGGAAAAGATTGATTTGTAAGAAAATAAATCTCTAAGTGTCATATCTCTACATCTGTTCTACTGTATTCTTTCCAAACTTCAAATAATAATTTGTGAAAAAAAAAATGCAAACATTCAAAAGTAATAATTTCCATTTCTTCTAATTTTTCTCTTGTTTGTGCTGCCCAGTTGATGCTGCTTTCCTTTGGAAAGGACTTTGAGGCCTTGCTGAAAAGCACTGTGTACTATCTCACTTTTTTCAGCAAAAGCTTGAAAAAACACATACATATACAAAGAAATCTTAAAAGCCTCCCTCACAGAAAGGTTGACCCTGAAGTCTAAGGCTATTGTAAAGAGAAAAAAGGTTTTAAATAAGCACATAAATATTGATCAGCTCCACTTATGAAACACTTGTAGTGGAGCAAGGCCAATATGCTGTCTTGTGGGATGTGGGTACAACTGTCTAAAATGAAGGAATAACACAGGAAAGTGATAAGGGATCGTGCAGCCTAAAACACAGAGTGCTGAAGTCCTCTTTTAACTCCAACATTTCAGGTCTACCCAGCGGTGGAGACCCCTGTATGAACCGTCAGCATGCCACTGACCTGGCAAGGCGAGCTTACGTCTGGGTGCATTGTGAGGATAAGCGTCACTCCTGCTATTTGTCTTTGTAAAGCTCAGAGTCCTGTGCAGCCGTGCACACTGTGTCTGCAGCAGCCTGCTTGTTCAGTCACCTGCAGAAGGAAGCAGACTGGAGCAAACAGGAATAGCGTTGTCCTCTGCCCATGCCGTGCAGCAGAAAGCAAGGCCTGGGGGACAGTGTGGTCCCAAGCTGTCTCTGGGATGTCCGATCATCACATTGCTTGTACAGGCTGATGAACATGGGAGCTGGGCAGCTCTGGAGTGCCCCACTGAGAACATCTGTCCTCTACTAACACCTGTGACCTCTGCTCACATTACCTTTAAAGATGGGGAATTCTGTTTTTTTGGTGAGGCCATTTATCTTCAAAGGCAGATTCAGAACACTGCTTTCTGGAAAAAAAAAGTACCTGTAGCAATTAACAACTTTAGCCACTACTAAACTCTAGTGGGCTAGAACTGTTAAAACCGAGATTTTAGATGTCTTTACCAATCCCTTGTGCCATCATTCTTTCAGTCATTCATTGACACTATGTCTCGAGGACATGCACTTGCAGAAATAATTGGACAGTGCCTCACACTCAAATTCAATACACCTTTTCCTTCAAGTTGCTTTTTGTGATTCATGGCGAGCAAAGATTGAAAAAAAAACCCCAACCCAAACAGCTTTAAGAATACAGAAAATTTCTTTTTGTTTCAGAAGCTGAAAAGACTAATACCTCAAAGTGACCTGCTGCAGTGCTTCATGAAAATCAGATTTCAGTTGTCTTTGACCAGATTGCAGGAAGACAGAATCGGAAACGTGCAGAATAGCAATTTAGAATAAATTACTCTGGAAATAAATGTGACAGTAACAATTTTAATGAAAAGGAGAAAGGCTGGAGACTCAGGTTCTGTTTTCAATGTCTCTGAAGTCTCCAGATGAGATATTTGCTGCTTCAATAACAAATGCAAAAGCTGCAATTTCAAAAGAAGATATAACAAGGGAAGAATGAAGATTGGCCTGACAAAAATCACTAGGCAAAATCACAGACTGCTTGTGCAGAGAACTTACACTGACCAATGCCACTTGTTTATCATATATATTCCTTCGTCTGTTTCTACTTACCTGGATTTTTTGTTGTTGCTGTTTTGTTTTGCTTATTTCTCCTTTTAAACATTAGTTCTTACAGACAGGGACTGTCTTTTTCCATTCCTGTATATTCAGTGTCTTGGTCATTAGGGACATGGTATAGCACTACAGATTTTAAATGTTGCCACAGGACAAAAAAGAGTTTATAAAAATTACACAGACTAATTTTGTTTAAGGGAAAGTTACTGTGTTGATGTTTGCTGAAAAGATGAAGGGACTCTGATGATTTCATGATTCCTGTTGCAAGCCTCTCAACCTGTATATGTATTCATATATTGATACTGATATTATTAATATAATTGTTTTCATCCTTTGCAGTAATTACTATAGTTGTTGTAGCTATTATTATCATTATTATATATGCATTAGATATTATCAATATAATTTGGCTCAAATCAGTGACAAAAGTGCTAAGCTAAAAATTGTTTTAGGCACTGCTTGAGAAAATAACAAAAAAGGATTAAACTTTCAACTTTTGCCCCAGTCCTGTGAATATCTTTACCTAGATGAATTGTGATTCCCTGGACAAAAAGGGTCTTGTTGCACCAGAGAACAGATGAGAAGTAAATGAGGGATAGGATATAATATGAGCTACAAAGTAGGAAACAAAAAAAAATCCCAACCTTGCATAGGTAGCCACATAGCTATGGTTGACCATGATTTACCTCTGATATGCTCTTGAAACTGGTGACAGATATTTCTCCTCCATGAGGTAAATTTCCATACTTTGTAAAGGCAACATTCCCATAGTTTTGCTAAAGGTACACTTAGAACATACTTACACTTTTGTTCAATCGAGCATTTAATTGTTATAAACAGTGAGTATCTGACCTGGTATTATTATCGGTTTTGTTTTCCTTCCACACTATTATTTGGAAATATGAATTCAAAATATTAATCAAGTTAGGAAAAAGAAAAACAATGGCAATTACAATGGTTTCTGAGAAAGTAAATGTTTTTTTCTGAGAATATGATTTTTATTTTCATGATCCCTGTAATGACATAGTTGTTGCTTAAAAAAGTGATAGCAAACATTTGTTGTCTTCACAAAATTTAAATCGACAATGCATAAATACTTTAATAACCACATCCACAGAA
Organism: Microhierax caerulescens; assembly: GCA_035590215.1. Taxonomy (NCBI): domain Eukaryota; kingdom Metazoa; phylum Chordata; class Aves; order Falconiformes; family Falconidae; genus Microhierax; species Microhierax caerulescens. Next base: position 34,597,693 of record JAVJGJ010000014.1, on the reverse strand, counting down.
GAAAAATATGAGTAGAATCAGAGTACAGCATAAGAAAAGATACTGTGTAGGAGGTCTCATTAAGATATCTCTGAGATGAATGCATGAAAACAGCAGGGCCACCGATAATTCATGCCTGAGAAATGGTGAGCTATTTTCCAAGAAAAAAAAAAAAAAAAGAGAAAATGAATAATTTCTTTTCAAGTACTTGATTACTGTATAGCTGGCAGAGGGTGTACAAAGCCAGAAGGAATGTCTTGTTTGAAAAGCTAAAATGTGTCACATAATCATTCCTCATACTTTTGCTTGGTAGTACATGCACAGGAGCAAATCCACCTACACCACCTAACAGAGTTCCTGCTATCAGTCCTCATCCCCTTCAGCCATATGGGAACCTTTGGGCATTAAGTCGTATAAATAATGAATGAAGAAAGCACTGAAGCAAATAAGAGGGGCTGGCAAGGAAGCAAATAAATTAATCCCACCCTGAGTATTTTATTACCAAAACAAAGACTAGAGAAGACACTGGAAAAGAAAGCACTCCATCTAGCTCTTGACAACAGAGAAGTTCTGCCTTTTATTTTAAATTTATATATTTTACTCTTTTGAATTACATTTTTTAAATAGCTTTGTTAAGGCACATGGATCCTGAAATGTGCATGTAAGCCAAAAAAATGCCTTGGCCTAAACTTTGCTCAAGTAATTCATTGCCTAGCCACTGAGACATCTTCTTTCTCTAGGCTTTGTCTGAACACTGCTCTTCTGCCTTTCTGCTCTTTGACACACATTATTTTTTTGTTCACAGTCACTGGTCTCCATCCTGACAAGTGCCACCGACCGAACTCTCCACCTTTGCCAATATGATGTAATGTTACTTGGCTATACTCCATCATGTATTGTTCTTTTGTCTCTTTTGAATCAGGCTGCCAACAACACAGTATAAGTATTAAAGATCAGAATACGCTCTTTTACGGCTATAGTTAATGACTTTTATTTAATTTCACTTTCACCTTATAAAAAAAAAAAAGATTAAGAAAAAAAAAACCTACAACAAAAACCAACAAAAAACCACTAACCACCAACCAACCAAGCTAAACTGTATAAAAGAAATAGGCATATTCTTCTTTTTATTTTTTAAAACATATAAAACAAAAGAATAATTTATCAATCCTTGAGATAATTCTTACTAGCCAAATAACATCAATGAAAATCACTGTGTTCATCAGAGAAAACTGTATGTCTAATATATGCATTCCTGTGAATTATTGTTTCTGTTAGAATTAAAGACAAATGAGTAGTGGAGTATACCATCATATTTTTACATGTTTTTTACTGAGTTACTGTAATTCATGTTAATATTTAATGGTCCTTTCCCTCATGTCTTGTAAGCAAAGAAAACTGTCTTGGGCTGCCCACAATTTACCTGTGCTTCCAGAGCACAGTGGAAAAAAACGAAGCAGTCATACTGAGTTCCTATATTATTAGCTGGTTTTAACTGAAACAATTAACACAATATTAAAAGTTCTGAAGGAGGCAGATATGTCAACTTAATCTTTCCACTTAGAGGTGAGGGAAAAATATTTAATGTCCTAGGGAATACAGAAATAATAAAAGAGACACCAGCTGTTCCCACGCTCCACTTGCCTCCCATTTGAAAAGCTAAAAATTGAGAAATATATATCATCTATCAATATCTCTAAAAGACACATTACACCTGCCTACTTACCCATACTAAAATATTCGTAGAAGAAATAAACTCAAGTTAGAGATATGGGCTTTGAGAATGTCTAATAAGGCATCTTTTATTCAGCATCTGGAAGAGTTTAAGGAGGGCTACTTTTTAAAATGAAAATAATTTTAATTTTCTAACCAAACAGAAACTGTTCTAAATGTTCTACAAATATAACTGCATACTCACAATTATAAACAAGGGTTTTGTTTAAAGGAGATTAAATTTTGAAAAAATATTTATGCTTTTGTCCCTGCAAATTATGGAAAGCAAGAAAACATGAAGCAATTTTTAACAATCCTATGTGGTCCATAAAGCATATTTCCAATACCTCTGGTCTTCATGAAGAATGCCTTATCCAAAAGATAAGGAAATTGTGTATGACCAATATTTACATTATACTATAGCCTGGCACACTGTAAAACTACTTGCATATTCACCACTGATATCACCCCATAAAGCAAAGTATTTGACCAATCCACCAGGGACCTTGTGTTCTATAATCCTTAATTTGGTAATAATGAAAATCTGTGACAGTCTCTGAGAGTGGAATTCACTGTTCGTACATTACTGAGAGCCTCTGTACTTCAAATGGACACTGAAACAAGCATCCACAGCAGTCAGTGTGTCAAGCCCAAGGCCACCAAATGTGGCAAAGAAAAATACCAGAAGGCAAAGTACAGGCTTCATCAGGTGTTTCAGAAAGATGAACTCTTCTTAAAACGGACATCAGATAAGCCAAAATCTCACATATTCCTGCTCATTCTTCAGTGTAGCCAAATTTTAAAAATCTTACGAGGAAAATCGTTGTTGCATTTCTTTTTCTACCTCAAATTTTGGCAATTTCAGTACTAAAACTTTTCATCAAATGCTACTAATCATCTTGAGCATATAAAAGTAAGTATCTGAAAATTTCCTGGCCAGACATACAAAACATCAAGGTGATTCAGACTGTACTGATCATGTGATTTGTCATTTTGTAAGAAACAGGACTGAAGGACCCAACAACTATGTCTTATGAGATATTGCAAATGATCAAGCAGTTATAGAGATGCATGTGTACACAAAAAAACCCAAAGAAAATCTTTAGATCAGAATTCTGCAAAAATCAACCTTCTTCTGTAAGTTGCCACTACCTTATTCAAAAGGTAAAAATATTTTGTCTTTACATTTTACAGTTAGTCTTGGTGATGTATTATTTCTTGTTAGAAAATCATGATGATGATAAGCAAAATGTTTTACATTGTGTGATGAAGACTGCTAGGTTATAGTTTCCTATGTGCTGGAAATAGAGACATTGCTCATATTCTTGCACAAGTACTTTTAACAATTCATTTACCCCAAAATTCTCATTTTACTTTTGAAGAATTACTAGAATGGCACAAAAGTTAAGTTAGGATAATTAAATTATTATTTCAGTTTGACTTTTCCCTTGAAAACAAACACTGTAATCAAAGGAAACATTGCTGAGGTTGTTCCTGAGTTTCTCTTTAATTTGAAAATACTCACTTAAATTTAATTATAAATTATCTATTAACCAATCACTATCAGGTTGAAGCCAGGAGCTGCAGCAGAAAATAACCAAAAACTGCTGATCATTTAGGTTTTCTGCATTTTGAATCTTGAGGGAGTTGAGGATTTTGTTGGTTGTATTGTTGGGCAGGTGGTGGTGGTGTGGTTTTTCTTTTAGAAGTGGCAGCTGCTTGAAATGTATTTTAATATTTTTCCATACACCAAAGGCCTCTATTTTGCACAGCAGTCCCCAGGCACTAGCCCTTACAATTGCGTGGAGTCAATAAAACTGTCTAAAGACAGAAAGGAGTACACCCCCATTTTTTACATGATTGCAGACTAATAAAGCAGCTTGGATAATTAAGTATTTTCATCAATATTTGAAGTAAATTGTAGTGTGTTCATGAGGAGACATATCAGACAATGAAGTAGCTTTCTCCATTTATCGAAAGCAAAATCAGTAAGTTCTTAAGAATGACCAATGGATGCTGACCTAATCCCTTTAATGCTGTGTTGCAGAAGATCATCTCATCAGAAAAGCTATTTCTATTATTTAGATGAAGTTTGTGTACTTAGTCCAGCTGGGAATGCCTGTCAATTATGGGTGTGTGTGTGTGTGTAAGAAAAAAGGTGCATTAACAAATTATGCTTCATGGTGAGATGAAACGCAACTTTGAAAACAGATTTGACATTTGAGATTTCCCTGGGTTGCAAAGGCAGAATTTGTTGCAGACATAAAAACACTCGGTATATGCATCTGGAGGAAGTTGTGCACAGTTCTTCGAAGCACCCCTGGCAGCTGATAATGGAGAGCTGTTGGCACTGTTTAGAGAGGCAGATGCTTACCTGTGCTCCTACAGTGTGCAGTCTTGGCTTGATGACAAGGTGAGAAGAAGGACAAGCCATCGCAGGGTGGGGGCAATTGGCAGCTGGTACCTTACTGGGGAAGGGTAAATGGGTCACCTAGGGCTTCTTGCTCATCTGTAGAAGAGTCATCAATACATGCCAGAATATGCACTTTTCAGAAAATAAAGCATTTCCTTATACAGGAGAATGGAAAGAAATTTAATAAATTGATAATTTAAACAGAATTAAATAAATCAGCTTGCAGCTTGGCATTTCATATATTGCAGACTGAAAAATGCAATCTCTATCATAAAATTGGATCCAGACTTATTGTGTTCTTAGTGAACGCAGGATTTGTTGAGCCAAGTGGCAGGTGTTACACTGGTGGTGTTCAATGTCAACTGGATGCTACTGAAACTCCATAGAGGGCACTTCTCTACAAAGTGCTTCTTCATGGCTTTTTCTTGTTCAAGCTGCAGGGCAGGTTGTCTTATTTCCCTTTTTTATGACAACAGATTCTAATCCATAAGTCGCTCATCATGACTCACTGATAGTGTGGAAGGTCAAAAACAAGCAAAAAAAAAGAACCTACTTACAAGGAAAACAAACAAGGAAAGAAAAAAATAAACAGCACACCTGAACCCTTTCCTCGTAGCAGTGTTGCTTCTTGTCCTGCTGTGGTAGGCTGTTTGCATCAGAGATATCACACCAGATCATGACATTCTGAAGTTGAAAGATCAGTTACAAAGAAGAACATACAGGGCATGCAAGCATATTTATTTCATGCTTAGCCAGCTAGTTTAGTCAGTAGTTCACTGTCAACTTTAACATTGGCAGCAAGGTTTTTTTAAAGTATCTGTAAAATCTCAGTGTACCAAATACCAAGGTATCTTATGGTTTAAATGCATTTAAAACTCGATGGCAGTGGAAACATTAGGAAAGAGGTAAACGTTAGGTATCATTTTCCTTGTCCTTGGCTGAAGATGAAACCACCGTAAACACTGATATTCAGCAAGTGTTTAATTCTGAGAATGGCCAAGCATGTCTACTGAGACAGATGTCATTTGTTTCTGTGATGCACAGGTTGGATAACATCTGACCCCACAAAGACCATTAATTTGTCATATCCATGACCTTGTTTCATACCCTCCTCACTGCAGAAGTCAAGGCATTTTGATCAAAAGACTGGAGTCTTTTGGCATGTCATAAGTATTTGTGAAGTTCAGAAATCTAGATTCATCTGTTAAGTTCTGCTGAAAGTAATTTTCATCAAAAGAAGCTTACTCCATATTTTGGTCTCAGAAAGTAAGCCTTTACTGGAAACCACTCTACTTCTCAGGCTGGTCAGAGTCTCTAATCGTATTCCCTGCAGAATGATGCATTCCACTACCTTAAAGCACCCAGAAAGTGTTGTTATTGGCCAATGGATTAATGAATTATAGAGGTTTTTCTCCTAGCAAAATTAATATCATAGATATCTGGCAAGCCTTTGGAAACGTGCCCTTTGATCATTCAGGATATCACCTTTTTCCTAGTTCTGTCAGTGGATCTGATGAACAGGATCAGAAGTCTGATGCAAACGTAATAAAATGATCTTATGTTGTGTCATCAGCTTGAAAAGGTGTCTAAACATAGGTGAAATTTACCACTTGGCAAGATGAGGCATCGTACTTTGTCATCAATGATGAGAAGAGCAAGAGTTTTGGATGTAAAATCCAATGACTACTCTTTGTATGATGGTTCTGAATATCCTGGAGCAGCACTGTAGCCATTATAATCATTCACATAAACTTATTATTGGACCAGTATCAGCATCATTTGCTCTTGCCGGTTAACACATAAAGGCTTCTTCAGAGTTATAATCAGAATACCCCAAACCTGTATAACTTTAAAAAGCTAGGAGATGCCACTTCAATGAAAAACACAGTTAATTACAGGAAATGTCAATGGCAATAAAAAAATACAGGTTTTGTAATTTACACTCCAAATTTCCTAAGTGTTTCTCAGAGCTTTTATTTCCATTTAGCCAATGTCTTTCTATACCCATTAACCTTTCCCACCCCACGCACCCCCTTAATGGTAAGAACATACAAAATAATTCAAAGCTAACATTGATCAAAATGGTGAAGTGTGCATCACTTGTGAAAGTGACTCAACCCCATATTAATGTCCAACACAGAAGCAAAAAAGCACTAAAGCTGCGAGTGTTGTTCTACAGGCTTCTGCCTTATTTTTTGCTTAATCAGTTTTGATTAGCTTCTTCCTCTAACACCAGTATGAATGAAAACGTAGACTGTAATGTTGCAAAGGTTGCATCTAAAAATGTACCTTAGACTGCCTAATGAGATTGCAGGAAACAGACAAACAAGCATATGGGTGTCTTTCTTGTTTATGTTCCAGAACAACTATGACTCATGTTACCATGAAAAAAGACCTGGAACAGGATACATCTTTTCTTATTTTGAACAAGTGACAATGTAGATTCCTATATTTGGGAAGATCAACCTAGACATTCATCCTAAAAAAAAAAGAAATAAAAATTAATCCAATGCATAATATCTTTAAAATATCCCTAAGATGCAGATATCACACTTTGTCAAATACATTTTATCAATTTGGCATAGCAGCTTTCATAAAATCGTTGTAAGTGTTTTCTGGACAGTTCTGGGCATTTTAAAGTGGAGATACTGATATCAACCTTCTTTCCTTAAAATGTGGAGTCTTTAAAAGTAATTTATCATTTCTTTAATAGACATTAATCCTTGCAATGAGCAATAATTCCTTAAATTGAAGCTCTCCTGTCAGAAGGTTGGGGGTTTTTTTGCTGTGTTTTAGTTTTTTTGTTGTTGGTGGGGTTTTTTTTGTGGTTTTGGTTTTTTTTTTTTGGGGGGGGGAAGATAATAAAAACATACATTGTTAACAGTCACAGAAAAGAGTATCAACTTTCCCTTAAGAATCATTCCTTGTCATAGCTATGGTCATATACCCAAGTCTTATCAAAGCCTCTGCTAGTGTTATTCTCAGAAATTTTTTTGCTGATATGTAATGTTTTGTATTAGTTGTTTCAAGCTTATAGAAATCACAAGACAGATTTCATAGTCCAAGACAGATTTCATAGTCACCTCAGAATTCCTGATGCCTCTAAAACTCTGACTTAGACTCAGCACAAGCCTGAGTGTAGGGCAAGCATGATTTTTAAAGGAAGTTAGCTGTGCAATGTCTACGATTTTGCACAAATTTCACACTGTTTCAATTTACTTTCTAATACACAGTGTGCAAAGTGACAGTATTTTTGAGGATTATTCATGTACCCAGAACTTAAGGGTAGATATGTATGCATTGCCTTAACACAAGCTGGTCTTTCCTGGTAATTACTGCACTATGTTTGATCTCAATATCCTATACCTCTTGTCTTACATGACTGGCTATGACATAAGACAGGACTACTGTGGCTTAGCATTTTACTGCCACACATGAAATCCCACTATAATTAATTAGTGTTGTTATAGCAACACCTTTTATTACATTGCCTGACACTCAAGGGAGGGAGTGACACAGGGGTGAACTGTATGAGAAATCATTTTGTAAATTTCATTCTCAAACTCCCTGACTTCATTGCTTTTTGTTTTGTTTTGTTTTGTTTTGTTTTGTAAAAATAATTTTTCCCCTCAAATTGGTTCCCTGCTGTATTGAAGCCATTGAGCAGTCAAATCTCAGCAGTAATCTTATATTGGTCTTGCTCATGTGAATCCTGAGGGGCTCATGCTAAAATTTGCTATCAAAAAGTACAAATGCAGCACATCTTTTATTTCAGAGTAGTTGTTTTTTATTATTATTATTTACAATGATTGCACAGAGGATGGAAACTTCTTGCTATACTTCACTATCAGTAATGGATACCCCCCACTTACATGGAGAGTATTAAAGAATAGAAGTTTTCTTTGAAATCAAAGCTTCTTTCCTATCAAAAGGTTACCACTGTGCATCACTTGCTGCTGTGGAAAACTTTTTAACTCTTGTTCATTATTAGGAAGCAAATACTGCTTTGAATATTAAACAACAACAACAACATAACAAACACCAACCACACACCCACACACAAAAGAAACAAAAAACAACCCACCCACCCCCAGTTAAAGGACAGATTTTATACCAGTTTTCGCAAAGAAGGACCCATCC
>JAVJGJ010000014.1:34571100-34589443 GCA_035590215.1 Microhierax caerulescens | reverse complement strand
ACCCATCCTTTTATTCAGGCCACTAAGAAATGATACACACCATTGAGTCACTGCTGTTAGCTGTTCAACAGAGCTTCATGCAAAGGAATGTTCTCCAGCTACCGTGATTCTGCATATGTATTTCTGGGGTGAAAAAACATACCTGTGTGAATGACCTTTTCAATGCTGTAAAAGCCTCAGCAGTGACTCAGCTGTAGCAGTAGTTCTGTTGGGACAGGACAGTTCCTATCACCACAACTCACGTGAGTTGCTCAAGAGCTTACTGCTAGCATAACAGTTTATACACCGTTAGAAGTAGGCAGTTCTAGTCTAGGCACTTCCCTGTTCCCCTCCATCCTATATCCTGCCCACATACACACTCCCCCAGTATATCAGTCTGTTCTTCCTTTCCACTTGAGCCAACACATTCAGGCAGCAGACTGCCAGCTCTGTGATCAGGATGAGTAATTTGGCTGTTGATCATCTTCCCTGAAAAGGAATAGTTAGGAGCTCCTGCTGCTGCCTCTGCAGCGTAGAGCAGTCCAGGTCTCACTCTGTGATGCTTTTCTGCCATTAGCAGGACAATGCAGCAAAATGAGAGAGGAAAGACAGCGTAAATGAGCTTAAAAAAAAAAAAAAAAAAGTGGTCATTTAGATTAAAAGAAAGTAATAATTTAATATTTCATTATACATTTATTAGATATATTATAAATAATGATCATTATTATGATGATGTGTTCAAAATAACAACATTGTATTTGACAAGAGATAGTATGATTAAAGAAGTACCTATTCCATAGTTTACAGTGTAGAAGCAAATTCTCAGAAGTTCATAACTGATTTTTTAAACTAATTCCTCCATAAGCCATTAAAATGTATAAAAAAGAAAATGCCATATTAACGCTTAAGAAAGAACAAAACCAAGGTAGTTTCTTCAGAGAAATCAACTGAGAGGCCAGACAAGTCTAATCTAAAATGCTAAACAGTCCTTGAAAGCAAGGACTCACACTCACAGTAACTGCTACCCTATGAATTATTTTATTCCCTCTTTCTGGCCAAATGAATCCAAGTCTGAATTGTCGCATGGCTTCTACAAAGAAGTTAAGGTGATCTCCCCACCTGGTGTGTTATCTAGTGGTATAAATCTGCTTCACTAAGTTGAGAAATGGAAATACAAAGTCTTTCAGCAACAACAGAGAACAAAGCAGCCTAATGAAATTTCTGATCAAGATACAAAAACTAAAGGGTTCTTTCTCTTCCACTGGTGCTTCAAAGGAGAGTGGCAATATTCTGGCACTTTAAAAGACATCAGTTCTGCAGCTCTTATATTATGAATATTCTAGGATCATCACACAGAGCCAACTCCAATGGGATTTAGGCAGAGAAATACTTAATCTCTATATCCCAGGAAAACTCAGATGCTGAAATTAACTGTGTGATAATTTAAGAATTTCTGTATATATATTTCCAGTGCCCAGAAAACTTTAGATTTGAATGATAAGATGCCTACAGATATTGTACAGGGCTTTTCAGGATCACACTCTTCATTGTAAGTGTCTGCAGAGTAAGTCCCACTTCAGATACCTCAGTCCTTTTTTTAATATGGCCCTTAGGCACTTCTGAAAATTTTATGTTTTATGTCAAAAGCTGACAAGAAAAAAAAAAAAAAAAAAGGATGAACTGAATGGAGTCAGAAAGGTAAAGTAACAAAACAGTTTAACAGAAATGTCTCTTGGCTTTCAGGTTTTTTAGCTTTTTTTCTTTCTTGGATACCACAGTGCTGCTGAAAATGAAATTAATTTAAGCAGGACTGAGATCCTGATCACATCTGATATGCCAATGAACACAGCATCAGATAGTTATTTTTCCTGTACTAATATTGACCTTTATTGCATTCACCAGTGTGTTGTCATCATAAGTACAGACACAAAGATGTGTATTTCAATTAACAAACTACAGGTCTATTACATAACACCACATAAATATATCCTTACTCTTGTCTGATCTTTAATTCACCAGTGGACAAATAGAATTACAGGGATATTAGCAGCTGGCTTTAGTTGTGTAGTTTATAAATGCAACTGGATCCACGTTCCTCCCTTAAGCTGTCTTAAAATTATCTTTATTAAAATGGGCCTTATTTAATGTTGTTTACATTGCATTACATAGAATGTGTCAACAGCAAATGCTCTTTCTAATGCCACTAAATACCAAAGAATAGAGAATATCTACCGTATCAGTGATCCTTTGAAGTGTGTGAACATGTAAGGGAGCATCACTGACAACAAGAAATTACAAACATGGTGATAGATGTCATAGCTCAGCAGGGAAATTTTCTTACTTCTCCAACAGATGATATAAACAATTACGTATTTAAGAAAAATTGCAAGCTTGGTAAATCAACAGGACACAGCAATACGGGTAACACTTTTAAGGACAGAAACCACAGAAGAAATCAGAAGTACTGGTGAAGTTGTAATCAGTAGATAAAGGAAGGGACAGCACACACTAATTCTGGGGATTAGAAGTGGAGGTTTATACCCAAGAGAAACAAATACGTATGTTACCTTGAAGTGCATTTTAAACTGACTTTTAAACCCTGATTTTACTTTTTTTCCTTCAACAGAATCTTCATGTGTACTTTATCAAATACAAGGGCAGGATATTTTATACAGTTTGTTCCGTGAGCTTACAGATACCTACTTCAATAAAAGAAATAAAGCATCAAGACTAAAAGCTTTCAATAAAGAGATGAGCTTGTCTGTTCCCACACTCAAATATACATCATGTACTGTTGCTCCCTCTGCAAGCTCAAAGTTCATCTTGCCAAGACCCAACTGTGGGATGTTGGCCTTTATAAGGTGTGACAAATAATATCAATAATTCACAGTAATAAGCAGCAGAGAAATGAGGTTTCATGTGACAGAGGTATTTCAAGTTTGCACGAGTGATGTTCTTTTTAATGAGACAGAGAAAAGAAAAAACTTCCATTGCTTCCTTCTTGAACACACCATGAAACATTTACAAGGGATTCATGTCACCTGCAGCTGACAGAGAATGGCAGTCCCCAAGACTTCCTACAAAGCTGACAGAAGATGGTTGTCTCTGCAGAACAAGTTGAAATGCTCTCAGAACCCAAGCCTTTTCCTCCTTGGTGGTCTCCATAGCACTGCTATGGTCTACATCTCTCACCACTTCTCTCATGACTTCTACCGTGGGAAGTCTGCTCCCAAGATTTCTCAGATGTTCCTACTCTTCTCCTTTCTGGGCTGTCTTCCATAATAGATCCAGAAGCTCAAACAATATTCTGATCTCCTTTCAGCAAGTCCACGGTCCTTCCACTCCTTCCAAATTTCTTTAAAAAACAATGGCCTTTCTTCATGCAGCATAGCTTCTTTAATGAAACGAAGAAATGAATGTCAGTATAATAACTAAATAAACACAACTGAATTCTTTTTAAATGTGTGGAAAGAAAAATCATATTATTATGTAAGTTTCTAAGAAGTACTGAAAATAGTATGTTAGTGAATTTTAATAGTCTTTTTTTCCTATTAAGTCAGAAAGCCTTTCAAACCTGGAGAACGATTAACAGAAGTCTATGCTCAAACCAAATTTAAAAGGATTTGTTTTCATTGTGAGAACCTTGAAGATTTTGGAAGGGCCAAAATCACATCCAATCAGAAAATCCATAGATAAACCTATGAAATCAATGGTAAACTCAAGTGGAAATATACCTCACTCTTGATATTTTGTTCTGTTATTTATTAACAGAAACTGAAAAGAAGACTAAATCAGGTTGTAAAACTTAAGGACTACTTTCTAAGTCAGTTGCCTTCAAAGTGGGGTATGCAATCCATTGGGGTGAGGGAAGAAAGTATTTCTGGACTATTAATAAGTGAACTGATTTTTTATTTTAGATAATGTTTATTTAAACCTTTTCATCTTTATCTTATACATTTTTTAATTTATATTTTTCCATATGTTTCATAATATACATAATATATTAGTACATGGGCACTGGTAGGCCCATTTTGGAGCCAGCTGGAACCAGCTTTGTCCAACAGAGTGTTGCCCCATGTCTCACCTCAGAAAGCCCACCCCTGTAACTCACCTTCCTGCTAGCAAAACTTTACTGTGTAAACCCAAAACACGTGTGTATAATTTATAAATTAACAAATATACATATACTGGGGGTGCATCTCAAAATTTTTTGACTGATAGGAATGTGCAATCAAAAAAAATAAAAACCACTGCTCTAAGTTGTTAGCTGAGGCTCTGTTACACCATTTTCACACAGTGTCTGGTCAGCTTGAAGCTTGAGCAAGAGACATTTGGGCATTTGCTTGAGCTTATGTTCCTCACCTCTATATAGCTGATGTGAGCACCTCCGCGAGCACCCTCATCTCATCCTCGGTCAGGTGCATTAAGCCAAAAGCACTCTAAAGGACCCTGTTTCTTTTTGTTGACTACCGGTGCAGCTGTAAGATGTCCAGTTCAGATGTTGACAGCTGCATAGTAGAGGTCTAAAGATGGGTTAGATGAGTCCTTCTGCTTGAATCCATCTGGCACATACTATCTATGCAGAAACTCTGATTCTTCTACATATATTAAGAGATAGAAGCATTTTCTGATGATGTCATAGGTGACATACAGTATTCAGATTGGCTTTAAAACCTCTATTGTGGATAAAATTTCTCTGAAGGGATTCTTCTTTCAAGTTCCTCCCTTCAGATTCATTTAGATTAATTAAATGAATCTCCTAACAAAATTTGTACTTATTGGCTCTCTGGTTCTTCTTTTTCACTTCAAACAACATTGTAATAGTAAGAAAAGGAGAGGTGCACTGGGTGAAAACAGAAGAAAATAATTAAAATTCTATTAATCTAGTAATTTTAATTGCTGTATTCACAAAGGACTAATCAGCATACTCTCCGTCACTACCAGAAGTCTGTAATCATGAAGTTAATGACAAAAAACCCCAGGATTTAGTGAACATTATTGATTCACTACAGTTCTGAAACTGTTTACACAATATCAGAGAAGCAACCATACAATGGTACAGCTATGTGTCTGTTGCTGATATTTTTCTCTACATACTAAATAGCCACTGATGTATGAGTAGAATGCATTTCCATTTGCAACATCATGTTCCTTTTTCATATAAATATGTTTCTTTAATATTAACTCTTCAGAACACTTTATAGTTTTTTCGTAGTGGCTGACCTCTGCCTTCTGAAAAAGCATGTTAAGAGTGACAAGTTGTTCTGTAAAGGATTATCACAATTTGTTTCTTTGGGTTTATTTATTTAACACTTTTATTTCCTACCCACCTTCTCTTTTTGAGGAAGCAGAAGAATGTAAAGAGAGAATTTTCTCCGTTGCCTGGTTTTTCCATTTTTCTTCAAACTGGAGGTAGGAATATGATGTATTCTAGGGATTCTGAGAACAGCATGCTGACCTGGCTTAGCATTTATGGCAAATGCTCGATTTCTTACATTTAAAACAGTTTTTTCTTTTAGTAGTTTGATGTAAGAAACTGTGTCTGTCACCACTAGTTGTTCAGTAGCATGACTATATCCAATGAGCCAAACCATCAATACTATAACTGCTCTGTCATATAAATAGTAACTAGTTTTAAGGGCAATCATGATAAAATATTGTCCTAAAGGTAGACCATTTACTGAGATCCTGATAAAATGCCTGAAGCCCAAGACTGAAGACTATTACTGCACAATAAAAGTAACACCTCTATCCAGGGGGAAATATTTTTATACAGCTATAGCTCAGAAAAGTCACCACCTCATTTATTACAATTTTCTGTTTCTTTCTTTTAAAATGAATGGTGTAAATCTTTCCTGGACAATTCTCTTAAACAGACTTGGTTGAATTATTCATTCTGAGTAATATTAGTTGTCAATTTAGACTTTTTTTTTAATTCAAAACCCTCTGCAACCTGATCTGGAAATGAAATCTTGGCCACAGTTAAATCAGTGGGAGGTTTACTATTTACTTCAAAAAGGCCCATCTTCAACTTGTAGATGTATGATCTGTTCAAAATAAAATATCCTGTTGATGCATATGAGACTGAGGAGGTAAAGCTTCAGTCTTACACTCAATTAGGTTTTCTTTTAAAGTGTGTTGGGTTTTGTTCTTTAAAAAATACCCTAAAATGTATTAGTTTAATAACTCTTAAGTAATGGTAAAGATAATTGTATGACTCCACCTGACAAGTCCTCAGTCCACCATCACACAAATGTATTCAAGTAGAAACACATAAATTACTAGGGAAAAAAGAGTGAAGAGCTTTGTGCAGGTTAAAACCAGCTCTCCAGAGTGTACTGTTGATGCTTAAACAGCTATTGTGAATTAGTCAGAATTCTCTAAATTCTAGCAGATCAGTAAGAAAAGGTCAAATTTAAAAGCAAAGATCATTAGTAAAAGGAGTGTGATCATTAACAGCAAACAAAAGCTAATTATTTTAATGCACCCTTATCTAAAATGAAAAAAACTAAACCCCAAACCAAACAAACATTAGAAAGAAAGAAACATCGCAGGCCAAAACAGAGGAGATTTCCAACACATTTGAGAACCTGATGCAAACTGGTCTATGTATGACACCCATTTCATAACTTCATGATCCAGGAGACGACAAAGGGCAGAGTTAAAAGAAGGCAAGAAGTTACCTCTGGAAGTCAGAGAAGGGCAATAGTAATCTGTCTCCTTAACTAGACCATGATGTTGTGAATACAAACTTCAAGTTATCTGGAATCTGTTCAAAGCAGCTGCCATATAGGACACTTTTAGAAATAATAGCACCACCCCACCCCAAATAATCTTATTTCCTTTTAAGTAGATATTCAGAATTTCAGCTGGTGTATATTTAATTTGTAAAAAGGCAATTTTAATTTTCTAAAATACCTTTACTCAATCAGTTTCCCTAGGATATGAAATGTCAGCAACAGTCATACGAGCCATCTCAAATTTTGTTTCACCCATTTGTTCTGTACAAAGCATGTTAAGCTTTTGAGGTTTTGTTCATTTCATTCTACAGTAAAAATACAGGTCCTGAAATATCACACTGAACTAATATGAATGGAAGAACTTACGGGCTTATGGTGAGGCATATTTGTAATTAAATTATTTTTTCTAATCCTGGAAAGATTCTTAAAATTCATAGCTGTTTTAAATTTCTTCAGGTATTACTTTGAAAATTATTTGAAGTATATTAAAAAAACCTAAACCAAAACAAAAAAAAAAATTCCAACTGCAGCCAGTGATATTCTTTATAAAGATACAAATAAATTTACAAAAATATGTGATTTCTTGTAGAAAATTCTCTCAGTGAGGTTAAATGCAAGGTTATAAGAACTTGACAATGGAGAGCTAAAAACTAAAGAAACCACAGAAAACTTATGTATCTTTTTTCCCCTTAAATTAAAATATATTATTTAAGAAAATAATTTTTCTTCTTTTTTAAGGAATGGATGGTTAGAGCATCTGTTCTTCCCATCAAATTGAATCAGATGAAGGCAGATTCAGTACAGTGATATTTAGTGAAGCAATGTTGCTTGTGGAATGGAAGCCCAACTCTGGACTTCAGAGCATAATTGGGTCTTGTGACCCAGCTGATGATCATTGAACCAGAACATCTTGACTGCTGGGGCAGTGACAGCTTTGCAACATTCAATAGAGGGAGAAACCAGGTGATGACAGATACCTTAACAGAAATCTGGTGCTTGCTCAAAACAAATCTTGGTAAACAAGTGTACTGGTTTCAGCTGGGATAGAGTTAATTGTCTTCCTAGTAGCTGGTGCAGTGCTGTGGTTGGGATTTAGTATGAGAACACTGTTGATACCACAGAGATGTTTGGGTTGTTGGTGATCAGTGCTTACCCTAAGGCAAGGGCTCTTCAGTTTCCCTGTGCTGCCGGTGAGCAGGGGCGCAAGAAGCCGGGAGGGAGCAGGGCCAGGACAGGTGACCTGAACCAGCCAAAGGGGTATCCCACACCATAGAACGTCGTGTTCAGTATATAAAGCTGGGAGAAAAAGAAGGAAGGGAAGTGTGTTTGGAGTTACGATGCTTGCCTTCCCCAGTAACAATCACGTGTGCTGGAGCCCTGCTCTCCTGGAGGTGACTGAGCACCTGCCTGCCCATGGGAAGTGGCCAGTGAATTCCCTGTTTTGCTTTTCTTGTGTGTGCAGCTTTTGCTTTATGCATTAAACTGTCTTTACCCCAACCCAGAAGTGTTCTCACTGTTACTACTGATTCTTTCCCCAATCCCACTGGGGGCAGGGTTGTGGGGGAGGGGACTGAGCAGCTGCATGGGGCTTATTTGCCAGCCAGGGTTAAACCAAGACAACAAATGATCTTGAAAACTGCGTATTTGATGATGGAAGCATTTGGGGCACACTACTTAAATAAGCACAAGTTCATTCAGCCTGTTAAGCTGCCAACTTCCAATTTAGCCATATGGGAGGTTTCCAGTTGAGACACTTAATAGCCCTAACAATTTGCTGTTCTAGAGAATGAACTTTTCATCTTGGCTTATCAAGACAACCATAAGGGTTACATAAGTGGATACTATTTTATTCTTATGGTCAAACTGTACTGCATCAAGTTGCTATTTTAGACTTTAAATACACTATATTCTGAAGTAACGAATCCAGTTCTTGGCTTTGAAGGTGATGGTAATTATTTACCACTATAATGTGAAAACATACAATGATATATATCATATCATGACAACATACACACTTATGGAAAAGCCAGAAGAAAGATTTTGGACTGAAAAAAACCCTGATGCCCCCACCCCCACCTTGGCTCCATACAGAAATTTTCAAGAAGATTTGAGTATTTTGTTTATCTATTTTTGCATATCATAATATATTTTTTCTAATTCTGGCTTCGTGTTTTTCTGTATTTTCATTAGTGAGTATCCAGTTACCACACACAGTAATTGAAAAAGCTCAGCAACTTCCAGAAAGGAACAAATTATTTGTCTTCCCTTGGTGAGGGTAATTATATAGGGAGAAAGGTAAATATCCTTTCTGTCTTTAAATTATAAATTAATATGTTTACTAGCTTCTTTAAACTTTTGCATTATTACTTTTTAATTCTTTCTGTAATTGCTCTTTTGCTACCTTTTCTGCTTCAGAGCTATATTGTTTGTAATATTATGGCATTGTTCATGATTCTTGCAGTCAGACTCAATTAAGAGAAAATCAGAAGTAAACAGGGAAACACAAAGACACAAAGCATAGGATTAACCTGTAGAAATGTAGTGGTTTAGTAAGTAAATTTATATAAAACTTATAAAATAATTGACAGCATAATCAATTCTGACACTGACACTTCTACTGTCATCAAACAGCCCCATTTTTCTCCATTGTCATTTTTAATGATTATTTAGATATTGCAAAGAGAAAGTGGCAAAGCTATGTGGTATTTTAAAAACAGCTGCTTCTTGCATCCTGCTCTGCTCACTTCAGTATTTTTTTTAATCCCCTATTGATTTCTCCTTAATATTTTGTCATATCCTTTCAACTATAAGATCAAATAGTTTATTCTGTAGGTCAAACAAAATTTGTTGTTCATTACCCATTAAAAAAACCCAAAACCTTGTCTTCAGAATCAACGTGCATTTCTTATTTTAGGGCAAAGAAAGTTCCAGAAAATAACTTTTCAGTTGAGATTCATGTAATTCCCATTTTAGCTGAGAACCAGCTGGTGCCTAGGCTAAGTTAGTTATCTAGGGTTCATAGCTGGTGATAAATAGGCATCTCTAGAGAGCAGTTCACCCCCTTACCTTAAACACATTACAAGGTCTGTTTTGTAATGGGATTAATTGCTGTGTCCTAGAGGCTTTTCCCAACAACTAAAGAAGCTACTATCAACAGCGTCCTTCACTAATTTTACTCAAGACATGACTTCTTCAAAAAAATAATGACAAGCTAAGTGAGAGAGAAATAAATAAAAGAGAGAAGAGGAAATGCATTCATTAAGGAGGGGAAGGGGGAAGGGTTCTGTCAATTTTTCAATGCACTGTAATTTTCTGATCACTGTGGAAAAAATATTCAAAGAATAATGGCTCCTAAGTAATACTTTAAAAAAGTGATTTTAGAAGATTTCTTCACACCATTCCTGTTTTTGAAAAAAAAAAACAAAAAAACCTGCTTTCTGCAAACAAGAAATGAGCTATATACTTAATTGTGTTATTTCTTTATTTGCTTATATGCCTTTTTTCCCTTATGACACCTACATACACTTAACCTTAAGAAGAGCCCCAGGTTGAAACAGGAAAAAATTAGACATTTCCACTGTTTACTTAAAATGGAAAAACACCCAGCACAGAAGGCAGAGCATCTAATATACTCTACTATACATCTGCCCTGAGGAAATGTAGCTAAACATAAATTATTCCATTGCATCAAAGTGGTTTTAGTTTAGATGTGAGTGAGGGCCATGAGGGGCTATATTATTGCTGCAGTTGCTAAGACATCACAAAAAGCAGAAGCAAATTATATTAGCAAACTGTGGATTAGGGATGGGTGAGCCAGTTTAAGAAAACAATTTGTATCTACCCTGGAGAAAGAAACCCTAGGGGAAGTTTATTAAGGCTGCAGTATTTAGGGGACTGATATATGCATGTTTCTCCTTATTTAATATGCTTTCCAGCAGGATAGAAAAACTCTTTTCTTCTCTCTTGAGGGAAAGAAACAAATTGTGTCTAATTAATTTGTTAATTAATGCTTCTTATTGACAGCATCATAGTCCTGGTCATGTATCATCTTAGATCATTATTTTTATCTAAGACAAAAAGAAAGAAATTCTACTGGGACCAACAATACGAAATGTTAATAAACATTGTTTTGAGAACATCATTCAAAAAGAAAGGAGGAAAGTGAAATAAATTGTTCTGGTTTGATATGTCTTGTTATGTGTTCAGAAGGGTCCAGTAATTACACGTACTACTATAATTAAACTGTATTTTTGTAACTGACTGAATATAGTGTCTAAAAAGTTAGTGGAATCCTACAATATAGTGAAAGATAGCAAAGAAGAGTAGAAAAACCAGAGACACTTCCTACATTTTTTTGCTGCACCATCACTGTCATATGACATTTATGCAGCATTGAAAGTATGAGAGATATTGTGTTCCTCTTCATATCCCGCCTGAGACAAAAGAAGCTGACTAGAGCATTGCAATTATCACTATTTAAATGACTCCCCCTCATCCCTAAAAAAAATTAGTACACAAAATCAAAAGTCCTGGGCAATGGGATTTCAGTAAGAATTTTTTATATATATTTTGTCCAAAGCCTTTTATATATTTTGAATTAATTGAAAAAAAAAAATTTACAATTTCACACATTAAATTTTATATGAAATTAAGGAAGAAAGAATTGCTGTTGGGATTATGAAATTGCTAAAGAATGAGGTAAATGAGAAGTAAAAGAGGATTGTGTTGAAAACATCTGTATTAAAATCCCAGTGAAGTTACACACAAACCACTTCAGGGCAATGCTGGATCTGATATTATTTAACATTTATTTATGACCTACTTTAGGGAAAAGTTACAGACCCCTGGCACAACAACTGGCTGTAAAAGTCAATGATTCAGGATGAAAATATAAAGGGCTTTACTGACCAGACCAACAAGCTTTTGAAACAGAAACAGGAGAAGGAAAAGGTACAATCTAATTTTTTTGAAGGCAGAGCTTGATCAGTCTACACAAAGGCTTATGTAATGCTGTTACCTGTTTTACCAGGGCCCCAGGGCTGATGACTCATATTGACTTTTCTAGACATTTACTTAGTCTTGCTTAGAAAATACAGTCACCCAATCTGTTCCTCTTTCTGATTTACTGAAGAACTGAACACTCTGTGAGTGTTTATCTGCTCTCGTCATTCAGTATATCATAACAAGAGGATCTTAAAGTGTCAGCTTTTTAGTTGATGCAGAAAAGTGAAAAAAAGATCCATTGCATCCCTTTTAAGTGGCAATTAGATAGAGGCCTCAAAAGAGGTTGACCGGGTGATGTTGCAAAGGTTAAACTTATCTTGAAATAGCAATTTGAATACAGAATATCACCAATAAATTCAGGGAATGACTTAAAGCTTGTCTTGTGCAAGAGGTGTAGGGTAGTCATTAATTTTATGCTGCATGTGTCTTCCAAATATGCCTTTTTTCTTTTCTTCAACAGAGGAAGAGGGAGGAGGCTGTGGTGGCACATGAAAACTAAGCATTTGCTGCTTTAATATGAAACCTGTCGTAACAGGTAGGCAAATGTAGCTGATTATTGAGAAATCCCATCCCATGATTTTTCTCAAGGGTTCTTTCTCTTCTTTTACACCCCTCTGTTAGCTCGCAGCTTAAATGCCAGTGAGCAGTTAGTTAAGGGGGTAGGAAGGTCTACGTGACACAGAGGAATTTCTCCAGGGATGAAGGTAGCAGCATTCCCAAGCAAGAGCCACATGACAGACCTCAGAGGATATACTCAGCATTGCAGACCACATCACACTCACTGCTGGCACGGCGCAGCTGCTGAGACACGGGCTGCTCTTTGTGTGGACGTGTAGATGTTCTGCTGCAATACAGAAACCTATGAAACTAAAAAAGGAGAAAACAATGGGCAAAAGCTTTATAAGCCTGTACAGTATTTTACTGTGGCTTAGTGTTTCTCACCTTACCATCTGCTTTTCCCTTTTCTACATTCTGATATTATGGTAATTTATTTATAAAACAGCACAGTGCTAGAGTACCAGAGAGATATTCTGAAAACATTACTGCAGATAGGCAAAAGAGATTAATTTAGCTTTCCTTTGAGATACTGGGAGACTGAAAATATTGAAGTGCTGTACTACACAATCCCCCTTATGAACATTTATTTTAAAGGTTCACACAAACTCCCTAAGGCAATCTGGGAGGAAAAAACATAATACATGCTTGTGGAGATCTATGAAGTCTGTAGAGATTACAGTGAAATAAAGCAGATGTATGAAAAATTTTCTGGTTAGGAGTTATTCTAGTAATGGATGCTTCTTACTTTTTTATTTCTTCGTGTCTGCATCTTCCTTCTGTTTTGCACACCTCTATTTTCCTCACAGAGATACAGAAAATTGTTTCTACAAGAAAAATAACAACCAAGTACTTTATAGATCATGAATGTAATTATGACCTCACTATTTAAAGATTATGAGGCTTCTATAGGAAAGAAGAAATTTTGGTTGATAATGCAGTAGTTTGATTTTTAGTTTTCCTTTCATTAGAAATTGAAACAAACAAGAAAATGTTGAATCTACCATTACGGGGTGATGATCATGTCAGGCTGTTTGGTTGTGAACCTTGCAAACTTAGATGTGGTAGTCCTTGTGTTCCTGACAGGTGGGACATAACAGTCCCTACATTTCAGGAGTACAAGCCCTAAAAACACCAACAGGATAACATTCACAACAATTTCTAACAGGATTCACAGGAACAGCCTATCTGAGTGACTGACTTGGAAGCCCGAGTTTTGCTGAAGTTGGCAAGCTGGTGAGAAACACTGGAAACTTACTTGGCAGGAACTGCTTGTGAATGTATATCGGCTGGATCTCTGGTTTATACTGTTCGACTTTTGTCTAATGTTCTGACTTCCTTAAACTAAAGAGTTTTGAAAAACCATACTTTGTAATTAATTCAAGACCTCATGATTATTTAGTTGCCAAGTCTTTCTTCTTTTGAAGGGTGGACGATCCTACCTTCTCCTGTCTGATCCCATATACAACAAGGGTAATATCAGGAGGAGTGATGGCAGCCTGAGGACCAATCTGTTATGACTGGATTTATCCCAGATGCCTTTCACTTTGAATAAATGAGACTAATGGGTTCATGAATGAAGCCAACTCCATTGTAACAATTCTCAAATAGACACAAACACTGTAATGAGGAAAAAGCTTTCTGCAATTTCTGGAGATCAGTGAGCATCACCTCTTTGAAAGCAGGATCTGTCACTGACTCTTCCATAATTACCATCTGTACTGTAGATTTAATGACACTAGGAAAGCAGTTGCTTGCTCCTGAATTCTGAAGGATGTGCAATACAAAACTCCTGAGTGTCTGTTATGTAACTTGTTAAAGCAGAGAAAGAAGGGACTTTTTTTTAAAAGAAAGTAAATCATCACAAGATAGTCTGGTAAATTTCAGATCAGTCCATTTAACCCCAATATATGTCAAATGTTAGAAAATGTGGTTAGTTGTCAAATTAGTAGAGAAATACAAAATAAGGGAGAAGTATGATCATGAGAAATGAACAAAAGAGCTATCTTTCAGAAAGAAAGCATATTTCACAAATTTATTAGAATTATTTTAAATTACTCAAGAGGCACAATGAGTTTAGTCACGTGGATTTAGTGTACAGAGTTCTTTTATAATAGGCTTTTAAAGAAATTAAGCTGTCTCAAAATAGTAGGAAAAAATTCTCTCATGCATTAGGTAATGGTTAAGAGAGAGAAAATAAATTATAAGAACAAACTGTTTCATCAATGAAAGGTGACAGCCAGTCTCAGGTGTCCGTGCTGTTACTTGTGTTATTCAGAATATTCTAAAAGGTAGGAATAGTGAGGTAACCAATCTTGCTGATGATACAAAATTTGTATGAGGAAATAAGTATTTCTGGTTGAAAAGTCACAACTGGACATCACAACACTTATTTGGCTAGGTTGTTAGAAGGCAGAATAAATTCCATATCTGTAAAAGCAATGTAATAGTTATGAAAAGGAGATCAAGGCTCACATAATTTTAATGCTATTTGTTTGCTACTGGGAATCACAAGTTGTCAAAGATAACGAATAGAGGTTTTTTGGTCAGTGCTGTTTGAGAATTTGATGCAGGTATTTTGGGGTGTGATAATGATACTCCTCTGGAGCAGGCAGAAATTATATGGTACAAGAGAATGTGAAGAAAAAGCATGAGAAACAAATAAGATACAGACAGATAAAAGGAGAATAGGGAAGTACTTTGAAAGTAGGAGATTCTAGAAGAAACTCATGCAATGTCAGAAAAACAGAAAATAGATATTGTATCCCTCTACTTATGTGTCATCAGTAGAGGTTTTGGAGAATGAAAGTATAAGTGAATTTTAAAAGGGATTAGACAAATTAATGAGGCATAGGACAATCAAGGTATTTTACAAAAAACAATTTGGATACAATTTCCAAGGTAGGCAGCCCTTAACAGATGATTATTGGAATCTGAGGAGGTATGCCAGAGAGAGATTATTCGTTATCTGGTTTTTAGTTTAGGATAAAAATGAAACTGCCAACTAATTTATCAGAGTGGCTTTTATATTCTAATGTAATAAAATGTCTAAAAATCCTTCACCTTGTCTTTTATTTTTGCACCCAGGAAATCACTGTGAAATTACACTATATAAATGATATCTGTCCCTCTGTTTGCAAAAAATAAATGTGAATTCTTCACTAAAAATACACTTTTAAATCCACAGTTTATAGGCAAAAGGAATAGATAAGATTGTAAGAACATATTCACCTGAGGCCTAGAGATAATAATTTTAGTTATATTTTCATATTTTTTGTTTGTAGTACGAAAACTGTTTCTGTCATAGATTTTATATAAAATTTGTTAAAAATATAAAGTTGGGACATATGCAAGTGGTGGGGTTTATGGAAGTGGTAGGTTTTATGGAACCGCAGTACTTATGGAATGTTTATTTTTCATTTCATCATTGCAAAATTTTAAATTAGTAGTTTAAATTTATCTTTGACAAGAAGGAGCATTTTGAAAAGCTAATTTCCTATAAAGCAATTGCTTTAAAGCAATACAACTTTTTTAAGTTTAACTTAAGTCCAGATATTTTTCTACAATATTTGCAGTTAATAGGAATACTCCCCTGTAGGAAAAAACCCTAGAACATTCAGTTTATCTTTAGCAGAAATCATAAATTAATATATTAGATGCATACTTTCTGAAAGATTATTTAATTACTTAGGTTTTCAAGTCTATCTCAACATTAAAAAAGTGGCTTTTATTGCACATTTATTGCACTTACAGTTAAATATTCTTCTTTTCCCTAAGTTTATTAATTACTAAATTTCAAAATTTCCAGCTGTGAATATTATTAGATTTGATTAATTATATAGAATTAATGCTCAATTATAATAATTATAATTATATGTATAACTATGCATATAATTATATTTGTAATTATATGTTACAATAATCTTGCATTATACCAACTACATTTATAATTATATATTATATAAGATATCAAAAAATATTTTTGATTCCCAGAAAATATAAAGACTGAATTTGGGTTCATGTTAATTTTCTTTTATTTTGCCTGTTATGTAGTATAAACAGACATGATTTTTTGATATGAAATAGTCCAGTTCCTTGTAAGAAAATTCTGAAGAATACAGTACTAACAGAGACACTGTTTTCATATGTGTCTTCTGCAAGATGATACTGAAGTTTGAAGTAATTTTGATATGTCAATGCATTTCAGGTTCTTACAGAAATGTGCCATCATCCAGAGTGCTGCATTTACCTGAAAAATACTCTGTTGTTAGAGAACTAATTTAGAGACAGGCTCCCTTGTCCAATATATTATGCCTAAAATAGGCTTCTTACAAAATTCATATTTAGAGGCCTAAGATAAAAAAAAAATCTCATTATTTGTGGTGTGATACAACATCCAGGATACATGCACACTCATTTATGAAGGACATTTTATATAACTAGTCAAAATAACTCCAGAAACATAAGCAATGTGATTTCCTTTCCGATGGCCTCAGAAAGTAGGTCTCTGAATATCACTTCACACTGTTGTGTTTAGAAACAAACTTACTGGGATTGGGGTACCTGAGACCTAAAGGGGCTCAGCAGTCTTCCCGACAGAAGGCAGAGGTCATGTAAAGAAAGAGGAATCTTGTACCTCGGGTAGACTTGAAAGTTGAATGCGGAACCGTACGGCACGTATCTTATTAAGTACCAGTGAAGATCTTTCAAGTCATGAACACTAAACCCCTTTGAAATCAGGCCATTTCTTTCCGCCTTTAAACCAGAAATCTTGTAAGATAGCAGAAATAAAACATGATGGAATCTGGGCTGCTGGCTTTCTTGTTCAGAGACCTGTTCTGCAGTTGCCTCACTGACAAGGTGGCAAGGAGATAGATAACGTGACCAGCAGTATGTCCCTACAGAAGCCATGTCCTTTAATGGCTTCCCTGCCTTCAGACAGCCCACGAAGCCCATCACCCTTGCTTGCATTTATTCTTTTCAAGAATTCAATATATGGCTTTTCAAGGCATGATCCCTGGTGTCTTTCTATTCCTGATGAGTAAGGCTTTCATTTTTGTTTTAGTAAATGTTTTACAGAAATTGTAATACACAGTAAAATAATGTGGGGTTTACATCATCCAGACTCCTTGTGACTTCTTTTATGGTATTTTAATGGTGTTCATTATATAATTTTTTCAGTTACCACTTTATGTAAATAACACTTATGGCAAACAGATGAATTTTTGCAAGAATTACTGTAATTTAAGGAAGGGAATTTTTGATAAGGAAATTATTATTTTATGTTCACTTTTAAACTTCTATCAATTTTTTTATCAACACATGACCACAAACACACATGCACATATGTATATACATATACAGATCCATACACATGCATATAGATCTATGGAAATGAAAACTGGAAAAAAGTAATGTATAAAGTGTTCTGGATATTTTCCCTATGTACTTTCAGTGTCCCAGATGAAATATTTTTTCCTTCACATCATTCTTTTTATAGTGCAAGCATATCAGGATCTCTACCCATAGCTCAATGTATAAACGTCATAGAATTTGTCATTGTGATGAGCTTTCTTGATGATTGAAATAACATTTTCCAGAATACCCTTTAATTGCTATATTGTGAGAGATGAAAACCTAAGCTAAACATAGCATGTTTTCTTTTCACTTCCCCTAATGTAAAACAGTAGAGAAACTAAATTTAAACAGTAATCCTCAACTCAGACTTGGTGCCTTCGCCTGTATTTTAAGTGTGATCATTTCCACAGTAATTAAAAAAAAATGCCTTCTCCATATTGTTGTGTATGACAGCTAAGAAAACTATCAGAAGTCCCAGATAAAGGGCATAATTTTCACCTTGGTTTCAACTTAGAAGACACAGAATGAGAGAAAACCTGACCTCAAAATACTTGTATGCTAAGCATCTTACACTTCACTAGCTCAGATGTAAAGCCTGCGTGATGACTGTAGGGAGCTGTTTTCATATTTACTTTTTAGTTTTCTGAACAGCTTTTTGTGTGCAGTTCCTGTCTAACATTTCTGATATCTATATTTTTAATTTAATA
>JAVJGJ010000014.1:34553050-34569689 GCA_035590215.1 Microhierax caerulescens | reverse complement strand
TGCTAAATTTACTATGCAAACTCAATTTGAAAGGCATGAGGCACCTTCACTATAGATTTCAAAATGAATTAGCATAATAAATACAGTATAGGCTTCAAATCTGCCTTTTAGGGGAGTATGACAGATGTGTAAGCCATTTCTACAGTAAGTCTGCTCTGAATAATCAGAAATGCTCCGGAGCTCAAAGTTGAGGTCATAGGAGGACATATAATAGCTAAAGGTAATGAATAAAGAGAAAGAAAATCTGTCTATATCCTTCAGTTACTTCACATATTAAAAAATTTTAATGATGCATTCTTCATGATTTATGCTTTTAATTGCCACAGGTTCCTTGGTCCATGGAAATCAATAAAAACTTTACCATTGACTTCAGTGCAGCCAGATTTTCACTCTGAGTTTCCTAGGTTATGACATTTTGTTTGGGATCTTTGCCAACATTTGCAGGACCCAGATGGTGATTACACAGAAGGATTAACTTTTAATCTGATTTTCTTTATGATTCTTCATGAGAAACAATGCAAGATACAAGGGTCATCTTGGTGTTTATTTTCCTGAGGAAGTTAGTCTTGTATCATCACTAAATTTGTCCCAATCCAGAATCTTTTCAGTAGTTTGTAATTTCAACCAAATAATGCAATTATAAGGGTTTAAAAGCAGTGAAAATCAGCAAGCAAATAAAGGAAAGTGAAGATCTTGAATAATGATCATGCTGGAAAAACTGACACAGCATGGGGATGTACACAGATATCAACATTCACACTATTTCAATCCAAACATATGAATAGGAAATCATGCTTCACAGTTTCCTCTGCTTATACTACTGTTTGGGTTTAGTTGATGAAAACATCAAGTTTTCACTATGAAAAGATATATTTGCATTTTTATCCTGTAACTAGCAGAACTATGAGATTCTGTGATTTTTTCAGGGTACTTCATCCTACAGTCCTACCAAACTATATAAAAGAGTTTGTAAAATAAAAATTTTTCCTTGAGATGTCTAGTCTCAGCCAATCATGACATATAGTCAAGGCAACAAGACAAAGATTCATTGCATCTAACCTAGATGTCTTTAAAAGATAGGGTAAATTTCCCTTTGAAGATGGCCAGCTCTCCATTACTAGAAATTATTCTGAGATAAAAGATTAAAACCATCTTGAGTGCCTAGAGATGAAGATAGATGTTCAGTAATTTTTTTTCAAATTTGTAAATGATTTTATATCTAAATCTTCTGTGAAAGCAATAGAAGTAATCACTTAATCTTACAATGTAAACTGATCTGCATCTTTAAATACCCAAATATCTTTTCACATCTACATTATAAATTTCTCAGTATTATCTTTGCTTGACCTCCGTTTAACTTTTATTTATAGCCAATTAATTGTCTTTGTCTTGCTCCACACTAAAGAACTAAATTTTGCTTTGTAAGAATGTTAAATTGCATGCTGAGGTACATTTTTTAAATGCAATATTGACTTATGTATTTGAAATTCACACCACTGATTAGCTGTGCAATTCAGATTTTGCTTCTGGCAAATGAGCAGTCAAGCTGAAGGTAACTTTCAGGAATTTTATCACTAGTAAAGCTTGATCACTGCAGCATTGACAGGAAGCAAGCACAATGTAGGCATGAAAACAGTTGAAATGAACACACTTAAGAACAGGAATTAATATTAAATGCTTTACAGTGTTGTCCCACTTCTGTTTTGGTACAAACAACAAGGAGTATCTGAGGATGAGTTATATGTTTTTCACTGGGTAAGAATGAAACACGAAGTACATGAAGCACATTAGAGGAAGTTTTCAGTGGCACAGGGAAAGTCAAACAGACCCCTTATTTTCAGCGGCAATCTGGAGATAAAAATCTGTGACAGGCTTTTGGAAAGCTCCCCCAAAACACAGAACCCACTCATCCTTCTGAAGTAGCAAAAAAACCCCATAGAATAGCTGTGCTCTTCAGATATATTTTTTGTTTGTTTCTTTGACAGTGATTGATAACGCTGAGCAGCTTTGTTCTGTGTCATCAGCACGATTTATATAGTACAGTGACAGTATTACGCCTTTTGAGGTACACAACAAAATATCAGTTTCTCACAGTACACATCTTACAAGCTGGAAAAAACCTGACACTTGAACAGCTTGAACTCAGATGGTGGGTGAAAATGCTGGTGTCGTGGCTTAACCCCAGCTGATAACAAAGTACCACACAGCCACTCGCTTGCTCCCCCCCTCACCCAGAGGGATGGGGACAGGAACCAGAAAGGAATGTAAAAGTCAAGGGTTGTAATAAGAACAATTTAATAATTGAAATAAAATAAAACAAAGACAAAACCATCGAAACCAATAATAATAATGATAATAGCAATAATACCAACAATAACAGTTATAAATGAAAAGGAGGGAGAAGATGAGAGAAATTAAATCCAGAGGGAAGGGAGAAAGAAAGTGATGCACAATACAACTGTGTATAACTTACCTCCCGCTGACCGATGATCAGCCAGTCCTTGAGCAATGACCAGCAGCCCCAGCCAACACTTGTCCCCCTGCCCCCAGTTTATATACCAAGCATGACATCCCATGGCATGGAATACCTCTTCAGCCAGTTTAGGTCAGCTGTCCTGGCTGTGTCCCCTCCCAATTCCCCGTGCCCCTCCAGCCCTCCGGATGGCAGGGCCTGAGAAACTGAAAAGTCCTCGACCGAGTATAAACATCACCCAGCAACAACTAAACACCCATCCATGTGCTGTCAGCACTGCTCTCATACCAAATCCAAAACACAGCATTGCACCAGATAGTAAGAGGAAAAAAATTAACTCTATCCCAGCTGAAACTGGGACAGATGGAAAAGATTTTTTTCCAATATGGATTTGATTTGGGACCTCAGCAGTGGAAAATCCTGGTTCTTTTTCTTAGCTACAGGAGCCAGGCAGCTAAGTAGAAACAATCTATTACTTGCCCTGACACAGTATGTTTCAATGGAACAGCTTTTTTCTTGCTACCCTTTCCTAACCCAAGATAATAGACAGATCTTATGCTTTCTTTAGCTTCTCAGTTGAAAGAAGTGTAAAAAACCCTTTTCAGTGTCTTTCAGTCAGGCCTCAGTCTTCTTGTCATTCAGCTACTGCTTTATGTCTCTTTCTGAAATACTTTTGTGGTAATCTCTATAAAGAAGTCAGGCTGAGGAGTATCATCAATGGAGTTTACAATTCCTCCTTATATAAGAACACTCATGAGTGTTTTAGTTTATTTTGTGACTTTAACACAAAGTAGATGTTTTCCTATTGTATGCCTGCCACAAAATGCCATGTAATGACATCTCTAGCACTATCAACCTCACCATGTCATGTTGATCAGTTAGGTATGGCAAGAGATGTTCTTCTGATTTAGCTTGACTGACTTATGAAGACCCACCTAAACTGATTGGAAGTCACCATCCTCCCACTAAGTTGTGATATTTGAATAAATGAGTTCTGCGAGCCATTTTAGTGCAAATTAAAACAATTTATCTCATCTAACCTGCTTTACACTAGAGAACTGTGGAAACATGCAGGCTCCACTGGGAAAGTGATGACTTGTGAATGAACTATTAATTTCACAAACCATTCAAATTTGAAGGAAGATCTCATCTAATTAAGTCTTTACTCATACTTTACTATACTTTACAACATAAGGACTTATAACATGTTTAGCGGGAGGGAAACAGCAAATTTGGACCAACAAAAAAGAAAAAATACATATAGCACAGTTGACGACATATAAGATACGAACCATGTGCCATAATATTACAAAATTAAAAAGATTTTTTTTTACCCCTGTAAATAATTAGATTTCTGATTATTTTTCTGTTCTATAATGAAAAGAATGCTAGTGAATTACTTGAAATTATAGCCTAAGTGTGGAAATAAGGGAGAGTAATTTTGTGGTTGGCAAGGACAGATGAAAGTGGGAGGTATGAAACAACATTCAAATTCTGCATTAGGGAACAATGGAAACACCTCAGCAATTTCAAACGCCAAAGGAAGTGAAAAGGTGGGAAGCAACACACAGATCAAGTTCCAGCAAGGACATATAGAAATAGTCTACAACTTTTGAAAGGAAACTTTCTAAATCAAATATTGATGATTATAGTCTACTAACAGCCTAAATTGAAGTTCTGTGGGGAAGTAAATACTAGGGAAGTAAACTCAAAAACTTCAGAATAAGGCAGTGCTGGAATTCAGGCACATTGTCAGACTACTACAGGTAAACAAGTTGCCACACATCACAGAAGCCATAAACGTTCTTTGTGAGCATTTTTACTCCTGGAAAAACATTATGTATTTTGATGTGGTTTGTACTCCTTCAATTATGTGCTACTGCAAGTTGAATTACATTGCATTTGTTGCAGGCTCACAGCATATGCATAGGCAGTTCCTACACAGCAGCTGGCAATTGGTATCTTCATAAAGCAAAGCAGCGTGACTGTGGATCTAGTTTATAAAGATAGAACAGGAAAATAGTAGAGGGAAGGAAAACGAAAAGAAACAGCAAAAGGATTATACAAAGAAAAAAGTGCTCTTCTTTTCCTTACATTGTATTATATTATTATTATTATTGTTGTTGTTGTTGTTGTTATTATTCTGTTTGTGATAAACTAAAGCCATTGACATAGCCATTGTCTTTGTGACAGTTGATTAGCAGAGGGATCTGATCGGTGCAGGCTGATTCCACTTTCAGCTTAGGGCTCTTACCATGGCAACACCCCTTCAGATGTTTGGTGTTAGTCACATAAAAGCAACTTCGCAGGACTGAACTACAGAAGTGTTATACATTGAGACATTTTACTTGTTTTAAAGAACATATGCCAGTGTTTATCTTGAGTCTGATAGCACAAGAGCTGCTATGAAGACCACTGGCTGCTTTATAGAAGGTATATTTGCTTGTAAAGGACTGTGATCTGCCAACTAGAGAAGCTTATCAAAGGCCAGTAAGCAGAAAGTGACATGAAAAGCTTCTGTATAAAACAGAAGAGCAGATCTCACTCTCATGGACCTTGAAAATAACTTGTTTAGCTCTTTCAAAGCATTTATAGTGTTTGGAAAATTAGTGATTCCCAGCTGTGATATTTTTCTTTTAGCAAGTCCAAGATGTTTCATTGAGCTATAGAATTTAAAGGTGGAGTTCTGGTTGGTTTTTCTGGGGGTTTTCTGGTTTGATTTTTGGTTGGTTGTTGTTTTGGTTTTTTGTTTTTTTTTTTTTCTTTAAAACCCTGAAAGCTCTTGCATTTCAACAAGGTGTTGCTAATTTACAAAGGAACTAAAGTCAGTGGGCCTTATCCATGATATTAAATAAGTTTGGTTCAATTAATTCTATTTGCAGGAAAGTGAAGCAAAGATTATTTTGTCACTTGGCAGAAAAATGTGCAGTTGTGAATGCAGTAATGTGCACAGAGGTACAGCCCAACTATTTAGGTTGGCTTTTGAGAAAAGAAGGGACACTACAATTAATGAGGACAGATTAATTACACTCCAGACATACTTCTTTCCCTAATGACTGTGAAGAACATCTAGACAAGCAGATATCTACAATGGAAGCATCTAAAGTGAACTGGAATGAATAGAAATTAATTCATTAAGACCTGTATTCATACTCATTCCTTTCATAGAGCTGTACTAGCATCAATAGATACTCTACCGCCTGACTAGAATATGTTGTTTCAGAATATTTTGTGTGTATGTTATCTTTTGAAGAAAAAATACAGCTACACACAATTTTGTCTCCTTCAGATTTTTTGCTCCATGCTGAGAACCAATCTTTGTAAAAATCTTGCATTTGATAACTGCTGCTGACTGGTCAGAGAAGATCCTATGACAAGGAACAAAAAAATAGAATACGATAAAGTGTTTTTACACAAGCAGAGTAGAAAAGCATTTAGTAAAAAGATTCAAGGTAAAGGCTTATTTTTGATTTCCAAACTGTCTCAGAAGATAAACAAGAAGATAAGGTCTTATGGGACCAATGGATCTGTTTCCAAGGTAAAGTCCACAGAGAGATGATGATGAGGTGGCTTGAATTACTTCATCAGCTGTTTGCTGTTTGTTCAGAATCATCCAAATGTTATTTTCCTCCAGCTGTCCTCCACTGATGTAACATTTGTTAAACCCTGGCCTAGTTTGCAGGTCACTACTGTTTTTATACAAACATGATATGTGTCCATATTTCTTCCAACAGAATGCTTTTTAAACTTTATTTTCTTCTTTTTCCTTTCCACTTTTGTTGTTGTTGTTGTTGTTATTGTTTATTTACTTTAAAAAAACAGAATCAACATATGCTTAGGTGTCTCTAGCACCCACTTTGGCTTTTCACTGCTTTCACTTTGACTCTCAGCTGGTATCATCCTCCCTTCAAGATTAGAATACTTTGGCATCTGTGTGTAAAACATCAGTACAGTGGTCATTGTTGAATTGTCAGTTTGTATAATTGCTATATTACACTTTATATAAGCCAAATGTGGGGTTTGTTTGTTTATTCCCCAAAGAAAATATAGGTTTATTGTGGCAAATGTGTGGCAAAAATATAGCTAAATGTGGCAAGTATTCTGCTGGCAAATTTTGACATTTTAATGAAGACTACAATCTTTCCTTTCCTATATTGTGCAGATCAGAGACAATTCTACATCACAGCAAATCCAACACAGTTTACTTGTTCATCTCAAGGACCACAAGAATCCTGATCCCTTAGGTCTGGCTTTTTTAGAGTGATATACCTTCATTTCCTAATGACCTCATTTGGAATTGTAGATGTTTTGTTCCTCTGAATATCTGGCTCAAGGCCTCAGAAGCTCAGACCTAAAATGTCAGCATTGTCTCAGTTGACTAGTCATTACACACATTTGACTTTTTATGTCTACAAAATGAATTTGCTTTTATTTCCCATTTACATTCACCCTCCACAGTCTTTGAAGTAGGTTATAAGTGTCAGCTTTATTATAAGACACACAGATATATATTTGGAGATTGATAATTTAAATATATGGAAATCATAATTCCCCCCCCCCCCCAAAGAAAAAAGGTTATTTATTTATTTTATTATTAATTGTGTTCCAGGACAGGTTTATTAATTCTATGTAAGTACCATCATATTTAAAGTAGGATTCAATCTGTTCAAGTCAGGCAAATAAGTTACACCCACATTTTCCGAACCTCCAAATACACTACTGGTAAACTGAGTTCTCTAGTTCTCTATGGGACAAGGAGGAAAGACAGGTGTCCTGGAAGGAGTCCAGGCAGAAATATGCATATCACATAGATTGTGATCATAAATGCTCACAAGTTTAAAGCAAAGAATAATTGATTTAGAACTAAAGGTACCATTTTGAAAGCTATACCCTTGAGAATTTATCAGCCCTCTTACACTCTTCCATGTTCTGAAAAAGTAAGATTTGAATTCCTGTGTCCTTTCATTTACAATTCAGTAACATTTGAGAGTTACTGTCTTTAGCTTGAAAGTTGATTTGCCTCACATTCCTGAAGTTTAATTCATAAACTATAAAAAGTAATGTTAGACAATGGATAAATATATTACACTTTATGTGGGAAGGTATTTAACAGTTTCTGAAAACAAGAACTGTAGCCACACCTTGCCATCTGACCTTTCCTAAAGAAGTTCAGAGTAATTCAAATATTAAGTCGTACATGAAATGTTCAAGTAATTAGAGACTTTATCTCAGTTACGAGAAAGCAGTAAGGGAAATATTACTTTGTATGTTCTTGCTGTATGAAAAACATGGTACTTCTGAGAAATGTTTGGACAACTGCATATGGGTCTATCTGCTGTGTAAATGTAGTAGGTTTACCCCAGCCAGCAGCCAAACACCTACCTGCATTGGCCAATTTAGGACAGCTGTCCCTCCTACATCCTCTCACAACCTTTTGCCCACCCCCAGTCTATTAGGTTTTGGCAGGGAAATGGGAGGGAGAAGAAAGTCTTGATGCTGTGCAAGGTCTGTTAAGCAATAGCCAAAACACTGTTGTGATTTAGCCACAAATGCAAAACACAGCAACATATGGGCTGTTATGAAAAAAAATTAACTCCATCCCAGACAGACCCATTAGAACGTGCAATCTGCTGGAGATGTAGAAGGGAAGGGACCCTAGCCAAAGTCTCTTGGTTGGTTGCAGAAGGGGTAATGAGATCTGCTAAAACAGAATAACCGCTTAGGTAAAGATTATCTTATAAAATTGCAAACACTTCCGCAGAATAACTCAGTATTTTACAGTTATGAACATTACAACATCTACTATGGGAACAGTAATGATAATATCTAACTCTGCTTTAGCTTGTGGAACCATATGATGGGGTGGTTAATGCCTCTTACTAACCATCCAGACTTATGGGTTTCACTGTCATACTTTTCTCTTGTTGAGGACTGCCCTTAGCTGATCCATTTGTAAATGGGTACTCAACCATTTTGTCATGAAGTTAAGGTAAACATCATACTAGCCATTTGGTCATCTTTTGTGCACCTGGCTACAGAACTGGAGCTGCTGCACACACTTTCAGTGCCTTAGTACCTCCCCAGAGAGCAGTAAAGGGCATCTGGCCTGTTTTCCCCTCTTTGATATTTTTCTGCATGTTTTTATGCCTTATACTGTTTCCCTTGAGAACAGGGTGTGATGTACTAACTTTGGAGTAGGGCCAGGCTCAGAACAGCCTCAGTAGAACAGGAGGAGAAAACAGAATGAGAAAAGGACAGGGAGATCCCTTAACAGCTACCATAAGGGACAAAACTCAATTTAGGGAGAATTAATTTAATTTATTGCCAATTAAAATAGATTTGGGTAGTGAGAAACAAAAAGACAAAACCACATCTTTCATCCCTCTTTTCCCAAGCTCAGCATCACTCCTTCTCTCCCAGCTCCTTCAATCCACCCCACTTAGTGGCACGAGAGGGAGGGGGACTGTCATCAGTATATGAGGGTTCCTCTTTGATGCTTCTTCCTCTTTAGACCTTCCCTCTGCTCCCATCTGGGCTCTCCGTATGAGCTGAAGTCCTTTAGAAAATATCCACCTGTTCTAGTTCAGGGTCATCCATGGCCTGCAGGAGAATATCTGCTTTGGTACCCACAGCAACTTCTTCTTTCACCTCGGTGTCCCCTGTGCTCTTCCTCATGCTCTTTTGTTCTCTCCATCTCTCTCCATCTTGCATTTACTGCTTTTTCTTAAATATATTTTCTCTGAAGAGCCACCGTCTTGGCTAAGGGGACCAGTTGTATCCTGCAGTAGGTTGGTTGGAGGCAGCAGGAACTGTGTCTCACAGAGGCCACCTCTTCAGCTCCTGCTGCCAACAGATGAACACCTGCACCCAACACAGGGAAAAAGTGAAATTACAATCTCCAGAAGGAGATGAAGTAACTTAGTCCTTCCATCTGTGAAAGTCAGGAGATCAGGGAAGGAATCAGTCAGATTTAGTTTGGTTTACGGGACAATTCTGGCCAGCAACCTATTTCAGTGGTTTAGACTTCATATCCACTAAACTTCACCTTTTACTTCCATTTTATATTTTCATATCTAGAGTCTCATAGATAATAACATATTGGTGTTAAAATTGCTGACTTCATACCGGTTGGCAAAAAGGGGTCAGACCTTAGTACTAGTGTTCCCTCTTGCTGTGGTTTTCCTTCCCCCTTCCTTTCCTCAGATGACATGCCAACCATCCAAGAGCAGCAAGTGTGAGTTCATCTAAAGTCAGTGTCTAAGAAACTGACATTCAATCTGATACTTCCATTCTCAGTTTTGGCAAGGTTTTGAATATATTGCACAACTCTCCCTAAAACTTTTAGTAGTTAACTTTCCAGTGGAATATAGACCACATATTTGTAGTTTTCTATGTTATTCTCAAAATCTTTATGGGCAGAGAGGAGAACACACAGCACATGGGAAACCAAAGATTTATTGTTAATATAATTAAGAGCTTTTAATTATTAGTAGTTACAATGATACTATTGCTCTCTCAGTCTTTAATGAAAAACAAATCCCGTTAACAATGCAACAGGTGAAAGCCATTATACAAGAAAAACTTTCAAGTATCTGTTGGTTTCAGGGTCCTCTGGGTCCTGAGGCTTAGATGAGGGTGAGAAACATGGAAGTTATCAGTGTTCTGAAGTGTTCTCTTGGAGTGTTCTGATAGTAATGATAGGGGGTGTGATGTTGCTGTTAATAGTTTCCTCTTCCTTTCTCCAAAGTTTGCTTGAGACCATTTTTACATATTTTATAACACACTTTACATGCTGATCTTTCTTCAGTGATCTGAAACTCCACATTATTTCTGATTTTAAAGCATATGGTGAACACTTGTTCTCTTTCCTTAATTTTACCCCAATGACAGTTTTTTCAAGCTTTTAATTTCATATTAATATCATTAACTAGCTGCTACTGAGTTGCTGATAGCCTTGAGGTTTCTAGGATCATCCTGAACTAACACCTTGAAGCAACACCTCCAAGGACTCTGCTATTATCCCAGGATGACTCAGTCATCCTTTATATTGCATCTCAGCAACAATGCAGAATTAATTTGTTTTTACACAGCATAAAACCTTGATAGTTTTATATTTACCATTTTTAAACAATAATTGTTACACCAGATGTATACAAAACTCAGCAGAAGTAAAACAAACTAGGTAATAGCTGCACATTAAACAATTCTTGTTACAACTAAGCAAGCTAAGATCCAATACAGCCAAGACAAATCTAGACAGAGCCAGACAGTACCTGACCTGAAGTCTGTGCTGTAGTTTCATAACAAAACTGTGGCCCTTTACCAGCAATGGTATTTATTGAGCAACACTATATTAAAGTGATTTAAATTTTGCATCACATTATTACTCATGGAAGAAAAGTAAACCAGACCAGTTTTTATCTCTAAAGGGAGCCAGACTGATAGTTCTTTGTACTAACAGGAATATAAAGATATGGAAATCATTTCAGTAAGAAGAAAAAATTATTTACACAACAAAAGCCTGAGAGTAGGACATGATTCTTGATGACTTTAGCATTGGAAATTATGCTTATTCCTCGTAAATAAACCAAGGACAAAGGTAGTTAGCAATCGCACACATGCTTCTATGATTGCTGCAAAGATATCGTTTGATCTGTCAGTATTAGACATTGTGGTATTGTGATCAATGCTGACAACATATGCATGTGAGAGCTTTAATAAGATTTAAAGAAGCAAAAGAGAAGCATCTTTTTTACTCTGAGAAATGTTAGAAATTGACTATGGAGAGGAGAATAATTGCATAGTATTTTAATTGAATGCATGTAATTCTCAAATAACCTTTTTTTTTGTTTTCAACTGTGACCTACAGAGACCAACAAGATGATTTTGGGAGAAAGGGAGAAAGGTTGGTATTGGTCACTTCGTAAGTAAAGCAAAACGAAAGCAATTTTGTTAGGATATAAAATTTACTGGTATCAGAAGAAGGAAAAAAAAAAGTTAAAGTTTTGTATGATTCATAAATTAATTATATACATGAAGAAGTATTACAGGGATACTATTTCAGGGCTAGTTAGCCTATAGCTGGTAGGAATAACCATTAACATAAATAATCCACAATTGAACCTTGCTAACAAAATACAAAGAAAACTAACCATTATTTTATTTGAATCTCCCTAAATACAGTGGAGGGAGGTGAGGAAACCTGAGAAAAGTGTCCACAGATATAAACCTGAAATCTCATCTATGGGCAGCAGCTAAAAAGCAACAGGTAGAGATGTTAGACTCAGGGGAAAAAAAAAAAAAAAAAAAAAAAAAATAACTGGAAAACTAATAAAAACTGATAAGAACAAAGGATGAACTAAAACTTTGGATGTGTGAATAGTGTGTACTGATGGTGAAACTACAAGGAGTGCTGCAGTATACTGTCTTCAAGCTCCCAGCGCTCCCAGGATGTTTGGTCAGTAGACTAGGTATCTTGCTTGTGTATACCTGCTTAGTTTTCCATAAATTTCAAATATATCCAGTAAAGCTTGTTTGTTAGAAGGTTGTCTTTGTCTTGGTTGTTGACTGCTCATCCAGCCAATTCACAGATGGATCATGAAAAATACGTTGGAAGGTTAGTGATCCAACTGTCATAATGCACAAGTATTAAAGAAAGCAACAAAAGGAAAACCGGGGAGGAACTCTGGAAATATGTTCAGAGCTGAAATGAAGTTCTGAGATACTCAGGCAAAGGAATTACAAGTAAACTCCTGAGTGAAAGGATAGGAAAAGAAGATCTAAAGATATAGATTATCTTGCCAACTTCTACTTTTTTATTCTAATTTAAACTTTATACTATAAATTGACTGAATTAAGCCACTTTTAGGTCAATCAGTCAACCAATTAATCTATTTATCTGTTTACATATATATATATATATATATAATTAGGCATTATTTTGACTGCCTAATTATGTGTATAGTCACACTACACACAGCCTAAGAAAGAGCTGTGACTCTTTGGACTCCCTGTGTTGCAGAGCAGTGATTACAGCGCTGCTGCAGCTAGTCTGTAGTGACGGTGGATCCAGCCTCAGTGAAACTGGATAATAGAGTGGAGGACACTCATCACAGATTCTCAGCAATAGCCAGAAAACATATATTCAGGCTGGAAAAAGCTCCATTCTTCACTACAGAGAGTTATAATGCAGCTCAGTAATATCAGAAAAAGCATTTCTTATCCCATTAAAATGACTGGTTTTGGATTTATTTTTCCTAACCTGGGCTTCTAAAAGGCAGTCACTCTGCCTTTCCTTTGTAGTCATTGAAATAGTTCTGATGAATCATTCTTTGAAGGAAGCTATTTGTGTTTGGTGACTATAAACAAAGCCTAGGATTATTAGATGAGAATTAGACAACAGTTTTTGAGATGTCTACAGTTCATTCCACCCACGTATTAGAAGCAAGTATATGACACAAGTGCATTTAGTGAATCTGGTATAAGTTAATAAAATACAATAGTGCCAGCTTTATACAGAAATGAACAGAAGGTAGAATGGAAATCAGTACATTTCCTTGTCCATTTCATATACAGTGATGAATAATTTGACATAATTTTCTAATGAAGAACGTCATTAACATTCAGGATGGCATTTATCTTTCTTACCTAACTTACTAACTACATCCGACCTAGTCATGCCCGACCCCTCTACAGTATCCACTGTAGTCAGTTGATAGAAATAGTATGGCACAGTTCATGTAAATACACCCATATTCACTGAAGAATATGTGCATTGTACCTGAAAATTCCCATTACTTTCTATGGGCTATGAAGAGGGCTCGTAGTGATCAACCTAGACAGACATGTGTAATCTGCAGACATTAATTTTTTTTTTTTAAGAATTCCAACCTCAGCTCCAAGGGATTTTACTTGCTAATTAATTACTGTACTCATGTTGAAAGAATTAGCAAAACACGAAGCAACCACTCTTCTTGAAAAAAAAACAACAAAAAACAAACACTAAAACAAAACACCTGCCACATAATCTCCCCTTGCCTTTAATAGTTTGAAAGTGTTCTCACTGAAGATGAGGAGAAAACTGTCATGACTTTGGGAGGATTATTTGGCCCAAGTTATTCACAGATTGAAAGGTCTTCAATGAGAAAAGAGGAAGCCATAAATCCAAGCAAAAGATCTGTCTACAGAGGAAAATAACACAAAAGCTGCTCATTAGGACTGCCTTTGCTTCTAGTTTTCATGCTATAACTCAAATGAAAAGTAATGCAAAAATTAGTCAGTTCTGTTTGCACTCGCTTGCCAAAATATAGATAGTTAGTTAAAGGAACAGCTGTTGTTGTGTAGACAAGCTGCTCTGTAGAAATTAATTGTAATTATTAAGAATAATCCTGACCTGGGTCAGAGATGTAATGACTTAAGTTCCTTTCTAGACACTAACCAGACAAGTCTTTCCTTCTCAAAACTGTAAAACCAAGAAGCCTACTCAGTTTGATGAAAACCTCAGTGATGTTTTTACATGATGGAACTGTTTAAGAGATGTTTGTTTACAGTTAATGTGGGGTTTTTTTTGATCTCTACGAGATTTTTGGTGCAATGTAGGAGGGAGTTGAAATGTTTTCCAAAGCAGAATGAAATTGCAGGTTGCTTCAGGACACATTCTGAGTGTATTACAGTATATTTCCCATCATATGTAGTTTCCTTTATTTTATTTGACAAAATATCTTTGAAAAGTCCTGAGTGCTGCAGACAAAAATGTGCATTCTGATGGGTTTTCTTGTTTGGTGGCATTTTTCTTTTTTAACAGTGGTGTTGCCGTGTCCATGTTAATTGCTAGATTGTATTTATATTTGTAGATATAGGTAGTTTATATAAGTTTTTGCACAGTAAATATTTCTGAAGTTCTGGAAGATATAACCACTTCAAACTTCAAGCCTCATATTAACATTGGGATATCAGGAGAATTTCTTCTACTAACTGAATAAAAAAGAAAATCAGTTTTTTTACACATTTTTTGGCCTGTAACAAAGTTTAGAAAATGAATTTCTGTCACACTGGTTCCATAATTACCCAGGGGTTTTTATTAACACTTTCTTCATAGTGATCACCATCAACTAAAGAGGCAACTTGTGTTAAGTCTTGACATGTGTCAAGAGTAGGTAAAACTTTAAAGAAGGAGAACATTTGGTATGTCCAAATTGTATAAATTACCAGACACCAAAAAAGTTGTTAAGTTGGAGGTCACTAGTAGGATCATTGCAAGACCTGGTAGTAGGGGGAAATATCCTTTGTGTTAGACAAAAGAGGAAAATTATTTAACATTTCTCACTAACTTTCCACTTTCCTCTCAGGCTTTGAGTTCCCCAAGTCCCCTTTACTCTTCTTTGGTATTTCTTCCTCCCTAGTTTTCCTTTTAATTTGTCATCTTGGAATAGACTCGAATCTCTTTTTTCCTAAATTAAGTTAAAAAGAGTTAAGTTTAAAATAGTTCAGTTAAAATTAATAAACTTTAATAAATAAGAATAAAATTATAAACCCTGTGAAAGGTCTTTTTGTACTCCTGGAGGTGATGCAAGTGTCTTGCCCACTGCTCCCTAATTGCCCAGTTTTAATGACCTATATGCAGGAACTTTACATATTTTCTCAAACCAGCTTCAGCTGCATAGTTTCTAAGCACCTTTCAGAGGTGTTTTAAGAAATGTGACTAGCATTTTGGATGTGTGGTCACTTCTGTCTCTGCCCCTCACTCAGGTTACTCCTTCTGTACATATTTGGTAAAAATTCCTCTGTCTCCCAGACAGCTGTATTTCTTTTCTTAATCAATTATTATTATCTTTCCTTTAATGAGAGTTGTGATTTTTTTCCAGTGAAAAAAAAAAGGTGATCATTTATTGGATACAGATAGATTCTTGGCAGTCCTGGGTTAACAGTTGGACCTGATGATCTAAAAGGTCATTTCCAACTTTAATGATTACATGATTCTACAATATTATATACAGTCTCCTACCAGAAAATAATTTCAAATCTAGGTT
Organism: Microhierax caerulescens; assembly: GCA_035590215.1. NCBI lineage: Eukaryota > Metazoa > Chordata > Aves > Falconiformes > Falconidae > Microhierax > Microhierax caerulescens. The sequence goes on along the minus strand of JAVJGJ010000014.1, from coordinate 34,554,188 downwards.
AAAATTGCTGAACAAATTTTGTTGGAAATGTTTCTTAGGATTGATACAAAAACTCAATAATGACAGACTACCTTTTCTAACACTACTCTTCTGTTTGCATGAGATTATAAAAATTCAAGACTGAATGAAATTCCCTTGACTATCTGAAGAAAATTTATCTCACATATATCTGTTAGTAAAACATAATCTTTAAGGATTAGTTATTGGTGTCTAAGGAATTTCTGTTCAGATTTTCATATTATAAATAAACCTTAAAGAACCAGATCCTCATTAAATCAACACCCCAGTCTTAACAACAGAATAAAACCTCACAACTTTCAATAATAATTATAATTATTATTATAATAATAACAACAACAATAATGGTTATATAATTACAACCATAATCAAAGGAGAAAGAAAACCACCTTCTCTCACATGTGCAACGGAACACTTTTAGAAATAATTTTTTGGTTTTGTTGTTGGTGGTTGGTTTGTTTGTTTAAATTTCTTATAAACTTTTAAAATTTGAAACTAAAGAAGAAATTGAACTCAGGTCTTCCATGTCCTAGAGAGATGACCTAACAATTAGTCCTGGCTAGAAAAACAGAATATGAAAATGCCTCGTTGCCCCAGTTATTTGTTTTGTGAATGTTAATTAAATACAGACTTTGCAATTTCTGTCTAAAAGACATACATGGAAATGAGATGAGATGCAAATAATGAAATTATTTCCCTATTGTTACCACTGACCTTCTCAATTTTGGTAAGAAACATGAAAGTGGCTTCTATTTAGTGTAAAAAACTTTTTCTTTTGTTTGTTTGGGTTTTTTTGTTTCTTACATCAATACACTAGTCACACTCAAATCCACTTGTCAGATATTGCTGCTGCTTCTGGATCCTGCTAGGTGCTAGAGTCTTATACTTTGGGTAAACTTTACCCGAATGGCCTGGAAATCACCTTGAACTTTTCTAAAACTCTACTGTTATTATTATTGTTATTAATATATCATGCTGAGTTTTTGTACAGTATTCCAAGAAGGAGGAGAAGCAGTCTGCTTTAAGCTTTTCAGATTCCCTTCCCTCCCTTTCCCTTTCCCTTTCCCTTTCCCTTTCCCTTTCCCTTTCCCTTTCCCTTTCCCTTTCCCTTTCCCTTTCC
>JAVJGJ010000014.1:34502312-34552950 GCA_035590215.1 Microhierax caerulescens | reverse complement strand
CCCTCTCCCTTTCCCTTTCCCTTTCCCTGTCCCTCTCCCTCTCCCTCTCCCTCTCCCTCTCCCTCTCCCTCTCCCTTTCCCTCTGCTCCCCTCCCGTCTCCCGTCCTTTCCTTTCCTTTCCTTTCCTTGGTTGTTTTACTTTTTAAGTTTTGCTTTTTGATGTAAATTTAAGAAAATCTTCACCCTTGAAAAAAAGTCTTTAAGCTTTTTCATACAGTAGATTTTTTAGGTTTTATAGTTTTGTAGTTTTCACCTACTTTTATCTACTGGGTAGTGTGCGTAGTATTCTCTGTGTAAAAGTGAAAGACACATTGACATGACAGTAAAGAAAGCTGACAAAGATCATGTAACTGACTCCTGAGCCAACAAGGGGTACTGATTATCTTTTCCTTTAATAAATTCAATATATTAAATTTCAGAGCATAGTTGATTATCAGATATAAGCAACTATTGACTAAGTCACTGATTTTCTCTTTTTTTCAGGCTGGAACTGACTTTCAAACTGGAAACTACATATTGAAAAAATAAACCCCAGATTAATTTTTTCTTAAATTTATCCATATTAAAATGACCTATTTAAACTGTTCTGATTATAATCAGCCAAAGGAGGGGGGAGGGGAATGGCACAGTAAATAAAGATGATTCTTAATAGGTGACTTAAAAGCAGAGCAGATCTTAGAGCAGACATGTAGACTTCAGATGAATAGAGTCAGGTCAAATGAATCACACCCAGCATAATGATGAAAGAGGTGATTCCTCTGAATATTAACTTCCATTGTTTGTTTCTCTAAAATTCACTGCACGGGGGGTGTTCTCACCTAGTGCTGAAACAAAGCCATTTCTTTTGGGCTGTATAATCAATAGCTATACCTGCTTCAGAAATATCTGAGTGTTTCCAAACAAATGGGGTAGGCTACTTCACATCTGTGAGAGTGTCCATAGATTTTATAAGCTCTGAAACTTGCTTCACACTCATTAGCAGTGATAATAAATCTAATTCAACACTATTGTGCAGCGAAATACACAAAACAGTTTTGTGTTCCATACAAAGCAAATTTTCAAGCAGAGAAACTTGCGTTCGAATAGGCTGGAGAGAAACTTGAACTTCTTTTGTTTTTTTGGACACAAGATACCATCCACCTCCATGACAACTATTGTTTTTAAGCATACTTGCATGGTATGTCATTTGGTTTGGTTGGTTGGTTTGTGGGTTGGGGGGGGTGAGAGATTACCAACCTTATTTTATACATAATCCACATTTTTAAGTTTAGAAACACCACAGCAAAATTAGATGTCATTCTCTTAAGATCTTACTCTGAGCAGATAGCACACAAAACTCCTTCACGAAATATTCTCTAATAAACTGTTTGACACCTTTATTGAAACACACAGAGACTAAAGGTAAAAGCATTTGCCTGAATATAATTTAATATCAGTTCCCAAGGTTAGGTCAAAAATGGTTTCATCTGGATTTGTGCAAAGGAATGTCAGAATACTGATAGGACAATAATACATTTTGGCCTAACACTAAAAAAAAAAAAAATGCTGAAATGATTACTTATTCTGCCAAAGTAGACTCACTCATCCGTGGATATCACTGGAAAGCATTGACTAAACTATTGAAATGTTCCCAGGTGTTCTTAAACACTGGGCTGGATGACTGCACAAATAACAGTCATACTTTGCAATTCTGTGACATTTCCCCTGTATCTTTAAAAACCCTTGAAGCAGTAACAACTCTTTTCTGTACCTTTGAGACTTTTACAAGTTAATTCTGTCTTGCCTTATGTGAAATAAAGGGAACTGTTTAACTGACAATGCCAGAGGAAAATGAAAATTGATATCAACTGAAAATGGCTGAAAGAAGTGTATGTTGCACCTAAGTTTCAATCTAACCAGGATGCATTAGTCAATGGCTCAATATCCAAGGGGAAACCAGTAATGAGTGATGTTCTTCAAGGGTCCATACTGGGACCAATACTATTTAATATCTTCATTAATGACAGATGGAATTGATGCACCCTCAGCAAGTTTACAGATGAAATGAAGCTGTGTGGTGCAGAAAATATGTTAGAGGGTAGGGATGTCATCCAGAGCAGACCTTAACAGGTTTGAGGAGTAGGCTTACGTGAATCTCATGAAGTTCAACAAGGTCAAATACAAAGTCCTGCATCTGAGCCAGGGCAATCACCAATGTCAATACAGACTGGGAGATGAATGGATTGAGAGCAGCTGTGCAGGGAAGGACTTGGGGATACTGGTGCATGAGAAATTAGTTGTGAGCTGGCCATGTGTGCTTGCAGCCCCAGAAGGTCAACTGTACCTGGGGCTGCATCAAAAGAAGCATGGCCCCAGGGAGAGGTGATTCCTCTCCCTCTACTCCACTCTCATGAGAATCCACCTGTGGTACTGCATCCAGCTCTGGGGCTCAAAGCACAAGAAAGGCATGGACTCTTAAGAGCAATCCAGAGGAGGTCCAGGTAAATGATCAGAGGGTTGGAGCACCTCTCCTATGATAAAAGGCTGAGAGATGGAGTTGTTCAGCCCAAAGAAGACCTTACTGCAGTTCTTCATTATATAAAGGGGGCTTGTAAAAAAAGGTGGAGAGAGACTTTTTACCAGGGCCTGTAGTGGGAGGACAAGAGGCAACAGTTTTAAACTGGAAGAGGGTAGCTGTAGAGTGGATATAAGGAAGACATTTTTTACAGTAAGAGTGATAAGGCATTGGAACAGGTTGCTCAGAGAAGCTGTAGATGCCCCATCCCTGGAAGTGTTTGAAGTCAGGTTGAACAAAGCTTTGAGAAACTTGATCTTCTGAAAGATGTCCCTGCCCATGGCAGGGGATTTGGACTAGATGATGATTAAAGGTCCCTTACAAACCAAACAATTCCAAACCATGATTCTGTGATTCTACAGAAAATTATTGGAAAGACTAATTTCCCATCCCTTCCTGAGCTTCCTATCCCACGGAGTCAAATGTATGTTGTAGGGAAGTAGGCAAGACAAGACAAGTAGTGACTCAAGAAATATTCATACCTGACTAATGACCAACATACATCCTCAATATCCATATTTTTTATCATCCTTTGGGTAATTTATACTGTATGTAATATTTTCATTCAATGAAAATGTGTTAAGTCATCATGCGTGTATTGTTAGTACTACTACTTGTATCTCACAATATGTAACATTTAAGAAGCTTTTGGTGACCATCTTCTTGCAACCTGAATCACTCTGCAAATGCTATGTTTTTATTTATTCTTTAGGTACATAAACCAATACATGCATATATATCCAGGATATGTCAGTCAAAACTTAGTAGAAAAATTAACAGAAATAAGCTTTAAAGTGAAGTTTTTAGGATTTATATACTTCTGATTAACTTGAAAGGCTGAGAAAAGGCATAAACATTTTCCAACAGATCATTACTTGCTTTTATCACCCCCAAGTTTTAAAAGCAGAATAGACAGACCTTTAATGGTAGCATTGCTGGTGACTATTGCTATGTAGGAACACGTTTTCATGGTTTGATGAATGCTTCATATTATATATACATTTATTTTACAAGCAGGGCTTTTATTCATGTATAAGTAGGCATGTACCAAGCTTTAATCATACAGTAGCCAGCCCACATCTACTCCTGCCAATATGTACTGTCATATTTCGTCAATTGTCCCTTTGATTTATTCTCTTGACTGTCTCAGGTAGGACACTTACCTCTGCAACACAAAATGCTTTGCATATATTGTGGTGCTGTGTAAGTAGTGTTATACCTAAATTGCATGCTTGCTGTCCAGATGAAGAAGCAGAGGAATCATTTTTATCTTTGACTAATCAATGTATTTTTTTTGACATGAATGCACATGCTAGTAACAGACGAAGCACTGTTAGTTGAGAAGGATAGAAAAGTGTTCTGAGGCATCCTTGTTTTCCCACAGTCCTTAATAGTTTTATTCCACTAAAAGCTTTCTGGAGAGGAGTGCAAAAGCTAGACAAGAGACGGCACATTATTGGAAGAATGCTGGATGTCAGAACATCACATTAGAAGCAATGAGACAGACTAGACAGATTAGGCAGTCACAGGGGCTCATTTTAGTTAAATTTACCATCTCTCAGACTAAGGCCATGATTATTATGATCTGACTGTGACACTCGTAGCAATTAAATGTCACTGAAAGGGAAATCAGGACTACTGAATTCAGTGAAGTTGCTCTTGGTCCACAACAATACAAGCCTAGAATGGAAGTTATAAGTTTGTATTAGAGATTTTTTTGAAAAAAATCTTCAGCCCTCACTGACATACTTTTCACATGGAGTTTAATAACATAAATGGGTTAATCAGGGGGAGAAAAAATTCTAGTTCTCCCCACTGAAAGGGGAGCTGCAGTGACCAGCTGCAGGCAAATACATAGGAGTTAAAATAACCTACTTCAAGAAATAAAATTTTAATACTCCTGTTGTATATCAAACAAGTTTTTGTCACCACATAGCCTAGCAAAAGTCTATGTCACTTGATCGAAAGGGGCACTTGATACAAACTGGTGTAGCACAGCTCCTGTATCCAAATTCCAGCAGGATCTCCCACTCCTGATCAATTCCATGTGCTTGTGTATTTCTCAGCTGCTACATAATCAAGAGACATATTTCATGCATATATGTTAACCTGCAATATCTGCTGCAAAATATCTTGGCAAGTGTTTTAAGCGCCTTGTTAATTGGCCGCTGCATGTATACAGTATCACTGCTGTCAGAAATAACTGCAAAGCTCTTAACTAAGGAAACTAATAATTGCTGCTTTGTTGTTAACTGGAAAAACATTTAACATGTAAATTATTAATAATCCAAATAAAAAAGCTTAAGAAAAAAACCTCTAAAAATAATTAGAATTTTAGCTTCATACTTCAAAAGGAAAGTTTGTAAGTAACCATCTTGGAAAGAATTGTGACAGTTGTAACATAACAGCTATATATTGGGTCCAATAAAATAAAGTAATTAAGTTAACAGAATGTGATTCATCTGTCAAACACGACACACAGCTCAGTTTCAGAACTGAGGAACCTAACATGAATTTTCAGAAATCCATATAGAATCATACACATTTTGGATTAAGTTCCTGAAAATGTACCCAATGTAGTCACTGGACTTGTTTAGAAACGGGTCCTGAAGCGTTCTGTATTTGAGTAGGTAGATATGAAAGAATGATGTTAGCAGATTTGCCAGCACTCCTAAACCAATCAATTTTATTAAGTTCAGCAGAACTTGCTACCCTTGGCTTGTTGCCTCAGAACATTTAATTATTTTGGCCCCTATTTGTGATTTTCGAGGGAAGGATGCCTAGCTTATTAACTAGCTCTACTAAATCATAAATACAGTACCTAAATACAGGAACAGATTCTTGATCTTCTCCTAGATGCTATTGTGACAACATAAAAGAGATTAAAATAGGAAAGAGACCCTTTCCTCTTTTACAATGATTTATCCAGAAAGATACAATAATAGGAAGCACAACACTAGGACTGACTTTCATTTTTTTCTTTTTTTTTTTTTTTTTAATCCTGTTGTCCTTACCTGATAAAGAATTCTTTGGGGAGTCTAGCTATTTGGTATTGATTAGGGTTCATCATATGCCACACTAATCTGCTCAGAAAATCACAAAGCCAGAAGAGAACCTGAGCACAAGAAGAAATCCAGGCCCAACCAAAAAAGTGTGTGCAACTAAAAGCAGCAGAGATGAAGGAATGAACAGAACATTAATTTTGTATCTCTTTTGGTGCCCCTCTACAAATTCCTCACACTTGATCTCAATGCTGTTGTGTCTTTTGGTCATTAATATTTGTTGTTTAAATAATTAAATAACATTATTATATTAAATGTTTTTCTTTTCAAACTATTTTATCACAATTATTAGAAAATAAAACTTTTTAACATTAAAATAAGATTGGGTTTACATTTATAATGAAAACCAGCTTCTATAGCTTGAATTGCAACACCTGCTTTTTTTTGGTTGTATCTGTTCTGGTAATATTTTTGCATAACCTTCTTGTACAATAAAAATGAGGAGGCAGATAAAGAAGGCAGGGTGGATATACTGGAAGGTGTGTTACAGGAGAAGAAAAGACCAACTTTTCTACTCTCTGGCTGTCCTTTTTCTCCACAATCATGTCTTTAGATCTTCTGTGTTCTTTATCATAAGTCTTCTTAAAATCCCCCAACCAGTACAAAAAATCACAATAATAATTGTTCTAGCAGCAATTTAGCTTGTAAATAAGTTCCAATTAAAACCCCAGTCCTCAAATTGGCAGCACATTGTGAGCTAATGAACCAGCACAGAGCCCCACTGGTTTGAGAGAGGATAATATTCAGGCCCCAGTTTTAAACAGGCAGCCTGTGGGTAAACTGTTGTAACCATATGGATCTGCGTTGACTTCACATAGGGTAACGCTGAGAGCCTGATCCCGCACGGTGCCATCACAGTACTGACAATCCCCACAGCAAAATTCAAGGTCCAGATTCATCCCACCGATCCTTAGAGATCTGAGGTGTTACATTTATGAGTAACATGCCCCTGGGCTACAACGAACCTCCAGAGAAGAGCTGAGACCTTAGTTCCCCATTGATTATGGGGAGATACAACAGCTTCACAGATCCTAAATCAAAAGCATAAATTTAAATGAAACAAACTCAGGCTTTACATTATGAACTTCTTCAAGGGAGTTTGATTTGTTTTTTCTGATGTGTTTGATGAACTTTTGAATGAAAGAAATGCATATGGGTACAAATGACTGGGTTTCTAGAACATCTAGAGTAGCCACTCTGACTAATGTTATTATCTATTACTACAAAAGCTTTTCCACATCTTATTTCTGTGAGCATGGGTAGAAACAGGTCACTGATGCTGTTCAGTTCATCATAAATAATGATTTTTTTATAAATATAGGAAGTACTTCACCACACTCAAATCTAAACACTGTTTATGCAAGTTACTATGATGATTTCTGACATCACTGTAAAACACAGGAATGAAAATTCATTTTGATCTAAATAGCCTGTACGTTCCATCCCATCACTTACATCACAAAACTGTAAAGCATCTCTAACTCCTTTCTTCCTTTTGACATTATAAAAAAAAACCCTGTTGTGATGAACAGATTTTCACAGGAAAACACAGACTTTTATGATTACAAAGTATCGCTCTTGTTTAGCTCAAACTGCCAACAGCACTAATTTTCAAGAGGGTTTTTTGTTTGTTTCTTTGAAAATGAGATGGATAAACAAAATTTAATTAATATGCCTGTAATGAAAAGGTAGTGTGGATCAAAGTAATGGGACAAAATAACCACCTGAATAGGGCACATTTAAGAGTACACTTCAGCCATTAAAAAAAATAAATCTAAGATTTTATACGGTTTTCAGTGCACATATAGAATTCTTCCCCTGTTGTGTTCTATGTATCATGTGAAATAATCCTCCTGATTTAGGAAGAAAACATTTCTTCCACATGAATATATAATAGAAGAGGGGAGAATCTTTTAAGTGAGGGATGTATGCTGGCCTCTAACATTATTTCCTTTGTTTCTTGGCACTGCATAGCTAACACTGAAAGAGGAAAAGTTATATTTCTAATAGAGAATGTACATTGCTCACAATCTGCCTTGTGCCCAAATTTTAAAATAATAAAAAAGAAAATATTCAAACAGTATTACTCTGTCAGCAGCACCAAGTCTACACAATATAAACAATTGCTTGTCTTAGTAGCACAGTTTTTGGAGTTAAACTGCCAGGAAAGACAGTGTTGCTGGATGAGGGCCAGCAGAGAGAAACAACACCTGCAGGTGGACAGTCCAGGCTTTCCTATGATTCCCACATATCCTCTTGAGTGTCAGGGGATGAATAGGCTCCTTCAAAAGTCTTTCAGTCAAAACCTCATAAACACTCAGTGGCAAAATTATATGGTACAGAGACATACCCGCAGAGTGCATCAGAGGTATGTAAGCACATAACATCAGCCGTGTAGACCTAAACTCCGGTGAGGAACAGCTATAAAGCAAATAGACAATTTTTTTGGTCTGAAATCTGTGATTTATTTTTTTCATATAATTTTATACCCTCTTCTGAAAACCAAACTCTTTCTGTGTGTGGGTTTTTTTGTTTTTTTTTTTTGTTTGTTTGTTTGTTTGTTTTTATGTAATCCATATATTCTTAATGTGATGAGTCCCAGAAGGATGGAGTCATAGAAGGATCTGTCGGTCTCGGTGTGGACAGCTTTCAGTGAGTTACAAAGGTCAGTGCATTAGGTCATATTCACATTTACACAAAGGCTGCTTTACAGCAGTATTGCTACCTTAAAAAAAATCTTTAAGGGAAATTAATGTAATTAATCCCTACTTGCATCTCCTTCTGTACTGCCAAGGAGTTCCAAAATATAGATGAATATTAAATCCATAAGTGAAATACTTTATCAAATCTGTAGACAGAGGGCATATAATGAAATCCAGACTTAAGAAACCCACACAAATTTATGAGTGAGTGGGTTTAAACCAGATATTTAAACTTTTTCCTGCACTGTTTAATATGTGTGCCTATGAAATTGCTACAGTACTCAGGATTATAAATAGAACAGGATCCACCCAAATCACTATTATTTACTCTTATTTGTGTTTTTCTTCCATTTAGGTTATCTATAACATATAATTAGAGATTGCTGTAAGGCACCAATTAATCTCACGAACACCTGACATTTCTAAGTTTTCATGAGTTATGGTGTCCACTGAACCCCTTGAATGAATTACTGCCTTAAAACCACCTCTCTGTTTGAAGGAACAACCTTACAAATACAGAAACCTTTACTTCTTGGCAACCTGTGTTAGCATTTGACATTTCTTCGTCTCTGGGCACTTTAAACTAATATTTCATTAGCTGCTAAAACAGGGTAAGGTCTATGCTCTCTATTGATTGCCAGATAAATTGTGAGGCATTATTTTTCTCCTCTAGTACATCACTTTTCCTTGTTTGCTTGTTTTCTGCCTCTGTCTCTGGAACATGTACAAGAGATCTGCACCACAGAGATGAATAATATTATTGCTACATATTATTCAGCTTTTTTTATTTTTTTCTGTTGTTTTTGGCTTTTTTTTTTCCCCATGCATTGCAATTTAACTTTTAATACTACTTTTAGTTGTGTTATTAGCCAAGCTTGACTAAATATAATTCACTTTGACAGTAAAACTACAGCTAAAAAATTTAGGAAATATAATTGCTGTGTTAATATTCATAAAAGGCAGATTGCTGCATTACAGTTACTAATAAAAGCATGTTGAAGAGTTGTGAAAATATCCCAAAGTCTCATTGCATCTTGATCTTCATAACCTTTATTCCCAGATAAAGGTGGTTCATGATACTACATCAGTCATACATGTGGTAAATGAGGCGATCTGCTGAGGGTTAACAACACTCTGGGCAGCACAAACTGGATCTGCAGCAGTTTTTTTTCTGTTCTTCAGCTCAGTTTCATTAACTATTGCAGAGATCAATCTCCTTTACCTAGTGTGTTTCTAATCACATTTGTGCTAGATGAGAATTCATTAGCATCTCTAAATGGCCCAGACAAAGCAATAAGACTTCACCACTACTACGTTGATATTAAAAAGCAGGTCACAGACATTATTGCAACTTTAGAGTTATTACTCTAAATTATTACTTTTAGAGTCAGGTACACCAAGAGGGAGAAATCAAGTACAATGAAACAGTGGCTGTACCTCTGTGAAACCCAGGGGATCGTTTGTAGGGACAGGAATGTACTCGATGAATTTCCCTCTTATTTTAGTAAATAATTACTTGCAAATAGCTCACATTTTAAAATATATGAACAATTTATACTGTTATAAAAATATAATGTATATATAGTTTAGCGTGAGAATAATCGAACGATTCAGTTTAGTTACATCCATGACAAAGTAGTGTGTACTCTGGACTTGATGAATACCACTTTCATGTCCATTGAGATAGAAGAAGGAGGAGAAATTTAATTTATTGAGGTGTTTACTCTTGCACAGACACATTGTTGTGAAATTTTCACTTCTAATAAGCATTCTTATAAGCATATAAATGCATATAAGCATAAGATCTTCTTTATGTAATGCTCATAAAAATACTTATATCCTATCCAAACCAACCTCTATAGGTTCCCACATATATTGCAATATTCACTTCTCTAAACTTGAACATTTTTTAATCTATATGGTTCTGGATATACATACATACAACTGTATGTATCTGTATCTACTGATTCTGACTGGGTTGGAGTTAATTTTCTTCAGAGCAGCTAAAAAGGTGCTGTGTTTTAGATTTTTGACCAAAACAATGCTGATATCATGCTAATATTTTAACTGGCTACTGGGGTTAACCCACAACAATCTATTAGCCCAGAATTCATATGATAAACATAAGTTACAGGCAGAGAGAGTTGGGGTTGTTCAGCCTGGAGAAGAGAAGGCTCTGGGGAGACGTTATAGCAGCTGCCAGTGCCTGAAGGGGGCCGACCAGAAAGCTGGAGAGGGACTTTTTGCAAGGCTGTGTAATGGTAGGATAAGGGGTAATGGCTTTAAAGTAAACCACAGCAGATTTAGATTAGACATAAGGGAGAAATTTTTCACTATGAAGGTGGTGAGACACTGGCACAGGTTGCCCAGAGAAGCTGTAGATACTGCACCCCTGGAAGTGTTGAAGGCCAGGTTGGATGGGGCTTTGAGGAACCTGGTCTAGTGGAAGGTGTCCCTGCCCATGGCAGGGTGGGTGTTGGAAGTAAATAATCTTCGAGGTCACTTCCAACCCAAACCATTCAATGATTCTGTGATTTTTTTCAATGTTTGCCACATGTCATTATTCAATACTTTCAAATAATATCTTACAAAGTTGCCTTTCAACTATTATTTGCAAAAGTTTGTATGACTTTCACAGAGGCAGAACAAGTTCTTCCCTGTGCTTGAAAGCTAAAATAATCTTGTAGCTGAGTAATTGTCTAATGTTATCTTTCACAGACTTCCTACAGCCCTGTGGGTTCCAAGACACCTACTACACACGACTTGTACCAGTATAGCTATCTATAGCTGAGATCAACTCTACAAGAACTCCAGTACTTTCACAATGGAGAAAATGTAGTAGCTAGTATGGATTTTATTTTATTTTTTAAGAATTATTTTCCGAATAAAGAATTTCTTCTCATTTCTCAATTGCAAGTATCAACTTCTCAGTCTTTACATTCAGCTATGTGACTATAACATGAAGATGCTAGCCCCAAAAAATGCTGTAGAGATAAAATTTTTAATCTCTGTAAAAATATAACAAATCATAACAGTAATTGTCAAAATCTTGGGTTTGGGGTCTAACATTTTGTGAAGATGATTTAGCACCCTTAACTGCAGTCTCAGGAGTACATAACTCATGGGGATTTACGTACTTTATATACCTAGACCTTTTTTCTGTTACAAATTATGTGGACAACAATCTAAAGGAAAAGCAAAACGCATGCTTACTCCTACCAAAACTCCAAAACAAAGATAATCATTTGCATAAATTCTTAGTAATTGTAGTTTAAACCAAGGAAGAGACCTGAGGTTTATACCTCTTTAAGCCTGAGGGGGGTTGATGTATATTTTCTTCCTTTTAAATGTATGTATTCAGAATGTGCTTTCTTAGTGCACTACCACCCCTGAATGCCCATTCTTAAAGCTGGGTGCCATGCCATTTTGCATGAAAGTGTCACTGATCAGAGAGCTGATGGTGAGAAGTTCCCTAAGTTTATTCTGACTGATTACAGCATAAATATTGTGCTCTATGTTCTTAGGACTGGGCTTTTTTTATTCACATGGGGGATGCTCTCACATCAGAAGAGTACTTCAAGTGGGTGATGGTAGTGGGAGATTTGAGTATTAGATAAAGACAGATGGGTTTGTGATATCTGAGAAAACCAGATGGTAACTTGCCTGCTGAGTGCAAATTCAGTGAACTTCACAAGATGTTCAGAAAGCAGCTGGTGGTCATGGTCTATGGTCCATATCATTAATGATATCAAAGAGTGTAGGAAAAACATTCTAGAGGCTAAATTCGGGCTGCAATCCAGGAGAATAACATCCTGGAGCTCCACCACAAGGTTCTGTGAAATATTTCTAGTCCCACATGTGAAGTCCAGGAGGCAGCCAGGAATCAAATGTCTCAATGCATGAATGAGATTGGGCTAGAGTGAAGGCATTAACAATCTTAAGAAGGGGAACAGGAAAAACCTGCAGAGGAAGAACAAGTTGCACCTTAATCAAAATGGAACAAGGCTGCTGGAAAATTAAAAGGTAATATAGGAATATTTTAAAAAACAAACATACAAACCCAAAACAAACAAACAAAAACGTCAAATGGCTAAGTGTGGGGTGATTCCCACACCTGACACTTTCTTTATAACAGAAGCTCTACATAAATTTTAAGAAAGTGTTTGACCAAGTAAATAAGTTTAATGTTAATGTGTCGCCAGCACTGCCTGACACTCAGCACAGAGTTCTGAAGGAACCCAAATGTGAAGTTGTGGAAGCAGAGACCAAAGTGTTTAACCTGTCATCACAAGCTGGAGCTGTGCCAGAGGACTGGCAGGTCACCCATGTAACTCACAACTATGGGAGGGCTCTGAGGGGATTCCTAAGAACTGCAGACAAGTGAGCCTGGCTTCTTTCCTAAGTATCTATCTGGCAAAATCGGTAACAAAAGAAAAAAAAACCAACAAAAAAACAACACACCACTGAACCCATGAAAACTTAGATAAACAGTCTGTCAGGAAAGAACCAGAACATCTTCTATAACAGGAAATCACCCCCCAAAACCTGCTGGTGTTTGAGGAGGTTTTGTAGAGCAAGTGGATAAAAGAGATAGGAGGAACATAATGGAGTTGGAGTTTGAAAAAGTCCTTGATAAGTCTCTTTATCAAATTCAGTAAAGAAAGTAAGCTGTAACAGGAAAGGCTCTTTGTCTGTTTAGGAATAAGGTTAAAGAAGGAATAGCAAGTTCACTTTGTGGGTTTAAAAGTGTCATGAGTAGGTTCCCCATAAATCAGTGTGAGGACTGCTTTCATTCAACATTTTATTCAATGACTTGAAGTGGAACTCTGCAGTGAAATCCCCAAGCTTCCAAGTGATACCAAATTCTTGAGTTTCATTGTAAACAAATGTGAGACAATGTGTCTAAGGAAAAGATTTCTAAATCACATTGGCTGAATTCTGAATTGGAAGTCACAACCTAGAAAAGAAACCTTGGAGTCAACATTGACAGTTTCCTGGAAACATCACATCACTGTGCAACCGAAAAAAAAAAAAAAAAAAAAAAAAGACAATAAAATGTTGGGCACCATCACAAAGGGATTAAAAACAATTTGAGGTTGTTACCTAGCTCCTGTAGAAAACCTTGAAGTCTGTACACCTTGGCTACTATGAAGCTGTGTTTTCTCCACATTTCAAGAAAGACAGAGTGGAGTTAGAAAGGGCATAGAAAAGGACAACTCCACTAATTCTAGAACAGAAGCAGTCCTGCTTTTTTAAATACTTTGCCTCAAAAAGGCATTAAGACTGATTGTATCCCAGGTCAGTAATTCTCTGAAAGGCATAGTCTCCCTGGACATTTAATGAAGAGAAGTCCTTAAGTCAAAGGAATTTTTAGGACATTTTTAATTTTTCAAGAAAATTCTAGGATATCTTGATAGGGAATCTAATTATTTACTCTAGGACCATCTCTTCAGGTTTAGGTTAGGAACCTGAAAACTGAGTGTATATATATATATAACTCAAATAAAACTGGTTCAGTTTCAGATTTAGACATAAAGGGGTTGAATTACTTTCCTAAACAAAAGCAAGTGAAGAACCTTGTACCTCTAACACTTTCAGGGTGTCTGATGCACTTGCACTGGGATGGAGGATGTGACACCATGACCTCAGAGGCAGCAGATGGAGGCAAAAAAGGATGAATCGATGCACTATAAAGTTATGTGCATGAAATTAAACTGCACCCACTGTACACTACACATAAATTTAATTAAAAAAAAACAACAAACACTTGAAAAATATACAACAAAATAATATTAAGAGGCTGAAATATTATGGCTGTGGTTTCAGTGCATGTAATAATTTTATTAATGCTTAGTGATGTTGACATGATGCTGGATTTTGCTAGAGAACTGAAACAGATAAATGCAAGTTCTACTCAAACCCAAATGAGTAGCTTACTATCTACAAGTTCTCTTACAACGTTTAACCTTCAGGGAATATCTGGGCTTGCCCTTGGAATTGCTTACTGGCTGGAGTTCAGAAGGCTTTATACAATGAAGTATAATTGACCTGATAAATAGTTTACAAAAAAAAAAAACCAACCCAAAACACACATAACTTAAGCAGTAACCAACTTACTTCTAATGTACAGTTCACCAATTCCCACTAAACAAATTTAAATACAATACCTCAGTTAACACCAGTGATAGGGCTTTTAGTCAGTTAGGATTTCACTCCAAAATGTCAGTCTGTCACCTTTGAAAAATAAGACAAGTTAATGCACATTAAAACTGAATTAAAAATTATTACAGTGATAAAATTAAAAGGCAGCTATATAAGAAGCCTTTATGGACTACCAAACAGATGAGTCCTTGTTGGGGTTCACTGCTGCACAACACCCTTCCTCAAAGATTTCTTAAACATTAGCATATTTAGACTGAGATCAGTCTGAGATTACACATCATCTCCTTTCTAGGCATCTGAGTGGGAATAAAAGAAGGGAGAAGAGAAGAGAAGAGACGAGAAGGAGAAGGAGAAGGAGAAGGAGAAGAGGGAGAAGAGCGAAGGGGAGGCAAGACTCATATACAAAGCATAGAACTGACCAGCAAGACTCAATGGCCTTAGGCACTGGAATAGAAAAGCTTTGTAAAATGCTATTAATTGTGTTGATTGTATTTTCCCTCCAGAAAAAAAACACATAAGGCAAGGAAGGTGGAAACTGACTGAATGTGATGGAGTTTGATGTATCTTGAGCTGAATATTTTGATTTTTATTTGCAAAATATTTTTTCAGTTAGACTATTCTTTATTAAACTACAATAAAAAATAAATTGTCAACACTGAGAAGGAATGATGTACTTCAGTCGAAGTGAAAAGTTTTTACTAGGATTTTGATCTTTAATTTCATAGAATATTTAAGTTTATTTCAAATCCATTATGAAGCCAACCATTTATACGCTTCACTAGCAGAATCTATACCCCACCCCTCCCCAATTCAAACAGTACAGCTAAATAGATATAAATAAGGTTGTGAAGAAAGGCAAACTTATAAAAACATGGATGAGGAAAAACCCTCTTAAAAGTTTTTATGGGATCAGTGATGGGAAGAAGACAATACTTCTTACCCATTTTATAAATTTTATTTAGTGGCTTGATGATAAGAAGTCACATGAGTATACGAGCTTTTTTGATACTGTTTGGATAGTTCTATTTTGTGTACATTTCAGGCTTCACTTCACTGGACTATAATTGACTTCATTTGGGGGACTAAAATATCTGACAAGGAATTTAGATAACAAACAAGATTCACCTATCAACTCAGGATGCCTGTTGGATGCAAGCAGGTAAAATCATTTTTACATGAAGATTTAGTAGTCTTTGGTCAATTTTCTGAATGAGAAACATAAATTTTGTGTAACAAAAAATACAATTTTCCATTAAACAGAATCACATTTAAAAATTACCATTTTGTTCACTCATTTCCCAATTAAGTTATTCTCTTTACTGTCACAAGGTACTGTTATAGAAGGGAATTCAGCTAGAGAAAGAGAGGTATAGTGGTGTGTTTACGTATACTAATATCGCCCACAATTTGCAAATTTACAAAAAGTAAATTTGAAAAGTTTTGTTTCTTTAGAAGTTTATAAATTCACAAACTGAGAGGAAACCTTTGAATGAGCGTAGAGGATGTCTTCTGTGCAGAATACTTTGTAACCAGTGGAGTATTTGCTATCCACTAAAAGCTTTGATACTGGCTGTGGTAGAACGATAAAAACCTACAGTGGTTCCCAAGTTACTACAACAAATGGAACTAAATATGAGGACTAAAATTATTGGAGCAGGGATAAAAGAGGTTCTTAGGCAAGTATGGCCTAAGCACAAGATGATGCACAAAATTTAATGTGTTCCTCAGTTATTTCTGTCACTACATATGTTGTCTTTCACACATGATTCTTTGTGTTTTCAGCCTTATTTTATTCTGAAAGCAGCTGTGGTCAGTTTGACAACTAGAATACAAGGTGGAGCCGACATTTCCATGTTTCTAAGTATTGTAGAAAAAAAAATGAGTCATTTGTTATCTGTTTCAACTACAGATGGGTTGAAGTAAAAGACAAGGGATTATGAATGTTTTAGTATTTTAGGAACATGTGTTAGGACAGGGCATGCTGAATAATTCTGATTTCCCTCTTCTATTCCTTCTATAGTATTATTTTCCACAACTAGTTGCTGAGGATTTTTGCAAACAAAGAAATGAGAAATTCCAGATGGACTACAAAACACTTCTTAAGGGACAAAGAAGGTTTTTTGTGTGGTTTTTTTTATTATTTTGTTCTTTTTTAGACTTCTGGAACTTGTGATTCCTAGTGGTTATCACTTTTCATTTTGTTGGTGTATCTTTTGTGTTGACAATAGATGCATTGTAGTTTCTGCCCAGGATTCATTGCAAAACTGTTTGTGGTTTGTGTTGTTTTTTTTTTTTTTTTACATATAGTGTTGTTAGCATTTTTTTAGCCTTTAAAATTTAATCTGGTATTAGAAAAATTACTTTTTGCCCTCTACAAAACTTTTTAGAGTGTCAACTTTTGTACTAAAGGTAATTTATTAAAAACGTAATAATGGACTCTCCTTAAGACTATAACACATATCATAAACCCAAACATGATTGTTATGAAACTGTAACAAAATTCTATATATGAGTAACTATTTCTTACTTTAGAATGTTCTAGTTGCAGAAAGGTGAATCAGGCATACATAAAAGGGAGACAGAAAGTAATGGAACAGAAAGTAAATGGTAAAAAGTGTCCTTATTCTGTGGAATGACTCAGGCATAGATGAAAGATGGTCACTCTAGTTCTGTTTAACAGTCCTCAAAAAAATTAATTTTGCCTTCATCATTTGATAAGTACTGTTGAAGATGAAAGCTAAACCAAAACTCCTGTCTGAAAGAAAAGGGTAAGATGGTTGGGTCAATTAAACTTCTCAAAATTTTTAAGAAGGGAGGGGTTGGAGTTGATTTTATCTTTGGATCCTTGATATTGGAGTTGGCTGGGAAACTTTTAGCCAGTTGTCTTATTTCTTTCTCAAAGGAAAATTGTGCATTGGGATCATGTTCATTACAGTTACTAGAATTTCATAAGTTTTATGGAAAAAATTCCTGTGGAATTTTAAGAGGCAATAATATGATATGGAGTGTCCTGAGGGACACTTCTCTCACCCTTCTCTATCACAACACAAGCAAACTAGTAAGCTACAACAAAGCTTTATTGTTGGTCAGAAAAAGACATGCTGTTTTTCCATCCTCCAGAGGCCAGGCTACACTGCTCCTTGTCTCTGCTACATCTAGATTCTCCCTTCTTCAGTCTCCTCCTCCATCCAACCCCCTCTCCCACACTCCTCAGGGCTATTTAACCACTTAGCAGGAACGAGCTACAGCTGCACATCATCCATGTCAATCAACCCACTGCCTCTGAGGCGAGGCCACAGCTGCATGTTATCAGTGTCAATCAACCCACTGCCTTCATTCACCTACACTTTTCTACCACCAGCCCCCCAGTTTCTCCTTTAACTTTCAGGTCTTCTCCTCTTTTCCAGGTCTTTCTGTATGTGATGTATATATGTGATGCAATAAATGAAAATTCACTGCATCACATCTCATTTCTCAATAGCACATACAGAGTAAAGAATAGAATCCTGTCAAGTGTTTTCTCTTTCAGATTTTTGTGTGCTCTTCATGCATGACCTGCTCCTTTTCTTGTAAATCATCAAACAGAATTACATCTGTCTCTTACTAAGTGTTCAAGGTCTGGAGATGCTTGGGGTAAATGGGAAAAGACTACCTCAGCTTCCTCTTTGCTGTCTCCTCATGCTAGGTTATTCATTTGCTGTGGCAAAATATGTATTCCTGCACAAGGCAAAAGGCCACATCTAAATGGCAAAAGGACATCTTACCTAACATAATAGTCATATACAAGGCCTTTTAGAGTGATTACATAGACCTTATTCATTTTGCCATGGAATAATGTATTGGAACTGCTTTGCGATATTTTAATTATTTGATGAGTATGTGGTTTCCTTATCCGTATTTTAGAGTTAGATGAGTAATCATTGTATTCCAGTCAATTGATGTACCTTTTCATAACTTTTGTTACTTAGTGCTAGCAATTTCCTACTGTAGGATGTGACACTACAGAATTTTACAATATTTCTCTGGAAACTTCAACCAATAACCTAATGAAAATATTAAGTAAACAATTCACTAGTTTATAAGCCAAGTGATATTCCAAATGAAGGAAAAAAGTTTCAGGGATAAAGTTTCATTAACCTTTAATACTTACTTTGAGTGTTTTTGTCTTATAAGTGGAATCAGCCAAACATCGTGACATAGGGAATATTTAGAAAAGCCATAGCTCTGTGATAGAATGAACATTAGTTTGCCTTCAGTTTTCTCAATAAATTCTGGATTTCAAGAGTCTCTGACTGAGTCCTTCTATGCTAAGCCACTCAAATATTGGTGAATAAGATTTTGAAATGCAGGCACACACATACTTAATTTGACCCAATGATTTGACATCATGCATGTAGGTGTCTAAAACCTGAAGAGTCTGTGAGAATTGCTTTTTGTGGCACTAAAAACATAACACAAAATATTACAGATCTTTTTTCTTTTTACAAAAGACAGAGAGTGATTATGGTATGCCATAGCCATTGTCTTTGCGAAGGAAGGCATAGCTATCATACTCTTAAAAGAAGAAAGCAATCTGACTTATTTAGGCATCAACTCTTTTCTCACACCTGGGAAGGGTACTCAAAAATAAATTTCAGTTCTGTTTCTTTCCCTGATTGTCTCATATATCTGGAAGATAGATACCAAATGTCCCCCATCCGGCCAGGTCAGATAATTGTTGTTCCTTCAGACAATGGAAGAAAGGTTACCACCCTGCTGTATCAGACACTAGAAGTTTCAAACAATTTTCCTGGTTTCCTTAAATGCTTTCTTCTAATTGCACTTAGAATGTCAGTGGTTTGGGATATTTCCTCCCTCTTGGATACCAGACTCTGTAAGGACAACTACCACAAGAAGCTGGCAGCAACTAATTTATTTAACTCTTCTCCATCATCATCTCGGTGCTTTATTAACTTTAAAACTATCTCCTTAATCAGTATTGACCAAAAAATGTTTGGGTTTTTTTCCCTGACAAATACAAGTGCACAGTACTACCTAGAAATAATCTTATTTCTCACAAATTATGTTTTCTGATTATACTAAAAAAAAAAAAAAAAAAAAAGACATTGCCAGCCAAGAAGACAGTAGAAGTGGCCCTGCAATTAATTGTCACAGGAAATCTGTTGCCATCTGTCTTTATTACATTAATACAGAGAACTAGCTGGTGATGAGCCAGTTTCTTTCTGTGGTCATTTCAACACTTGTTAGCTTTCTTCCTTGTTGTTGCATGCCGGTCTGAGACAGGAGCGTAGTTCTGTTTGTGTTCTTGGGAACAAAATTAAGACTCAAAACGGAGTCAAAAGCCAAGGAACTTTATTTGCCCAACAATAAATCTATGAATGCAAAGGGGGAGAGAGAGCAGGAGATAACTAGCAAGAAAGGAAGGAAAGAAACAAGGAATGAGTTCACAGCGGTAGCTACCACCCCAGAGCTGCAGCGTCCCAACAGTCCGATTCGTTTCCAGGTCCAGTGGGGGAACGTTGCGTCCCATGTTAGTTGGTTCCATTTTTTATAGAGTTGTTACAAGCTGTTCTGCCCAACCACACCCCCCACCCAGCAATGGTGCACATGCCCAACATTCCTCGGGGGCCTCCAGGCACCTTGACCCCCCTGACCCCAAGTCTGGGCGCAGGCACAGGAGTTTGGTTCAGTTTTGCAGGATCAGCCTCCCCCGGTGCTCCACGGCGTCAGTCGGTTTCCTCCTTTAACAAGGTAGAGATAAATCTCCGTGGTGGCGGTGGTGCTGTCCCCCTGCCCTAACAACGTATAGAGCATTCCCTGTGGTGATGGCATGAGCATCCTGCCAGAGCAATGTTGCGACAACACGTCTGCTGTGGCGACGGTGGGTCTCACCGGCGCAGTCTCTTACGCTTGTTCAAAGGGTCCACAAATTTTGCTTTGAATGTAGGTGTAAATGTTTAAGATTTACCTGCATATGATTGACATTGCTGGACGAACGTTCCCTGTTGCTCATAACTGAAATGTTTTGTTACATTAGTTGGGCTCAGAAGGAGAGAGCATTTCCCATAACTTTCCAGGTAGAGGTGATACATATGCCTCAGCTGCTACTGCCTTGACAATTCACTTTACTCCAAAGGTTAATACAGTTTCTGAATGTCATTGACTCTGTAGTACGCATGAATTTATGATGAAATTACAGGCCAATATATTACATTTTTCCATTTTTCATTTTGTGCAGAATTTAGTGATAGCACAGATGAACTACTTAGGATGCTAATTAATAGAAGACATTATATTACAGATATTCATGAAGATTGTTACTTGAACTTAATTTTCATTGCAAAAGGATATTCCTCAAATACACGAAAATGTGTCAGCTATTAACACAGGCCTGCCCCGTGAGGACACTGCCTGTTGAAGTGACTCTCAGAAAACAGATTCCAAAATCAGAAACCAAACTTTACAAGTTCTCCTCCCGTTACTTAGATCATTTGCCCATACAAAACACACAAGGCCATGTGCATGTTTTACATGAGAGGTCAGTTATCCTCTTAGCATCGCTGTCTCATCAGGTTAAGCCAAAGGAAAACAAAAATATCCCTGGGTAAATGAGACACCCACTGGATGGCATTAGTGTAAAAAAAAAAAAAAAAAAAAATATCCCCAGAACTTCAACACAAAATTATTTTTTTAATATTGAGCTATGTTTACAAGTAATGTAACAAGTTATATTTCTATTAGATATGTTACACAAAATGAAGGTTGAAACAAACCTATGCAATGTGAAGTTTCTGTATGGCAAGCAGTAACTCAAATATAGTTGTAATATGAGTTCTAATTTCTTTCACATATCTACTTATCTTTTGAAAAACCAGACCCACAGTAGAATATTATTCTCTGAATAAGATACAAACATCTTGTTGTTAGTAATGTGATTTAATTATAAAGTAAAAGCAAACAAACAAAGCCCAAACATCCAGGCAATTAAGTGTACAGCACATCATCGATACGTGCTCTCTTCAATGTGTTTTTTTAAGTTGAAAATGGAATGCAGGTCTGAAGCTGTTTCAGAGCAACGGGAAAGATGGGCTGTACCAATTCTTCATGTTGCGTTCCCTCTTCATTTCTCAAAAAGTTTATCCAATGTGAAAAAAAAAATATTTTGTAGTATTCAATATGTAACGCAGATTAATGCAATTTTTTCTCTGTTAAGAAGGAGCTCAGTATTTTTCATGTGCATTGTTATAGAAAAGAGAGTATTGAACTTCAACATTTTGGAGTTGCGCTACAGGTACATGACTTCTTACTTTTACATAATAATTGCATATACAAGAAATTCCGGACTACACTGTCGTATGTCACTCTGTAACACTGCAAGTCATGTTCTTGGCTCTGTTGTGGGCACAGGCTCCTTAGTGCTTTTATTACCAAAGCTTCTTAACCAGAAGTAGAAAGCAATTTCCATTTGACATTACCTGAGGTACAACATAACCTTTTCCAAAGAGGATTTGCTTACGTTAGGCTGAGTTGAGATCTGTACTGTATACGATGGCACACTTCTTCAGTTAATTTCTTTAGTGTTAAAGTCAACAGCTCTTTACTGAGTGCAAGTTTGATGCTTGCCCTTCTGTTACAGATTTCAGACTCTCTGGAATGTGACAATATTAGAATCTAATAATGATTCTTTTCAAAGCATGGAAAACGCTTTGCTTATATGTTCACACAAGAAATCTTTGGAAAAACCTTTGTACTCAAAGTAAAACCTGCATATTTTCAATTTTTGCCAGTTAAGCCTTCACTGGTATTTTATCTATTATCCTGCAGGAAGAATTACCAGTTTCTGGAATAGCAAATGCATTCTTTATGTTCCCACTTATTTTTCCTGTGTGTGCCTGGGCTCAGGCATACACACACACACACACACACAAATACACCAGCCTAAAACTAAATGAGAAGAAAATCACAAAATACTTTAGTTCACAATGCTGTATCTAGAAACAACTAATATTTCGCAAGAGAAGAAAGAAGTTCTGCTTCTTTTGTAGACCTCTGTTCCATACATTATAGCTGGGGATTTGTGGTGGATTAGCTTTGGCTAAAGACCAGACTCCCACCCAGCCACTCTCTCGCTCCTCGATTGGATAGGGGAAAAAAAAATAGGATTAAGAGCTTTTGGGTCAAGATAAAGACAGTCAGGTTGCTTACTTACTACCACCACAGGTAAAATAGACTGGGGGAAAAATAATTTCTCATAAAATAAAATAATTCAGGTAGTGTGATGCAAAGAGAAAACTTAAAGCATCATCCTTCATCACCTCTTTCCCAGGCTCAGGTCCTTTGCTCTCCCCTTCTCTACTCTGCCCCCCACCAAGCAGCACAAGAGGGATAATAGAAGGTTATGGTCAGTACATAGAGGTTTCTCTGCTGCTCCTTCTTCTTGGCTCTTTTCTTCTGCTCTAGTATGGGCTGTTCCCACAACCTGTGGTTTCCTTCAAGAAAAAAAATCCTGCTCTGGTACAGGCTTTCTACACAGCTTCTGTCAGGAATAATCTGTTCCAGCATGTTCTCCACAGTCTGTAGGGGAATCTCAGCTCCATTGCTTGCAGCGTATCCTCCCCTTCATTCTTCTATCACTTTGGTGTTCCCTCTACCATTTCTAACCCACTACTCTTCCACCCTCCTCTGTCCATCCAACATTTTCTGCCCTTCCTTAAATATATAATCCCAGAGCTACGACCACCTTGACCAAGGATCTCAACTGTGCCCTGTTTGGGTCCATCAGAGCCAACTGGAACCAGCTGTGTCTGCCACATGGAGCCCTGGTCTCACCAATGTTGCTCCTCCAGCATCCCCATCTCATCACCAAAACCTTGCTGTGGACATCCAGTACAGGGGTCCTATGATGCCTTTCAGCTGGTATATAGTCCAACACATTTTATTTCCCAATGGTTAGCTGTTATGACCCAGTCTGACATAATTTTTCCACCTGGCAGTCTGCCTGTTACAGTTCCTATCCTGTGTGACAACCGCTACATAACACTTTCAACCAACCTTAATAAAGGAATTGAAGGAATCGCAATTAACTGAGAGACAGACTCTCACCACCTGTTTTCCCACTTCACTTACATCCTTTTTTCCTCTACCTTTTTGTAAGTAAAAGAAACATTATTGTGATTCAAATCTACAAAGTTTCTGCTTTGCCTTTCTGTCCTCAGAGCTTAACTTGTACTGTTCTCAGTAATGTGCTATTCAATCAATACTAAATAAAAGGCAGAAGGAGGCTTTTTATAATTCCAAATGTTCTAATTTAAAATGGTTCTGCTTCCCATCTTCTTATTTTATTTGTCTGTCCCAAGAACTCACACCATCCCGTTGCATGTCTGTAACAGAATGACTTTTTTTTTTTTTTTTTAATTAGAGGCAATACAACCACAAATGGGAAAACCTGCATCCCTTCAGGGTAAAAATCAGAATGTATGATGATATGCTACCAAATGCAAAAGACTGTTCATGGGTCAAAGACTTAGGACATTAGCATCATTTAAGCAAGATTTGGAGCAGAAAGATAAGTGTGGTATCTATTTGAACCTCTTCTGAGAGCTGCTTAATTTGAATCATCCTTTAGGACATTTCCCTTCCTTTCAACCATAGATGCAATTCCAAGCATTTCTTCTGCTGCAACATAATTGCATTACTGAATTATTACATTATTTTAAAATGGTGGCAGTAAGCTAACAGGAATTCTGTCTATGGATAGACATATTCATATTCATATGGATAGACAAATGCATATTTCAATCTGGAGAATAATATATCCTAGCCATTTCTAATAAGATAGGCCAACAATTCTGTAAGAAAAAAGATAAATATTTGGACAATGTGTTTGCTCTAGGAATGGAACATCGTACAGGATTCCTATTTTAAGTAAATTGGCATACAAAAGTGATCAAAGCAGTCTACAGAAACACTGTAACCTCCTGCACGTGGGTGACCTAAAAAAAGATCACCTTTTTTATTATATGAAGTGGTCAACTGAATAACAAAACTGTCAGGGATTATACTGCTTTTCTTCAGTCAATAAAAGTAGTTGATTAATATTAGTATGATCTTGCTAATAATCCTGTTCAATGACTTTTTAGTTTGTTGTTACGTCATGATGGGAGCTGATTATTACTGTAAATGGTAATTTTGCTTCCCATAATGATTTAGTATTAATCTTATGATTACATACTTGGCTTTCATTATTAACCACAAAGGAAACCAACAATGTTTTATTTATGATAATGGACATCAATTTGGATTTCAGGTGTGTTTTTGTTGTGGTCACTTTACTGTGATAGATATTAAAAATATATAAATCTGGTAAAGTATTTGAACCCATAGAATGACTAAGTTTGTCCTATAAAATTACATGCCAGCTATTGAACAGACTGGGAAGACCTTTTTTACATTGGTTCAGTATAGTGGGAAAGCTATGGGCATATAAGAACAGTAAAGGAATTTTGAAATTTTCAATGGGCTGAAGACAGGAATAAACCCAAATGTATGGGCTAGATGTTAAACACTGTTACTGACTTACACTTGTCTGAGTAGGGCCAAAAGAAAGTTTAGGGCAGTGAAATGTAAATTTGTAGAATAATGATATTCAATGAGAAGTATACTAGACTTATGAGGTTGGAATATGGGAGACATTCAGCAGGAGTCAAAGAAGAAGCCAGGTAGTTTAAGAGACACAAGAAAATGTGAGGGTCTGAAGGATGTTCAAACTTCTTTTCACCCAGTATGCAGAGCAATCTGAAAAATTGTATCACAGAGTAAATGAAGGGAGCTGAACACAGTAATGAATATGCCATCAGTATTGTATTATGTAGGTGTAGGAAGGTTATGTCCATACAAAATCTATCAAATAAAACATTGTGTAGAAGTTATTGAACAGAATATCAGATACATTCTATTTAGTTTGTTTAAGTACAGATGGATCATCATAGAATCATATAATGGTTTGGGTTGGAAGGGACCTTAAAGATCATCTACTTCTAGCCCCCCTGCCAGGGCAGGGACACCTTCCACTACACCAGGTTGCATAAAGCTCCATCCAACCTGGCCTTGAACACTTCCAGGGATGGGGCATCTAGAGCTTCTCTGGGCAACCTGTGCCAGTGCCTCACCACCCCCACAGTAAAGACTATTTTCCTTATATCTAATCTAAATCTACCCTCTTTCAATTTAAAGCCATTATCCCTTGTCCTATCACTACATGCCCTTGCAAAAAGTCCCTCTTGAGCTTTCTTGTAGAGCCCCCTTAAGTGCTGAAGGGCTGCTAGAAGTTCTCCCTGGAGCCTTCTTTTCTCCAGGCTGAACAGCACCAACATGCTCAGCCTGTTTTAATAGCACCTCTCCTATGAAGACAGGCTGAGAAATCAGGATATCAATGCTCTGATGATACTTGGTGATTGATGTACAGTTTCAGTTTAAGTTCCCTGGCTCTATTGTACACACAGGTTATTCACAACCAAACTTACTTTGGGTAAAAGTTGGGTGAGATAGGTAGATAAATGTAACTCAGAACTTGATCTTCTCTTCTAAAACACAATAAAAAATAAAGTACTTGCAGAGGAACTGTTACAAAAAGAAATACCAAACACCACATTTACTATGGCTGGAGAAAGAAAGAACTGAAAAGGAAGTGGTGGTCTGGTAATTTGGGTGATGGTTGTTGCAGTGTTGCAGGTGTAGTCTGCATTAACGATGGGAGATTTGAACGATTATTGCTCCTTTCCTGCCACTCTGCTAACACTTTGTTTCTATTTTCTTTCCCTCTTTCAAACATGTTTGGCTTGTTTTAGTTTTGGTTTGTTTTTAAACAGCCTCTGTCAATCACAGCTTTCCATTATCCTGATAGTACCAAAGTGAACATGGTTGCCTTGTTAAGATTTCGTTATTATTGTTGGTGTTTAAATGTCACTTAACAAAAAAAAAAAAAAAAAAAAAAAAGTCACGCAATCCTTTGAAAAACAACCAAACAACCTAGCCCAAACCACGATACAGCCTCACCTGAAAGAATTCAGTGTCAGAGCATAACTGTTTCCCCTCTTCTAAAGTGAGAACAGGTGGTGAGGGGTAATGGCCTCACTCATGAGGGTTCAGCAATATGAATGTCAAAAAAGAGAACGGGAGCAGAGCGACATTTAGGAAGATGACACTGCAGACATGTAGGCAAAGAAATCAAACACCACCTCAGCACTTTTCTTTACTAGTTAAAAGGTGACAAAGAAAAGTAAGAGACAACTTTATTAGAGAGACGGGGAAAGGCAATAACAAGTTGCTAGTTTTACAGTAATAAGAAGGCAAGGAGAAAAGTTTTTGAGCACTGACATTATTTGTCTTCATGCCTTCAGGTGCTGGAAAGATTGCAGATTTTTTTTTTGCAGTAGCCATGTCAAACTATATTTTTAAGTTATTTTGAAGGGGAAACCCCAACATAAATTTTAACCACTTTTATCCAGCATTGCATTGTGTGTAGGCCACTTGCTTCCCTCTAAGTGAGAACAATAATTTTTTTGCCCTTATTTATGAAGCCAGGAAAGGACAAAAATCAGTATTATTCTATAGAGAAAATATGAGGCTTTTACTCCTCTGCCCCTCCCACCCCCACTGGAGAGTAGGACTCTGCAGCAAATAGTGGAGGGCAAAATCATAGCTCTTACCAATGTCACTGGCTCATTATTGCTGTGCATTTATGTCCCAATATCATCTAATTAGCTTGCTTTGCAATTTGCTGACCCATCTCCACTTGGCGTTTTGCATCACAGAGAAACGGAGGCTCCAGTGCTATTCTGCAGCTGAGTACATGTAAGAGATTGCGTCGGTGAGAACCACTGTTGCCACGGCAGATGTTTAGCTCAACTTTGCTATGGCAGGAAAGTCACACCATCACCACAGCTAATGCTTATCTCAACGCCGTTAAGGCAGGAAGCCAACACCACTGCCACAGCAGAGGTTTATCTCAACATTGTTAAGGCAGGAAACCATGGAGCAACAGGGGGAGCTAATCCTGAGAAACTTAACCAAACCCCTGTGCATGCACCCAGACCCAGGGTCAGGGGGATCCAGGGGCCCGGAGACCTCTAAGGATCACCTGACAGTATTGGGTGTGCACACCACCGCCAGGTGGAAGGTGTGGTTAAGCATAACAACTGGTGACAACCCTATAAAATAACGGAACCAACCAAAATTGGACAGAACGTTCCCCCACCAGACTTGAAAATGAATTGGACCACTGGGACACTGCTGCTCCGGGGTAGCAGCTATTGCTGTGAACTCTCATTCTTTGCTTCTTTCTTTCCTTCCTTTCTCTCTTTATCTCCCGCTCTCTCTCCTTTGCATTTGCAAACCTCTTGTCAGGCAAGTGAAGTTCCTTGGCTCTTCACTCCAGTTTGAGTATCTAACTCTTTCCCAAGAATACAAGCAGAACCTCCGGTCCTGGGCTGCCACGCAACAGGACAGCATTCTGCCTTCTCCACAGCCTTTATCACAGTGTGAGGCAGAACGGTGCATGCACCGGAGTACAGTATTACAGAGGATTGCTCATTTGAAAGCAGTCTTCATTGTACAGATATTATCACCCCTGATGCAAAAAAATGTAGAACTAAAAGACTAAATCACCTAGCGTTCCATGTGCGGAGGCTTAGCTATCGCATTGTCCATGCAATACTGTGGTTCATAGGCTACAGTCCAGTCTTTGTCCATTTGTTTAAATGACGAAATGGTAACAGTGAGCTATAAATCCATGGGAGTTTCCACATGAAGGAGAACAATGTAAGAAATATATGAGAAGTGTATAAACCATAAAGCAATCAGTAACCACATTTTTTTCTTCCTTCACTTATATGAATATGGTTTCATCCTAGCAAAGGCAGTGTCCCTCTGTTCAGATAATTGTCTTTCATTTTGTCTAGACTAAATACAACTTCCAAGTCTCTTCAACAGTGCTTATTTAAAAATATTAAATATACAATCGCATTAAACAAAGAACCATATAATAGATAAGTATTAAATCAGTCTTCATAAATATTGGTATTGCAGCTGTATATAACCTCTGAAATCAGAGATCAAGGCAAAGTGTTCTGAACACAGCGCTGCTCTGTAACAGTCCTTTAATCAGACCAAAACATAAGAAATGGAAGATGACAAAAAGATAAAGGGAACAGGGTTACAGTGGGATGGTAATGGAGAGTGTGATAAGCAAAGATCACAGAGTGCTAGGAGTAAAATTTTGACCTCATTGAAGTCTGTGGAAAAGCTCTCTATTAACTTCTTCAGACTCAGGATTTCCCTCCAGCTGTTTAACCATTACAGGGTGTTCTGTAGTCATCATAGCATGGGTGTAATCATTTCCAAAATAACCTATTCCAGGCTATGCTAACTCTGGATGATTTGATCTGTAGAATTTAAGGGATTTGTTTTTGAATTAAGGTGTAAACTGAGTGGGGAAAAATTCAGTAAGTGATGTGTTGTGTTTGCTACTTTTTTAAAGAGACCTATGAGGTCAGAGAAAATTAACGTGAGCTGAAGAAAAGAGAAGGTTCATGTGTTATTCTCTATTATATCCATCATAGAGAAAAAAAACCCTCTTTCCCTACTCTCTTGCAATAATTGTCTAGCCCTTCCCTTTTCACTGTTACTGGTACCAGTTGTCCTGGTTTCCAGATAGTCCTGACCCATGGGGCTGCTGTACCTCATTTGCAGCCTCTGATCTCAGGTTTCTTTATTCTGGAATGTAATGGAGAGTAGTTTGTGTGCATCGCAACCTTTCTTACATATGAGGTCATGTCACATTTCAGTCCACATCGAGGTTTTCTTCTCATTAAACCCAGGGTATTAGATAAAAAGGCTGCCTTGCACTCAAGTGGTGCCAATGTCACCTCCATGCAGGGCCATCACAAGGTTCAGACATGCCCTATTTTAACCGTAAAAATAACCTGTTTTGGTGAGGGCCTAAACTTAACCTCCCATGCACCAAGGCACAGTCGTTTTCATTTTGTTACGCAGAAAATAAACTGTTTATGTGAACTGCCATGCTGAAACAGATATATCAGAAATACTTATTCTTAAGCCATTCTCCTAAGGAAATTAGAACCATTTCTCTTTCTGTCCCCTCTCTCTAGCAAAAACTTTTGATGTAATTGGGCAGTTCCAAGCAAATTTCACAAAGGAGTAGAGCTCTGAAAGGCATGTTTCTATGAATTTTGAGAAAAATCAGGAGATGGGCAAGGGATAGAGAATCTATTAATATCTTTCCTAAGGAACAGCTGGGAATTGACCAGCTGTGCTATTTGCTAGCCAGCTGCAACAGCTGTAGCTCTCAGCCAAATGCAGAGTGTGCTTTCATGTGCCCAGCTAGCAGCAGACACAAAAAGAAACTGAAGATGTTGTTTGAGGGTTTATAAGCCCTCATAGGAAAAGAGCTAGGGTTACTATAATGCATGCCAGAGACATGAAATGGAAAGGAAAGCATTGTGGGTTTGGTGCAGCTAAGGAAAGCTGAGGAGACTGTAGTAAGTTTTCTTTCAAAGGAACTAACAAAGGACCTCTCAGTAGCAGAGTAAGTATCTTTAGGGAGACAGGATGCAGATCCTCAGGGAACCAGGCTTCATTGGTCCTTTGCCCATGGGACAACTGGTTTGAATTATGGTAGCTGCCAGAGCTTGCTTATCCTAGGTATTGTACAAGCAAACCAAAAAGATACTTTTCCTTCAACCAGACTGTACATGTTGAACTCTCTGAAATGGGACATTAGCAGAAAATTATTTGCAAAATTTGCCTATTTGCTAGCAAATGTCATTGATAGATTTACCAGTGATTATCTTAAATTATAATTTGTCTCAATTACATGGTTGAGCACTGACCATTTTACCCATGGTTGAAGGGAAGGGAGAGAAATAGTTCAGTGTTTGTGCCTTTTCATTCCATGTAATTTTTAATCAGTGCTTCATTTCAGTGTGATCACTTGTTATCTGATGGTTTACTTTCTCTGCGTAAGTCTAGTGAAAGGTCTGTAGCTGATGCCTTAGAGTGACTCTAATGGGTTACAAACTAATGCAAAGATGACAGGGTACTAATGAAGACACAACAAAAGTAAAGACAATGTTTACAAATAGTTGTATTGAAACAAAGTGAATCTTTAATGATCGATTTAAAATTAAAGTGCTAAATGGCTGTTCAATAATGCTGAAACATTTGAGTAACTTTGTAGACTAATAAAATGCAATTTTTAGAATATCATATTGATTTTATGATAAAAAAGTACTTAATATGTCGGGCAATTTATATCACAGTAAAATAATGCTTAAATTGGAAATCTATTAGATGCTAGTGAAACAAATCCAGGTCTTTTTGGTTATCACTGTTACTATCTACACTGGCTAAAACGTTATTTCAGAAACATACTGTATATGTGCTTTTTTGATTTCCCTATCTATGGAAGGAACTATGACTGTTGAAACTGGTAATTTCAAAGGGTATTTAACAATGTTTCTATTACATCAACCAATTATTTTAAGACTTAATAAAAAGTGAGATTTGCCTTTGTCCATTTAGAAAGAAAAGGTTTAGTAGAAACATTTGCAAAACAAAGTGTAGCAGCCAGTTCCCTTGTACAACAGAACACGCATCTGTCACAAGGCATATTAAGCTACTTCCACAAGGTGTTCAAAACATATATATTTTCTTCAGTGCAGACTATTTAACTTCTAAGGATGATTTCCCATGAGGCTTTTCAACTGAGAGTGACATTTTATGCACATCTAAATCTTTTAATCAGCAAATGTCATTTTATTCAACATAATGCTAAATTGGTTTCAGGTTAGTTAAAATCTTATGCAAAGGTAAGGGTTGTTTCAACATATGTAACAAAGTTTAGCTTCAGAAGAATGAACACATTATTTTCAAGACAACTTTCCAACTTGCAGAACAGTTTGAAAAAAATATTTCAAAAATAATCTTAATCTTAAAAATTATGAACATAAGGCAACAAAAGGGAAAAGAATGTACAAATATACAGAAAAATGAATGTAGACATAATGTAAAATATTCAGGATAATATAGTGATCCTTGTAGAAATTTATTTCTATGGATATATTAAAGAAATTCATAAGTAATCTTCATGCCTCTCTTATGCATATACAAGAATGTAAACAAATTTAAAACATGGAGGAGGCATTTTGAACTAAACTGAAGCACAGTGGGAAATTAAACTGAGGCTGTTTAAAGCAAATCAAGATAAAACAGAAGGCAGTGTAGCCTTTTAAGTAAAAAGAAATGTAGAAGGAAAAAAGAATACAAATAAACATCAGGTCTCAAAAGATGGATAATTAAATGTATGATCCTTCAGAACTCATATCTGTAAGAAAATTGGGCCTTTAGGAGTGGGGTTCTGCAGAGTGTATAGTGAGACACTTCTGATATATAGAGAAGTGAGCAATCCTTTATCAGGTTGAGCATTTCAGTGGTAGGACAAGATTCTTTACTAGGTGCTGTCCTTGTTAAACCAGCTCAAAGGGCCAGAGCTGTCTAAAGGGGTCTGAAAATCGCAGGTCCAAGCTGACTTTCAGTGCCTGTAAATGTCTTCCACAGCTCTCTTCTCAAATGCAGGTGTTGGAAGTTTGAGCGCTGAGAGCCTTCAGAGAAGACCAGCAAGCAGAGCAAGAAAGATACTCTCCTCGGTAGTGTGCTTCCCTCTTGGTCACCGTAGCAAAGTGCATGTTTATGTTGCCAAATGAAGGACAGCAGGGAGCAAGCAGAGAGCTTATTCCCAAACTGTTTTGGAGTACTCCACAGAAACGCCTCTAAGGCAAGTCAGCTTTAAAGGCACTAGTCTTAAGAACCAGGGACATAAAGCTGTGCCATTTTTCTCCAAGGCCAGGGATCAGTTTCTCTTTCTGCCTTATTGAGCAGTAGAGGCATTTGATGTTAGAAGCATGCCTGGATCCACAGTTTTATGCACTGCACTGTGAGTTGTTGCCTGAACTCACTCCACGCGTACTAACTAACCCGTATGTGCAAACGTCCCAAGTGATGAAAGAAAAACTGTTGAGCTGAGTCTACAAATCCTACAGCAGAGCCCACCTTAGAAATTGATTACAGGCATATGGAAGTCAGCAGTAAATCTTTTCAGCTGTGTACAGAGTAAAAATATATTAGATGGTTTTGTAGGAGGAAAAACCCTTGTTATCTGCAGAACAGGATCATAATGCAGCAACATGAGCATAAGCAGCAGCTGCATGCTCTTTAAAGGGTATTAAACCAGGAAGGAATATACTGCAGCACTAACACAGGAACAAGTGAGTGCAAACTGAAAATGAACCCCAGGCAAAACCTAGATGTCACATGTCTGTGGCTGAACCGTTCAGGACAACTAAGGACTGAAGGGTACTTGGTCAAAATGGCTCTTTCTCTGAGACGTTCACTGTCAAGGTGAAGATGGCACTGAGGCAAGACTCTGCCTACTGTTGCCAAATCTATCAGTAACCAGTGAGTAGTCACTGAGTTTATCACTGAAAAGGGACTTGCTAAACAAGCGACGTGACCAAACAGTATTGCTGCCCGAGGATACTACTGACACTCAGACACAAGCTGGGAATCCAGGGAATTTAAGGAACCTGCCTAGGAAAAAGAGACTGGCAAAATAGTAAATACCACACACATGCCACAAACATTTTTTTATATAAATTGAAAAGCTGACTTGCAGAATGAATACACAAATTACAATGTAGTTTAGAGAAAACATAGTTGGGTTTATATTTATTATAAAACATATATATATGTATATATATATATAAACATGTATATATAAAAAACATGTATATAACATAAAATACATATATTATAACATTAACAAAACCTGTGATTACAGCAACAGTTTAACAGAAAAAAAAAAAAAACAACAAAAAAAACAACAACCAAGATTTTCATCCTAAAATCCCTATATTTTATAGAGAAAACCATACAAATGTGACCAAAATATTAGGGTTGAAATTTAGACTGTTTTCCCTAACTTCAAAGACCGTATTCCAGTGATGTTCTCAGGACACCTACAGATGGGAACTTTGGCATAAATACAAGTTCTTCAACAGGGAAACAGTATCTTATAGTAAACCTCTCAATTATTATCTTATTTCTAATATAAAATTGTATTAGTCTCTATAAAATAATTGGATATTATTAATATGTAGTCATTCTAATTTGTCTATGGCAAACATCTATTGCTCAGTCGTGTTATTCTATTAACAAATTAAGCTGTCTGATGTATAATTGAGCTGGTCTGTTGACCTCTGACTGGCTCATTTCTCATTTGTGACTCTTCTAACTCGTCCCAGTTACTTAACCGTAACTAAAGTCAATCTGTTTCTATATTTTCTATCATTTTTATTATGCCTCGCTAAGCTGCTATCTGTATTGATGTAAAGTTATTTTTAAGGTTACCTTACTGTTCTAAGACATACCAGATGAGCTACAGCTAGACAATAGATATTTAGGGCATCAGGGATCTTGGTCCATCTTAGGACAGTAACTGGGCACCGGCAGCAGGACGAAAGGAGAATTCCTCCATGTTCTGACACTTTCCTATTCCCGATACACATTGCAGCCTTGCAGCAAAAGATGTGCCAAAGAAAGGTGTGTCATTCCCTGGCATTTGGCTGAAGACAACATCTAATATGTGTTGGGATCAAACATTCATGGGCAGCCATGGAGGAGAAAAGAATCAAATGAAATCTTCAAGGAATCAGAATGGTTGCAGTGTTGGCAGGACAGATATTCTTCTAGAGAACAAGAAATTACAAGGCTGCTGTTCAAAGTCAGGATACATAAAGATAATGCCGAAGTCTCTTTTCAAGGAAATGGGAGGGGAACATTTTTGCAGACAGCACTCCAGCACAGAGCCAGGCAGGAGAAATTGGCTTCTTCAAAGGACTGGCAAGAGTCAGCTTCCTTTAGCCATTAGTTTGCTAGTCAGGAGAGGGGACAAATAATGAGACTTCTTTTCTAACAACTTATGTTAGAAGCATTTCCTCACCTCCTTTTTCCTCCCCACAGTCACTGCTTCTCCCCTGAATGCAACTGTATGATCAAAGAAAGCATCACAAGGAGTGACCTTGTCCTCCACACCCAGGGCTGAGCGCAAGATCCCTGGTAGCACTGGCCCACACAATGCAACAGGCTGTGACGTAGCTGCCAGTCATAAACTCAGAACGTAGTCCTTGTTTAAAGACTATGGGAAGAAGCACAAAATTGGGCAGTTTAGCAGCTAACTGCTGGGGCTGGGGCTGAAATCACAGTATCTCCTCCTACATGAAAGGACAAAACAGTCTGTACCACACTCCCACTCAACACTAGCTCCAGAGATGATGCCAGAAGAAAACCAATTATCAGAGACACATGCTGGTTAAAGATAGTGAACTGCAAGGCATGAGACTGCAGATGAGGCTGCGTAGGGAAATGTAATCATCAGCTATGTATTTATAAAACCTGGCTCAGTGATTTTGCTCAATATATGCCTGATCATAGAGTAGCATAGCACAAAAATCAGTCACAACCAAAGGGTGCAGTGCTGCGGTGCAATGTATGTGAAACCAGTGCCTGCAACCGCATCGCTTCATGTTAACAATAAGAGTCCTGGCTGTAATGTTGTAAATCAAATGCTGTTGAAGCACTGTAATATATCAAGTTCAAGCAGCATAACATCATCATCATCATCATAATCATAATAAATAATAATAATAATAATAATAATAATAATAATAATAATAATAATAATAATAATAATAATAAAACACCAGCATTTGTTCAGTGGAAAGAAAGGCATTCCTCATTTTCAAATAATGTCATGGTTTAGCTACTTGGTGTGTGGGTTAAGGGAGAAAGGGGCAAGTGTGTACCACAACTGGTAGGTGAGAACACTACCAGTTATCAGCCTTGATCACAGAAGAGTAACAGTGCACTCCCAGCACCGTAGTTACAACGTGGTGGATGCAGAGTCTTTACCAGAAGAGTGTCAACATACACCACAGGATGTGTCAGAACAATTAGGGTCCAGTGTAGAAACGGAAAACAACAAATATCAAGCACAACAGTACAAGACACATAGTAATTTAGAGTTACAGTGCAGGCAGTGGATTAACTGGGATTTTATTTCTTCCCATCATATTTTTTCCATAAGTACGAATTGACAAAATTGTGATCATCTCAAATAATAGGGGGAAAGCTATGCTGCTGTATAATGCTTCCCCATCTGCTTCTTTCCATAAGTCTACATCCAGTCCTGCTGTACCTGTTAGTTGAGGAATAACTTCTTATGCATGACCCACATGCTACCTTTGGGGAATCAACCAAAAAACTCACCACCACAATTCCCCCTTGCACTTAACACATATTTCATGGTACTGGATGACAAGATAAGTTCTTTTAATGATCATAAAGTTGAAAATGGGAGTGTTCAATCGTTTCACTCAACACAGAGCATGACAACAGGGCAGAACGAAAGCATGCTAATCCAGCTAGCCTCATGGGGAACACCAATAAAGTTGAACAGTACAAGCACTATCACATACTGGCAAAGTGGATACCCTCCAGGATCCCAATGTGCAGACTGTGATTCTAAGTTTTTTGTAGAACCCCTGAGAGATGACTTTGTTGCTACTCTTATCCATTCTGTATTAATTAAAATATCACAAGTGTGCTACCACATGCTTTACAAACCCCTTCTGGCAGCTGTGTTGGCAAATTTTTAAAGACATGGAAAATAGCGTCTTGCTCCAAGTTACATGCTGTGGGAAGAAACAGCCAGGATAGCATTATGAAGCACAGAAATGAAACCATCCATGTGGGGGTTAAGCATCAAATCCCCAAAGGTATGCTGTGTCTCACAGTAGAAATAAAATGTCTTCTGTCCCCAAAAGGTTATGATCCAATGTATAAATGACAAATAAAAACATAAAAAACATAAAAAAAAGACAAATAAAAAATAAAAAGAGCAAGAGTACATCATATGAGATATCTATGTCTCTATAGAAATTGTTAGATATGTGTATAAGTATATATGTAAAATTTAATTTTATTTATCATTATCCTCCCTGCCTCCCTCACTAATTCTATTATTTATTTACCTCCTGCAAACCTTGGCATTCTGGAAAAATAATTTTTTGGAAATTATTTCTATGTGCTGTTCAGGTTTTATCTAATTATATATAAATATATAGATACTATGTATATATGTCTTTTATGAGCTTGCATATAAAACTGGGTGAAAAAGGGGGATGAACTTAGTTTAGGGACAATTAATAAGTATAAAGTTATATAGAAATGGTAGGGCCATGCAAGCACTTCAGTATCTGATTTATTTAGTGTTATATATATGAACAGAAAGGTCAGAGGGAAGAAAATAGATAAAGATAAGTAAAATAAGCCTTTAGGTTATGCAGGAAAGTATGGTAGAACTGAGGAGGGAAAAAAATGGGTCTTGCGGAAAATGGGAAGTTTCAGAGATTAAACTGATGTATTCACTAGAATTACATAACGATCTGTGCCTAAAGTGTGTCTCTATCAATATTTTCAATTAAGACACTTTATTTGTTGTAATAAAGAGAACATCTTTCTACCATCTATTCTGGAAATTCTTCTAAGTCTTAGAACTGAAATTAAAGGCCTTTCATCAACATTATATGGTGTCTTGCTATAATTAAAGCTGTAAAGAATAATTATATGAAAGCTTTGGACATAGAAACAAATAGAGTAAGATGTTAATGGATAATAAGCAGAAATACATTGTATGCTTAGTCATTACCAGTCAGGGGGAAAAAAAACAACAACCAAACCTTAATCTAAACTGTTTGTTTAGAAATACTATTGAAAGCACTTTTTCTGCCTTCATGAGCAAAGGACTGAAGAAAAAGGAGCAGAAGTGCCTTCATTTGTCTGGATCCAACAGTGCAGACAAGTCGCAGTATAAAAATGCCTCTTGCTACTAGCTGTATGGAAATGCTGTGTCATCTCAGATTCATTCATCCTTGATTATACTAGTTAAGTGCTGAAAACTCATTGGATTTCAATAACAACTAATGAAATCAAATTCCTTCACCTCCTCTGATAATGTAGACCTTCAGCTCCAGCAATTTCAGTCTCCTCTCAACTGAATCAATAACCTCAAGTTTTAATCACCTTTGCTATTTGGAATGATCAGAAAAGAGATATATATTTTAAGCCATGGGCCACTTAAACATAGAGACTGGAGATTTCACTCATCCTCTCAGTCTGAAGGAAAAAAGTAAAAGTAAAGGCCATTTGAGAGGTCCTGTATTTTATGGTGTATAAATCAGGCTGGCTTCTTAATTAGAAAGGAGCAGAAAGAAAAGACTTTCTAAATTCTGAAGTAGAAACCTGCCTACTGTTGCTAAGATTTTAATTGCCAATGACTGGTGCTTTCTACTGATCCTATTACCTGATTAATGGTTATTATTATTATTTGTTACTTGCAAAGTGCCTGAGGTGGTGAAGGTACTTCAAAGAGAAAATAAATGATGCGGTCCCTTCCCCAAGGAGCCTACAGTCTTACAATATGAAAGATGACACAATAAGTGAGAGCAATAAAGAGCAGCGGCAATAGAGTGAGAATAATTACATGGTTACTTAGGTTCATTTTATACACAACTTGATGGTACTGCTGTTTGCTTGATTTGTTTCTGGTTTTTTTTGAGCAGGAAGGAGGATATGGGTATAAGAACAGAGAGGAAATAAAATGGAAAAGCAAAGCAAGGACTTATACCTCTGTATATGTGGGCATGTGTGTATGTGTGCGTGTAGAGGGTGAGGGGTACGGTAAAACAGAAATGTAAATTAGAAATTACACAAACAGCAGCTAAAAAGTGAGAAGGAAAACAGGTAAGAATGAAGACTGAAATAAAAAAGACAAAAAAATAATGGGATAGAGTTTGTTGTCTTCTCAGAGTATCTCCAGTGAATGATCACGTCACATCGACAAAGGAATTCAACAGAAAGTCATTGTGGAGTCCTGCCTCGGCTCTGGAAAACAGGCTTTGGGATAAAACAGGAGGTTGACATAACATGCATCAGTGGATTAAGGGCTGGTATAACATGCAAGTAACAGTTCCTCTAGAGAACAGCAGTGAGGGAGCACCAGAACTCATAACTTTCTACTTATCATTCTTTCCTCTTCTTGTGAAACTTCAGTGTGCCCTTAGTTACTGTAGGATGGGTGGCTTATCCAGGTGGACATTGTATCCACCCTATTATACTTGCCAACTTTCAAGTTAATTTCTTCCATTAATTTCTTCAGTCAGTTTTGACTTCTTGCCTCCTGTGGCAATGAATTTCATACCTTATACTTGTGTTGCAAAGAAAATGTAATTTTTTTCAATTTTTTTTAATTTAAAAAGTTTTAAAATGTGGCTGATCTGATAAATTCAGTGAGTCTATCATAGTGTTTTGCTTTGAAAAATGTGAGAAATCCTTCCTAATTCTTCTTTTTCACATTCCTTCACTGTGTTCTGGGAAGTCTCCCCAACTACTGTCTGAAGAGTCTTTTCTCTTGCCTTGCCCTGCCTCTGCTTCCTTTACCATCCTGTCCCATCCCATCCCATCTCATCTCCTTCCACTGTATAGGGAATCATCTACATTCCCTTCCATAGGGACAGAGGGAGACAGGCATCTCCAGAAACTGACTCTGTCTGACTAACTACCCTGCAGGCTCAGCTGTGATGCTCACACTAGGCATCTAATGTGATTTGGGATGCCTCAGTTGATTCCACAGAGCTGCCGCTCCACATCTTGTGTCAGATGCCCTGGGGTTTCTTCAACGGCACTACTCGTGTGGGTTAGGAGTAGCACTCCAGAAGGCTTTGGGTTTAATAGCTCTCTAGGATCCATTCACTGTACTGATTAAATCTCCACAAATCTCCATGGTAACTTAGGCAACTACCTTTATGTACATAAAATTACATATAAACATCTAAATATAGGTGTTCTGAACTTGAACACTATCCTGCTAGGTTCATTTACTGCCTAACTTTAGGTCTCCAAAGTGTGGCACAGAATCCCACATTATATACCTTACTTTTAGATGGGAAATTCAGTAAAATAAATCTCAACCTTCTATACTAGCTCTCAATATTACTAATTATTACATATATTTTATGTTTCTAATTAAATTACAATACGAAACAAAAAGGTATTAAAATGTAAATTGAAAATCCTGCTTTTTAGCAAATATGTTCAACATTGAGTAACTAGTATTTTAACTCAGGATAACAAAAAACTTTAGCGATACATGTGAAATTAGCTTTTCATTATAAAAGACAGTAGTCATGTTTTTTAATTAGGGATGGGACTGAATCATAAATCTTCATTTTCACTTTTCTTTCAGATGTGGATGCTCCCAAAATTTGATAATATTGTGGGGTTTTTCTAGTGTGTAGCCAATTTTCCATAATTTCCCCTACTTAAGACCTTTATGAGGCATTAACATTTGCAAGAATATTTCTTCACATTGTCTCTTCAGATACAGATTTGTCCTTGCTGAAATATTTCACAAAACAATAGTTTCCTTAATACAGTATCAGAGACTTTAACAAGATTGGATC
This sequence comes from Microhierax caerulescens, assembly GCA_035590215.1. NCBI lineage: Eukaryota > Metazoa > Chordata > Aves > Falconiformes > Falconidae > Microhierax > Microhierax caerulescens. The sequence goes on along the minus strand of JAVJGJ010000014.1, from coordinate 34,512,818 downwards.
TCTTGGACTATCAAGTCAAGTGCCTGTTTTGCCTACAGCCTCATACCGTAAGCCATTTCATAAACCAATGAAGTTTCATATTAGAGTTTGTTCTGAACCAACTCTCCATTTAAAAAATTAAATACTTCAGTATTCTAAATGTTAGAAATACTATTCTAATCTCCATCTTAAAAATATACATTATCAATTTATGATTCTACATGCTGGTATTGCTTGTTGTCTTAAATAGCTTTTCCTTTTTTTCTTGTGTACCTTTAGACTGATACTTTGTGACACATTTTTCAGTTAGAGTTCACTCTTTTTTATCACAGAAAACCTGTTCGGAGTATTTCAGATAAAATCTCATCTGTGTATTTAAGAAGCTCAGTATATTGCTCTGTTTCTACAGCCTCATTCAATACATCATAAGATTTCATTTGCCATTTTCATTGTCACAACTTATGGCACATCGTAGTCAACCAAGGTAGTATTCTTCTGACTGGAAGAACATGACTTTTTTTTTTCTTACTTTTTTTTTTTTTTTTTTTTTTTTTTTAAAGCCTAGGTAGAAGTTTATTGTTCCTTCACAGAGGCAGAGGCAAGCACGTCTCAGGGCACAATTCGTCTCATCCCAAGGCAGATGTCTAAAGCTGTCTGCAGTACTCACTTCCTAAAAGCATCTATTTTTCTTTGCTGACAGCAAAAAGAGTTTGGGTTGATCAGCTCTGATATAAACATGTAAAATGTAGCCATCTAATACTGGTTGAGCTAAATTCCACGCTGTAGTAAGAGATAGGTAACTTAAGTCTGTTTCTCCTCTTTTTCATTTCCAATTGGAAATCTCAAAATTTCTAAGTGAACATTCTGAGTTTAATCTGATTTACTCCTCAAGTTTATTCAGATTTTTCTGGTGTATTTCATTAGTCCTTGGTTTTCACAATGGTCTCCAAATTTGAAGTTTTCAACAGATGCAATTCTGTAACAATAAAAAGTACAAAACAAAACATAAAAATCATTAAAGAATAGCTGCCCATCATCTTCTTGTTCTTCAAGAATTCGAAAGATTGTCTCATTCAATTCCTACCATTTCCTCTTTGTCATTACGAACTGACAACATTTCAAACAGTTCTTTATATAACCTATTATCCTAGTACAAATCTTCATTTTCTTTGCCTTGGCTGAAAATTTCCATCTGGTGCTGTTTCTACTTATTGAAGTCCAGATAGATGACTTAATACAATTCTCTTGTCTAGAAAATAATTTATCAAAGAGAATGAGTTATCTTATTCTATTCCTTTAACATTTTTCAACAAACTTTAGCAAATCCATGCTGTATTCAATCCCATTATGAGTTTCCCTTTTATTTCTAAGATTATAGAAGAAGCATAGTTTTGGTAAGATCCCTAATAAGCTGAAGTGAAATTAGGCAATATAATGACAATTTTATAAGCAGAGTTATGTATATTTAAATTTTCCAGATTCCCTTTGGAGCTTACCACTTTGCCCTGACTTGATATTTCCAATATCAGCTAGAAATATAATAATATTTTTGGGTATCAAAGAACAAAGTAAATCACCTTTCAGTCTTTCCTATTTTTTTCATGGTGATACTCTCCTATTAGCTTTGATATTTTTCTATCCTTTCTATTATTTTTGACCCTGTATTAGTTCATGGATTAATCTGTGTCATCGCTATATGATTTATCTTCTACTTTCATGACTATGCACCCGCTGAAAACTTAAACAATATCTTTATCTCTAATCCTTTTTCACTTTGCAGCTGCTTTCTCTATAGCCTTCTATAATTTCACAACATCTAGACTTCAGAATGTACAGGTTCTTATATGAACATTATGCTCATCTCTCCTGGTTGTCCATTTGTTTCAAAATCAATTGAAATGTTTCCTCTTTTCAGTTGTGTATGTCTAAATCCGAACAGATTACAATTTAGTGTCACATGCTCCCTCATTTATTCTTCAGGATTTCTTCACATCTTTAATACTATTAATTAATTTTAGCATTATTTTATTCCATAAAATAACTTAATCTTGAACTAAAAACATTACATAGTAAAATGCTGTTCTAACTTTGATCAGCAAACAGTAGCCATAACTTTTCCCACCACCCAGGATTTTAATGACAAGTTAAATTTTGAAGTCCAGGTTCAGATCAGAGGAATCCACATGTCATTCACTCTTAGCTGGCACCGTGATGGCTGCCAGAGACTCCTTTGTTGTGTCAGTTGTTAGCTCTCATACTTTCAGACTATTACATTCAGTAAGATTTGAAGTTATTTCCTATAGTGTCTGTACTCCTTATCCACCTTTTTTCCTTTCAGTAGATTATAAATGATAAAAATAAGTGGGTTAGACATTACAGATCCAGTCTTATATGTATTAGGATTTCTATAGCAGAAAAGCTTTTTAATAATTGTATCAAGGTCCTATTTGGCTGACTGCTGTATTAACACAGTTTCATTGGGCATCATTCATCTACCTTATATTAGCAATCCACAACATGTCTAGATACCACCGAAGATGAGGCACATGCATTTAGTCAACAGTCTAGTGCCAGATACCTGATTCTCTTATCTATCTTCACTGTAGACTGCAAGAACCTTTTACTGAGGAACACACACTTTGATTAGTAAGTGTAGAAAAACACTAGTTCATAACAAGCAGACCTGGAAGAGGCTGCAAAATGTTCTCCTTCATGCAAAAACTAGATGAGGCTAATGTCTGAACTATCCCCTGGCCACTATCACAGGTCTGGGGCAAATGCTGGAGAGATATATTTGCACCATTGAACTCCAGAGCTGCTCATCTCAGTCTTGACAGTTCAGTGGTAGAGTTCCCATCACTGGAGGTTTTAAAGATGCAGTTGGATAGGGTGGCAGATGGCAAACTCATCTAGGCTCTCTTTTCCACAAAAGGTTGGACAAGGTGATCTTTCAGGAACCATTCCAATCAGAGCTGTTCTATGATTATATGATTTAATAATATCACCAGGGTGGTTTTCAAAGAGCTAATTGCAAGCATATAATCTGAATCAGAAAACTTAATTTACCTAAATTTCATTCAGCAAAGCCCCAGAAAATGAGACCCACCCAAAATCCATGTAACAGAGTGATCCTGAAATGAGATATACATTGACATGTAGAAGCTGACATGAAAATTGTTTTGGACTCCTCTTTTGGGAAGGGACTTGAACAAAAACAAAACATCAACAACAAAACCACAAAACAAACAAACAAACAAAAATTCCTATTGTTCTGATTACTTCTCTTGATAGTAGGAGAACATGACACGCTCTGCATTCCTTAGACCAAATTGCTTTTGTCCAAACCAACCACTCATAGTAGTTAAGGTTGGCCTTGCTGTTACCTGGATTGGAGGCTGATTATCACATGAAGAGAGAGTTTGATAGAGGTTTTAATTCTTAATGAGGAAAACAGCCACCAGGGATGAATTGGATGCTAAGGCCAGATAACAGATCCTGTGCACAGACCCCAGGAGCTTGTCTCCAAATTTGGCCTGCAAAGTAAAACAGTCCAGATGGTCAACATTTTCATGACATAGGTCCACAGCTGTGAGAAATATGCTGTGGTATATTTTGGAAATTCTGAAGGATGTGCTTATATGACCTACAGTATTTTGGAAACATCAAAACATTAGAAGAATGTATGAAAACTCCAATTTCTGGTGACTTGGTATGTGGGCAAGATAGTGAACTAACACCACCATGTGCCAAGGATGTTGACGAATTCCATCGATATTTTCAAGGCTGAGGATTATCTGATAGTAATGAAGAAACATCCCTGTGTATTGCAAGAAAGCAGCTTTGGGGATCATAAGCACCTCCAGACGTATGCTGAGGAGTGAGTCCAGGATAGAGGAGATCACAAAGCCAGAACATTGTCTGAGACTCCCAGTTCAGACCACACTGATAAAGCTGTGGAAGGTAAGCACAAATAGGAAGTTCAGTTGTGTAACATCTTGGCTATGTCCTCTTGAACCTATTCCTGTAGTTTCTAATATGATTCAATTGTAAGCCCCCAGTGAGTAGCAGCAGAAGTCTGGTAAATATGGAGGCAAGCAAGAGGAATTGAAGAGAATGACTTAGCTTCCTAAAAGCCCTAGATGCCTACTTAAGGACAAGTGAGTTGTATTATTTTTTTTTCTACATTCAGTGAAAATAAAATTAATTCCATTGAAGTAAATAGAACAACATTTTGCAACAGTTTACTCTTCTGACCGCAGACATTTAATGCTTCAAAAATTTACCTAGTGGAGCTCTTAAGGTTGGCCTTTATCTCACATAATTCTATCTGAAAGGATAAAAATACTCAAAAATTACAAGAAGCATGATCAGTAGGGGGAAACATGTAATTAGTCTGGCCAAAATATTTTTTTTAATTTTTGAAATACAATGAAATGTTCTATATGTTTAGTTGTTTGCCTAGATTTAGAGTAGCAGAATAGCTCAAATCATTGTCATTCTGCTATTTTATCATTCTCATGATTATTCAAAAAACTTCCAAACATGTATTTTGTTAGTGGTTTAGACTTCTGTCTGTTAATACTCATTAAAAGTTAGTTTCCTCAAATCAAAAGGCAGTTTATGAGACATTGTTACTGCAGAATTTATCAACCTTTCTCTATCCCACTGAGACTGGTTTTGTACAGTCAGTGGCTTCAACATGATCAGTTAAAAAATCCCAACACCCTGTGGCATTTTAGTTAATTTCTCTATTAGGGAAATTACTTTTTTTCCAGTCCCTAATGATGGGTTGACATTCAGTTATGATGTGACTACTTGTACCATGAGAATTATTAAAAAGCTTTTCATAGCAGTTTCTTGATATAATTTTGTTGGTGTTTAATTAGTCCAAAGTTAAATGATAAAATGAAGTTTGGATATTTAAGACTCTTCCTGAATTTCTAAAGATTTTGCATAATCTATAATGTTAATTAACATATTTTTACTATGTGTGTGTTTTTACATCTGACAATTCAAGCCTGAAAACGTCTAGAATGATTTTGGCACCTAAATCCTTCTTTTCTCCTAGAAAATCTTCCTTAGTGATGCTCATGCTATGTATTGTTTGCAAATTACCATCAAATAGCATTTTCATCTGGTGTTCAATACTTCTGCAACACAATGGCTGCATGTTAATAGCGGGCTGCGGTTGCCAACGGCAACAACACTGCTTCAGCATCCAAAAGCAAGTACCATATTGTGAGAGCAGGCAGACAGATCCCAGTATGCTGGGTCTCCACCATAAATTTTCCAGCTGCAGCAGCTGAATAAACAACACCTTTCTTGTCAGGTGCCATAAGCAGGCAGGAGTCAAACAGATCACATGTAAAACAACATGTCATGGGCTGAGCTCCCTGGACCCAAACAGGGGGCTGAGAAAGGGCCATCAAAACAGCCCATCTCAGAGTGAGCTGCAGCAGCACGCTGAGCACAGCGCCTGAAATCGTTTGGGTGGTATAAGAAAGAAGAGGTTCATTCAGTTAATTTCACAAACAAACAAATAAACAAAACCTTGTCGAATCACTAGTGCTCTGAAGTCCATATAATTTCAATCATCTCTCCTTTGCTAGGAAACCACAACAGCTTTGAGGTCTGGTTTTGTGCTGCAGTGCAAATGCACAACTGGATTTAAACTGCTGAGACTGAATGTTGTTTAATGAAGACATAAGAAAAGATTTCAGTTCAGAGTGTATTGTATTAAATGTTTAGCTTCACTGTGTGATACGGTGATCTGGTTTATTTATTTATTTTACTGTGTTTGTAAGGAAATGAACTCAACTTGGATTGCAACCATCAGAGTTGAAGGAGGTGACTGATGTCATTGTGAGTCCACTCTCAATTATCTTTGAAAGGCTGTGGTGCCTGGGTGCAGTTCCTAAGGACTGGAAGAAAGCAAATGTCACTCCTATTTTCATAAAGGGCAAGGAGGATCTGGGGAGCTACAAGCGAGTCAGTCTCACCTAAGTCCTTGCGTAGGTGATAGAGCAAATAATCCTGGAAAACATTTCTAGACACACATTTGACACGATGGTAATTGAAAACCACCAACATGTCTTTACAAAGGGGCAATCATGCCTAAGCAGGCTAATATCCTTTCATGATGAAATTACTAGCTCATTGGATGTGAGGAGAGCAGTGGATTTTTTATCTTTTTTTTTTTTTGTCTTTTTTTTTTTTTTAATCTGGACTTTTGTAAGGTTTTTGACACTATAGTAAGGCTTTCGTATCACTACAGATGGACTGATGAAGTATGGGCTAGATAACGGGACAAGAAGATGGACTGAAACTACCTGAACTGCCAGGCTTAAAGGGTGGTGATCAGTAGCACGAAGTCCAGCTGGAAACCTGTTACTACTGGACTACCTCAGAGTCAATACTGGGTTCAATATTGTTTAACCTCTTCATTAATGACCCAGATTCTGTGACATAACACACAGCCTCAGCAAATTTTCAGATGATACAAAGCTAGGAGGAGTGGTTGATGCACCAGATGGGTGTGCTGCCATTCAGAGGGACCTCAGTGAGTGGGAGAAATGGGACAACAGGAATCTTATGGACTTCAGCAAAGGAAAATCCTAAGTATGGCACCTGGGGAGAAATAACTTCTGTACCACTACAGACTTGGACCTTTCTGGCTAGAAACTGAAACTTTGGAGAAAATTACTTAGGGCCCCTGGTGTACACCAAGCTGACCATGGGCCAGCAACTAACCCTTGCAGCTAAGAAGGCTGACAGCCTTCATGGTTTCATTAGGAGGAGAGTTGCCACCAGGTGGAGGGAGGTAGTCCTTACTCTCTGTTCACATTCACATCTGGAGTGCAGTGTCCAGTTCAGGGCACGCCAGTACAAAAGAGAGATCATACTGGAGCAAGTCAAGCAAAAGGCCAGGAAAATTAAAAAGGGATTGGAATTTCAATGGAGTTTTAACTATTGGGCTGGATTTAACAATTGGATTTTTTGACTGAAATTTTTACTTACAAATTTCCAAGTTAGCGAACAACTTTTGTTTGTGTTTCTGAGATGTGGGAACATTTCAGTCTGGAAACTGAACTTGGGTAGAGAACACTGTAATACGATTCGGTGTACTACAGTGAAATACAGAGCTTGTAATACAAGCTGAATTACAAGGTTGAAAGGTTGAAATACAACCAACTTGGTTGGTTATCATTTTGCTTTTCTTTCTGTTGTTCCATTGGGTTTACATTTTCTTTCATTGTCGGTTGAGTTAACATTCATGACTTTTTCTTTCAGATGATCACCAGTCCATAAACCAGATGCATTATAATAAATGCAGTAATGCGTAGTCTGGATCCAAGAGGCCTCAAGATGCCCATGAAAAATTGCTCTCAATATGAATTTTAGAACATTTCTGAAAGACAGATCTAGAGATTTAGTATGTTGCTGAATGAAATATGGGTAGCTCTAAGAGAGAAAGAATAGATGAGAAGTTATTAAATAGCTAATAGATGTTTATATACCTGCCTGTGGTTCTATTCTATCTACTATTTAGCGTGTCTGAACCTTCTAGCCTATATTTTAGTACAGTGCCTTTTGCCTCCTCCCTTTTCCTTAACTAACTCATTGACGCATCAAACCATTGCTGGAATTTGTGAAAATGCAATCTTTCAAGCAGAAATTAAGTCACCTGGAATGAAGCACTGTATGACACTGTTGACTACATGCAATGTATGACTACAACTAGAAAAGGAAACAAATAGCACATCTTTCTTACTTCGTTTATATTTGCCTCTCACACCATCCTCACACGTAGCAACAATGTAGGAATTAAAAATAAAAATTAATTTAAATTATATATATGTATACATATATATATATGCACACTTCTTTCTAGTTCATAACAGTTCTGTTCCCATAAAAACTCAAAATAAATCAATGTAAAATCCTAACTATAGAAGTTATTTAATTTGAAGAATGAAGCCAGCCTAACTGTGCATTCCCCATCATTCCAGAATCTAATTTTCCCATCAAAATAATGTTCCATCATGTCGTGGAGAATACAAGTCACCAAACCTATTGTGACAATGTCCTCCAGACCAATCTACGTGAGTTGGACATGCTGGTGTTAATGTTCCAGTGGGTCCAGTGGTTTAAGTGGCTCACTAAGGTGCAGTTAATAGGGAAATGTTTCTAGGTCCAAGCCTCAGCAGGTCTGTTAGCTAGGGAAAGGTGAACAAAGGGTACTCAGATGGCTTAAACTTTTCCACAAACCACAGTAAGGCTGCAATAAAATTACATTGATAGGATAGATATAGAATATAGTTATATTTTGTGTGTGTTACCCATGAAAATTTACATTCAAATACCATTAATTCTATAAGTTGTTGTGGAAAGTTCTACATAGGTAAGAATATATAGCTTTTGAAAAAACATTGTGTTTCAAAGAACAGAATATTTTTTTCATAATGTGAAGGTACTGTACTTTTTCCTTCTTCAAATATTTCAAATGCCCATATTTTATTTTTAAAAAAATATTTAAATTCACTGAATTTATCCAAAATAGTAAGTCTTTAGTATTTCTAGGAAAACAATTTTTTATGCTCTGAACAGCAAATCTCATGTCAGCTCTTTATTTCTGAAATTTACGAAGTGATTTCATAAACTATAGTCCCATTTTACTATGCTTTATGAAAGACCAAACAGGTCTTTTCCATCTGTCATTCCAATATTATGAAAGTAAATTTGCTTGTCTGAATATGCCAGGATTAATGGAGATCAATATAGAATGACTCTGCTCTATATTACTTTTACTAGCATCTAAAAAGTGCAGGTTAACACAGAAAATATTTGAAACAGTAGCAGCATGAAGACCTTGACTGCCAGTGATAATGCTATAAACCTTTGTACAGGGTGCAGTTGAGGTGCCAAAGCTGTGTCTTGCATTTATTCAGAGGCATAAGATTTGGCAGAGAAATAAAGTTTTTACAAAACAAAAAAAAAAATCAGTTTTTACATTTAACTGAATGAGAAGGAAGTGAGATCTGCTTTAAGGAAAAATAAAAATCTCTATAGCAAGTTTAAAATCTGGAGATCTTTTTAAAATGTAAATTGAGAACCAGGTTTATTTTTTTTGTCTTTTGTTTGTTTCATTCATAGCAAGACAGAAAAAAGTAAGTTACATCTGTGCACTCACTTCTGAGTATGTGCTGGTTGCATCATGGCAGACATTTAGAAATCTTGTGATCTGTTGTGAGCTTTGAGTACGGATCAGCTGATCACTCAGTAAAGCTGCTGCATAACATTCATAGTGATTTTTATGGTTTTTTTTACAATAAACTCTTACCATATTTTCTAGAGGTACATTTCCACTTGTTTTAGCCAATTTCTCATAATAAAAACAGTTCTTTGCTAATAATTCTGACAAAACTACTTTTCCACATTATAAGCAGGCCCACAGACTACATCCTAAACTCTTCAGTTTCCTTCTAACCAGCAACATATGATCCATGACCATTAATTACTACAAAGAAACCTAACCTTTTCACCTCTTAGACATATGCTGAGACATATTTTTTCATGAAGGAACATGTCATTCTTAACCTTTATATACAGAAAAATAGTTCTTCCACAATGTGCTACTTTTTTAGTCACTTTATGAAATGTCTGCTTCACTGTCATTTTGTGGAACAGGTAAAAATGTCAGTCATTTATTGAAATGACTGATGATACAAGCATTCCATTTCATCATCTGATTTTTCCTTTTGGTCATCACAAGAAATGTCTGAATATTTCTAGAATTACATAAAATGTAATTTTGTTGTTGTTGTTTTATTTTTACTGTTCTGATTCCATTGTGAAACCTCTTGTACCAATATTGTGAAATGTGAGAAAATCTAGGGGAAAAAAATGGCATCACCAGCAACTTAATGCTGAACTTAATTACTGCTCTTTGCAAGTGGATCTTGACAACAGTTATTCTTTATCAAAGCACCTTCAAAATAACAGTGGTGCCCTAATATAACCTAGGTCAACAGTCAAAGTTTCAGGTTTTAACTTTTTGAATATTTGCTTTTTTTAACTGTCCCTGTCCTATTCCTTATATAAAACCAGAACTCAATGTAGTATAGATGGATGCATAGTATTAGTCTCATCTTTCTCTGGGTCATGGAAGATCCAAACACTCTCAAAACTAGAGGCAATTGAAACATATCTATAGGATTACAAAGGATAAGGATCTAGTGAACAGGCAATAATACATTAGAATAATCCCTAGATTTATTTTTTTTATATATAAACTTTTGTTTATCTGATTCATTGAGCATGTGCATATAGTTCATATAAAATTATATTTTCTATCATTTATATAAAATAATTTGTTTAAAATGATATTATGCAATGTATCTATCTATCTTTCTATCACTGAAATTCAACCATACATTTTCCTAGAGGACAAACACTTTGCTGTTATTTGCTACTAATCTGGGAAAAAAAACAGAATCACTGAGACCAGTGAGTTGACACTATAGCCTT
>JAVJGJ010000014.1:34485831-34501516 GCA_035590215.1 Microhierax caerulescens | reverse complement strand
CCACCGGGGGTTGTGGGGGGAAACCCAGCAGCCGCAGGTGACTGCCTGCCACTTCATCCGCGCGCCGGCCCCCTGGTTAAAAAGTTTGAGGACCCCTGGTATAAAGGAAGGCACATACAATGTACTTAGGAACAGTTTTGCCAATGACTTAATAGGATATAAATATCAGGCATGGCAATGTATGCTAATTTGGTTCCCAGTTCAGCTTTATTTCTCATATATACACTTCTAAATATCTAACAGATGCTTAGTCTTTGTATTGGGTTTGGATGGGAAGGTTTTGGTAATGGGGGAGCTGCAGGGGTGACTTCTGTGAGATGTCAGAAGCAGCTCCCATGCTGGATAAAGCTGATTGCCAGCCAGCTCCAAGACTGACCCTCCACTGGCCAACACCAAACCCATCAGTCATGGTGGTAGCACCTCTGTGATAACATAATTAAGCAGGTGTAAAAACTGCTGTGCAACACCAGCTGTGAAAGAGGAGTGAGAGCATGTGTGAGGAACATCCCTGCAGACACCCAGGTCAGTGAAGAAGGAAGGGCAGGAGGTGCTCCATGTGCTGGAGAAGGGATTCCCTGGCAGCCATGGTGAAGACCACGGTGAGGCAGGTTGTGCCCCTGCAGTCCACAGAGGTCCATGGTAGAACACCCCATGCTGGAGCAGGTGGACGTGCCCTGAAGGAAGTTGTGATCACACGGAGGTCCCACACCAGGACGGGCCCCTATTCTGTGATTCAACCTATACAGCTAAATAAAAGAGGACTAGTGCGAGTGCAAGTGGCGTTCTAATCGTTCAGTGTCTTACTGTAAGTTTATTAGTCACCTCAGGTTTTAATGGCTCTAGAGAGTTGTCTTAAGCAAATCCACCAAAAGGAATGTGATCTAAGCAAGGACATGATTTTTTCTGTGCTCCTTGGTTTTGAAGCAAGGTATTGCCTCTGCATCTGTTTTAGCGATGTAGGCATAGCCAGCAATTATTTACAGCTTTGGTATGAACTAAGATACTTCTATACTATTTATTATACTCAGTTATCATGAGATATAAAGTTCTTATCCTGTTGATTACAAATAAAGGTGTTGATATGGTACCATATGATGCAATTTATGGGTTCCTACTCAGCATGAACAAATAGAAAATCAAAGCATTAAAGAGTTAGGAAATGCCAAAATTAAGTTTGCTTCCATGGGTCGGAAATATTAGAAGCTAGGCAAGATAGCTTACTATTTCCAAATAGCAACTCTATTTTTAATATTTTTAGCAAAGACTGATGGTTAAGACAGTGAATGTTTGTTTGATATTTCTGCTTTTACAGAATACTTTACATATAAAGTCAAATTAATCACTTATACAAACTTTTCACAAATGATTTTTAATGTCTTAGTGAATGCCTGACCACACTAAGGCAAATACTTAAAAAAGGGTGTGTAGAGAAAAGAACATAGAAATCAATGTACAGAACAACACAATTATGTGCTTTAAGAGCAAAGCTGGAAAATACTGTTCACCAAATTTTTAAGTCATTCTGAACTGAATTAATTTTTTTTTAGTTTTGTTTCACTATCTGAATATACCCCCCCAAATACTCCTTATAGGTTGAAGAAAGGAAGGATATAGAAATATATGAATGCTTAACACTTGTGCTGTCTGCTGCTTCTCATTAGTTGTTTACAAGCCAACACCTGGTCTGAATACCCTGCAAGCTGAGTAGTTTGTCAATTGTTTTAGTATGTACTATCCTATAGTCTGTTACTCCCTTTTCCTTCTCTTCCTTCAATGAAAAGAGACAGAATAAATATTTTGTAAGTCATTCCATTCTCTGTTTGCAAATGAAAAAGTATATTTCATTGAGTATCCAGCCAGTTTGATTTAATTTCATCATTGTTCTGTTTGAGGGCTTGAGCTCAATGTTTAGTAATTGGACCTAAGTCTCGCTGTTGTCAGTCAAGGCCTGGCAAGGATGTTATTCACATTACTGTACTCCAACTAATAGTTTTATCAATTCTGAGATCACTTTGTGATGATGTTTCTCAAGTTTAGGTATAGTGTTTGTGCCTGTTTACTCATACTTCAGGCTTGGCAAATAATTTTGTATGACACCAGAAATAGGATGCCTCAGTTACTTCAGATTTGTGAGAAAGAGTTTATCCAATTCTCTGTATTTGAGTGAGCTCTTCTCTCCATTTATCTCTATCTTGACAGCTAAAATTCTGTATACATGTCCTTTCTTTTGGGTTTTTTTTTTGTTTTTTTTTTTTTTTGTTTGTTTGTTTTTTTTCTTTGGTTTGGTCTATTTATCATAGTCCTTAGCAGAAAATGAAGCAAATTACAGGTTCAGGTTTTGAGCCAGAATAAATTTATGTTTAATCTCATTCCAGTTTTCACAAGAGATTGTACCCACTTCTACTTTCCTTCCTTTTTATTTTCTGGATGAAGAAAACCAGCTGTTTCTTTTAATTAGCAGTGTTTAGTACTGGAATTTTGGCCTTTCTGAATTAATTCCTCTACTTTTTGATCTGACTTCACCTTCATGAAGTCTGGCTTTGTAAGCAAGTGAGAGTACTTTCCATCTTTGGCTATTTAGCTTCTTAAAAGTCTTTGCATCTCTTGGAAGATTCATTGTAAATTTGACAGAGACATAAAAGCTATGAAATTCCCACAAGTTTCAAGGAAAAGACAGCTACGTAGAAAAGGAATGAGCATTACTGTCCCCACATCAGGTAACATTGTGACATAACCCCACAATTTATTCCAGTTCTGACTACTAAGGAATACATACGTATAATTCCTTTAAATCAAAACCACAAACCAAAGCTTGTTTACTGATACTTCTGCTGTGATTCTTTTCTACTCATGTTTGAAGTGTTTGTTTAGAAACCAGTGCTAAAGCTTGCCTTTTAAGCACTTTCTTAGTCAGGGTTAAAAACCACCAGATAATATTTGGCATATTTTAGTTGAAAACATTCCAAGCTTTTTCTATGAATCCTTTCATTCTCAGTCTTGTTGGCTTGACAAATTACTTCCTTTGCTTTCCAAAGTGTGCCCTTTGTCAACTAACCTTGATTACTGGCATCTTTTTGTTTTATACTATGCCTTCACCACTTTGACAAACTGAAATAGTTTCAAGATTATTTCAAGACTAAAATAACACAATTTAATTAATTAATAATATAATTTAGTTATTGAAATAATATAACTTCTCATTTGTTAGGTGAGTATCTGGTGGAGAACCAGTGCAGCTATCACATCCAGGACATAAGCTGTTATATTTGGTTTCTCCCGTTTTTAATAATTTCTTCTCAGAATTTAATAACCACACACACATCTCTACATAAAAGACCTGCACCTGAAAAGACCATATGTTCCAGCAAGTTAATCTCTCCCTGAACAACCGTCAATGAAAACATGGCTTATATTATGGGCCATATGCAACTGAATTGAGTTCTTGGTCTGCCATTGGTAGCTGTTCTGCTCTGACTTGGCACTCCACCTTCTCAAGTCTTCAGTGTGTCACATTTGTTCACTTCAAGAAGCTCATCATGCAGAGTTCCTCTTCAGTGGATTTTGTGCTTATACCCTTCCAGAGGTGAATTTTGCCTACTTGTCCAGTTATTCAGCATCTGGCTACCATTTTGAAGATATTTTGCATTACTTTCATGTTTCCATCTGAATTGCACTGTCATTTCCAGTTGTATTTGTAGTCATCCCCTAAACTTCAAAAAGCAGCAATTCATATGAAACCAGCTTCTTTCAGAAACTTAGTTGAGAGTAGCATGCACCCACAGGTTCTACATTCTGTCTTCTTTTCTGTTTCTTCTGTTCTGGAGAACAAATAACCATGAAATCTTCTAAAATTTTCCCTCTTTTCCTTCTGTGTTATTACCATTATAGTATGCTGGTTTCCTAGATTTTAAACCTTCCCCTCACTTCCCTCCCCCTCCCCCCAACCAACCAACCAAATTAATAACAAAGACATAGATGGAAAAGTCCTCCAAAATTACATGTCTCAGAGTGACAGAGTATTGCCAAGTTATGAGCAAATGAATGCACAGTCTTAAGAACTATGCAACTTTCTGCCTTTCAACCTTTTCAGGTAACTGTATATTATTTATTTTGTTTCATTTTACTTGCTTTATACATTTAAAAAAAAAAAAAGAAGAAAGCTCCAGAAAGTGATCTAGTTTTCCCTTTTAAAAAATGTAATTCTTAAACTTGTTCATAAATAAAAAGTTCTTCAACTTAATAAAATATATTATTTATATAATACAGTAATAATTCTACAATAAGTAGAATTCACTTTATATGTAACCTATTTTACATACACAAAATATGCATATAAGAATTGTAAATATGAAATATATTTGTGAATGTTATCACAAGAGATGAGAGACTAATTTATTTTAGTCTGATCAAAAATAGATCCTTTGTATTGTGCTGTAAATATTGATGCTTTATATATGTGTTTGTATTCTGCCATTATTTGGAATAGATCTTGCATAGTTAATTATCCATTTATCTTATGAAGAAAAATATTCTCAAGGTTTAATAAAAGCTTATCTTTTGGATTATGATGTTGAGCACATTCCAGCCATTTAATTTTTTTAGTATCCAATACGTACAGAAATGAAACCCCAGCCCAGCCTGTCTGCCTCCTTAGTAAGGCATACCAATAATTGCTAGTGACCATGTATAGCTCTGAATAATTTGCCTTTCTAAGACTATTGAACATTTGTAATTGGTACTCTTTTCCTTTGTTTCATCTTTTGCTTTCAACACATCACAAGCTGAAGTCAACCACTATCACACTCCAAAAAAGGCAGCCAGTTACAAACCATTTTCCTGTCTTTGTATTAAAATGGGTTGGTAAGCCTTCAGGAGGTCATCTGCAGAACAGCAATGCCATGATTCCTTAAAAGCGGTGACTACCCAGTATTCCACAATTCCTTTATAAGCACATGATTTAGAAGGTTTATTTCAACATCCTCAGAAGGAAACAGCTGCCATAAAGCAAACAGCATACAGATACTTGCACAAAGCAATCTGCTTGAAATGGTACCATGTTCAACGCATATACAGTGGTTCATGCAGACTACAGAATACTGACATGCAAAGCCTGTTTTACTTTTATACTTTTTTGACCGCTATTTGTGGTCTGCAACTCTGTTTCTTTCTCATAAAAAAATAATTAAAAAAAAAAGGATTTGTATCTAAAGGTTTTCTGTTAGTAAAGACCTCAAGGAAGATATCAAATGTTTCTATTTAGAAAAGTATGCAATTTTCTTATTTTCACTTTTTTTTTTTTTTTTTTTTTTAACCAAAGCCTCTACATTAGCTTAGGCTTGAAGTCCTCATTAGTCTTAGGTAAATATTTCAAGAATTGTGTTGTTTTTAGGCAAGAGTGTGTTAGAAGCTGATGAGTAAGCCAATCATAAAATCATTTTTAAAAAGCTATGATCATGAATTCATTAGTAACTGTCTGGGGATAATAAAATTATCATAAGGTGGATTTCATGGTTCCTTTTAAAAAAGGTGTGACTGTTCAAAAGATAATTGAGTGCTTAGCTGAACTTCTGTTGTACTTCAAGGTTAGCTTTAACCTGAAACGTGTTTCCTAAAGGAAGATTTTTGAATTGTAAAGAGGGAAAAAAATATCTAAAGACAGAATAGTAGAATTCAGAAATTATGGCCTCTAAATTTTAGTTTGTAGGCCTCAGGCTGCCTTTTCTCATAGAGTTTGAACTGCATCGCTAAACAACTATCAGTGCCATCTATTAGTGCAATGACCATGTATCATGGATATTTGGATAGCTGTACAAGACAAAAACCAGTTTGGTTGAGGATCCTAATTGGTGGAAGAGACTGGAGGTACAATCTCCAGTTATGTTTTTCCAAACAACTGTATTTTCCCTTTTAGATGTTTGTTTCTTCTATATAAAGAGGAATTATCTTAGATAATATAGGTAATTTGAATAGCAATATTCTGTTGAAAATAATTCTTTCTAGGACCCACTAATCTGAGGATCTAGTCCTCAAGGACAGGGTGTTTTACAGTAGAATCTAAAGAAGGGTGTTTGTGAAATTACATTACAAAACTAATTTTATGCAATAAATGCACTAATTTCCCGTAGGCCTCAGATGTTTCTTAAAGTGCACAGGTCTCTGAGGTACTTAAGTGAAAAGGAATTCCCTAACATTCTTTTCAGATGCTGCATAAGATTAGTAGCCTGTATACTTGCCAGGGTTATATGCAAATACAAACAGCAAATTTGCCTATTTACAAATGCATATTAGATCTTGTGTCGTATATTATAACTAAAACTAGCCAGAATTATTTCCCCCATTAAAATCTCAAAATTATGAGGACACAAAAAACTCATATCCAAAATAACTTAGGTTCTGTAGTTGTTGTGCTTCATAGAAATGGTATTTCAAAGAGATATATCCTTCTTTTTAAAAACAAACAAAACCCTAACAACATTAGACATGACAAAAGAGAACATTGCTAATGTGATTAAAAACAAACAACTCAAACCTACCCATTGCTTCAGTTTAACCTAAACATATATTGACCCCACATGAGTTTATGGAAAGTGCCATGGGACTTAAGTGAAAAATTCGGTTTGTTCTTTAGTTAGAATTTCAGAGTAGCACATATCAGGACCCGACTATGTGCACATACAGTGCATCTCAATCATTAATTTTCTACACAGTCCAGCAACTCCCCAGCCACTCGTTTACACAGAAAACATAACTATCTTGAGATAACAGCTTTAGATAAATGACTTGAAACAAGGTGTTTCACTGAACCTTCCACAATTAAACATTTGACTATTACAGGAACTTTCTGGGTGGGAAATTTGGACAGTTCTTTTAACTCTCTGTTGCACATTTGTATGCTTGTATTTGTGGATTAACATCCTGGGCAAAGCATCCCAAAGACCTCACTGATTCCTGTTGCAGAGTTCATCAAATTGCATATAGATATAATTTTTGCAAATGGTCAACAGAAATTGTAGAAAAGGCCACTTAGGATGTCAGTAAAATATTAAAGACATGTTTCATCTGTAAATCAGATATAAACCCAGCAGAATAATAGCAGTAAACGATTCATGTGTTGGGATGGTCATCTGGAACCATGGACACTTTGATTATAGGAACTGAGTAAAACAGTGGTTTGGGACAGTTTCTCCCAATTCAGCTAAATATACCACTGCAAGTCCTTTGAAACTAATCCAGCTGCTACCAGCTACTGAGTGGCCACCTTGTTTAGGACATTCAATTTCCTTCGTGAGCATTACCCTATGCCAAAATACTAATACATTGCAGGGGGAGGGGTGTGTGTCTTTCCCTTTTCAAGAAACTTTCTGTCCTGAGTATTTGTACAATAACTTTAAACTTCACATCTAGAAACACTTTGCAATCTTCATTCTCATGGACAAAAGTAGTTTGAGGGTAAGTTTGGCTTGCAGAGTTAACACAATAGAACCATAGTTTAATATCAGCATACTGGTTGTAATTATTGTGTCCTTCAGATGCATTGTGTAGTATCTGTACAATTTTGCAGATATAAAGCAGCAGAAAAAAAACCACACAGTGATATGTATGACATTTGCTAGAATCTGTCATTAGCTTTGGTTGCTTGTCTTTCGGGTTTTGTCCATCCTGACCATATATGTCCTCATTTTATCTCAGTTAATCTGTATTCCTCTACTAATTTCCACTCTTTCCTTAAAACCATTTCTCAGAAGCCCTACTTCTTAGCTTTACCTCATGTAACCTCTCATTTAGGCTTCCTGACATCTCTATCTTCTTTAATCTTTTCCTCTGCCAAAAGTTTGGTTTACAATTCGTATCCACACATGAAGACTTTGAGACATACAAGATTCTGGTCCTCCTTTCTCTCCTGAATGGCTTCAGGTTCCCCCTTCACCTTCAGGTTTAAATTATTGCTCATCCTTAGATGATTAATATGAATAGTGAGATATAAAAATTATTTATCTTGAGACTAGGATGACATTCAGCCTAAGCTACGTGATGCAGGGCAATTACACCGAGTTACACGTGGTAGTTTATAGGCCAGACTAGGTTTGTTTTTATGTAGTGAGAATAGGAAGAAAAAGAAAAGAAATAGCATTGTCTAACCCCACAATTTTTGAGATTTCACAGCTGTGAAAGGATATGAATACACTTTTTTCCTTTTATTCCATTAATATTAATGAAGGAGGGACTTATTGTTATCAAAACCTTATGATCATTTAGTTTTCAATATAGTGAAATTCCAAGTTAGGACAGGTATGGCATTCCTAAAGGAAAAGTAAAGTGGTGGTGGGCTGCTGCTGCTGCTATGCTTGGCACCTGTGAACCTGCATCTGGAGAACTGTCCTCAGCACCAGAAAAGGCACCCGTAGACTGGAATGAGTCCTGTGGAGGGTGACCAGGATGGGTAATGGGCTGGAGCAGGTGATGCACAAGGACAGGTTGAGAGAACTAGGTTTGATTAACATAGAGACCAGAAAGCTAAGTGGAGAGGAACATTTAATTTCAGCCTTCAGCCTTCTGGAGGTGGCAGTTTCAGAGAAGATAGTCTTCCCCAAGGTGCATAGTGAAAGGACTAGACACAACAGTCACAAGCTGCAGCAAGGGCAACCCCAACTAATTATAATGGGAAAAATATTTCCCAGTGAGAGTGATTAAACATAGGAACAAGCTGCCCAGAGAGGCTGTACAATCTCTGAATTGAGAGATTTTTAAAACATGATTTGACAAGGCCCTGAGCAATGTGACCTAACTATGAGGCTAGTTCTGCTTTGAGCAAGTGATTGGATTACATCACTTCTAAAGGTCGTTCCCAAGCAGCATTATTCTGATTCACTAGACAGAAACAATTCATACTGCAAATTATGAACCGCCCATCTAATTTATCCTTTAGTCATGGAGCTAATTGACCAGTCAAGTATGGTTTCAAAAAGCAGTATATGCATCTCCAAAGAAATGAAATTAATTTATATTTTGAAGGACAAATTAATTTAATTAGTATATTGATGTTAAAGAAGTGGTGGGATGAAAGGATGAGTGTGGAAGGAGAAAAATAAATAAGGAGAAAAGATGGATTATCCTGGGAAAAAAATTTTAAAATGTTAGCTCTGAAAGTAATATATAACAGCAAAAATATCTCTTTTTAATGTAATCTGAGAGGCAAAATACTCAAAAGGAAAAAAATCTGGAAAAATATCTGGAAAGGAAAATGACCTTTGCAAGTCATCTGACTGCAGGAAGTTAACTTTTCAGATTCAATTAATTACAGTATAAATAGCTCAAGAATATTTTTTTTCTGTTATTTTTTTTAATATAAAAAAGAGTAAAAAATGCAGCTTCTTTGACAATTTTGGATGCTGTAAATTAATATTTTTCTTTGCTTTTTACCTCTTTGTCTACCTAAAGATAAAGATTCATTCAAAATAATCAGTTAACCAGATGCCTTTACTCCAAGAATACCCCAAGCCAAGCACTAGAGTGTTAGGACACTTTAGTAAGTGTCAAAGAGTTCCAACATAATATTTATAGTACTTAAAAGAGAATAGTTTACAACTTCCAGTTGCAAGGGCTAGCCTGAGATAGTATCATACTGTACAGGAGAGAATCTTCCACTGACTGGTGACTGACAAGGAGAATTATCTAACATATCCCAAGGAAGAAAAGACCTGAAATTTGAGGGCTCTGAGACACCTGGGACCTGAGAATCCTGAAAAAAAAATAAAAAAAAATGAAGGTTTATTTACCAGATTCTGTATGCACAGTCTTGGGCAGTTAAGCTCCTCACCTGTGTACCTGTGTATTCAGCTATATGCTCCTTTGCCAAATTAATTTCAAAGCAAATGACTAGAAATATACATAGACACAAGCTATAGTTTCCTTAAAGTTTATATGAGTATTGCCAGGCTACAGAGCTTAAAATACCATTAACTGGTAAAAGCTATGGCAAAACAGAAGAATATGGACGTTACAGTATATACTCAGATGTGATGCTCATTTTAGACATGAGCTGATTTTGGCAGAGCAAACATTAGTATCAAAATTTAATTTGGAAACTATAAAGGTTCTTAATATGGAAATGATATCTCCAAAGGCTCTCAGAATATTTATACCTTTATTTCCATGTTAATAAATGTAATATTAGGATGTAAATAATTAGGAAATTACCTAATTTTCAATAGAATTCCTTTAGCATTGTTTTCTTTTACATTTGATGGTACATTTTGTTTTGTTTGTGTTTTTCTCCCTAAATAACTTCTGTGTTAGCTACAGATCCAATACAAAATCAGGATAATTCCTATAGATCACTCATCCACTCAGAATAAAATATGTAGTGGTTCACCAAACATAGCATAGAGTTATCAACCTACCTAACTGTATTTTGTACATTTGACTGTAAAGTGCTTCATATATGCGTACATACATGCATATAAGTGCACAAATATGCACATATGAAAATGTGTGTATATATGTATTTGTATTCTTGCTTTAGTTTGCTGTTGTTTTCTCTGGATTTGGGTTTTTTTTGTTTGTTCATTTCATTTTTTATTTTCCGCTTCTTGCAGAAAATCAACATGCTGCCAGTTGCTGGATGGCCTAGGCCTTCTGTGAGATTCTTCGTTGTCAGCTGGAAGTCTATACTGTTGAACTGACATTTGATGCCATACACTGTAGCTGTGATCCTTTTTTGTGATCCTTTGTGAGGCCATAAACAGCAGTGGATGAGAATAGTTTTCATATCTGCTTTATTGTTGGTACTTGATAGAATTACTGTATTTAAAGACAGCTGTACTGGTTACAGCATATGTTTTGCAAACATTAGTAAATAAGTTATATTTATATATATAAGAGGAAAACTTAAATATCTGAAAAGTTAGTGTTATTGTTTCAACTTAAACAACAAAACTAAAAATAACAAGATTGAAAATATCCAACCAGAATATTTTAAAATGTCAAGTCTGTGCCTAACAGAATAAGCTATGATAACTGAGATTTATTAATGTTGTAGTACATTTAAATGTTCCAGTGATAAAATGCAGAGAAATCTGTAAGCACATTACTAGTTAGAGAAGGCAATGTTAATAATGATGCAGAAAATTAAAAACTCTTAAGAATTCCAATTCTGCATATGATAAAAACCTATGTATCTCTCACAAATGGAAGTAATGAAATATTTCCTTTTCCAAGGGAAATATTAGAAATCATCTTTGGATAAACAATATTAAGTCAGCAAACACCCAAAAATTTTCACTCTATCCTCAGTTCAGAAGTGGGCTGAGGAGACTATAAAGTATTAATTTTAACATTTTGAATATGAGAGAAATTCTAACAGAATGTTAGAGTTGTTCTAGTGTTTAGAAAGAGTAAGTGAAATGATCAATATGACTAAGCTGGTTAGTGTGACAAATATTTTAAGCAAGCAATAGATATTCTGAGGTGGTGTTCATATTTGCATTTGTACTAGAGGTTAGAAAGATAATGAATCTGATAATCAATGTGGTTTTATGGGAAAATACCATTACTTTGATTCAAATAGTGAGATGTTTGTGAGTAATCTGTCATGCTACTGTATGATAAAAATGTCATATACAGTATGATAAAATGCATTAATTCTCTTATACATGCTAAATAGATATAAAGCCAGTTAAGTCCTGGATATACCCCAGGTTAACCTCATACACTTCAACTAGGCACTTTCAACAAAATAAAAGGGCTATTCAGCCAAAGTTTTAAGTCAATCTTAGAGATTCCTTCCTCTTTCATCATCAGAACCTGGATGATACAGCTTACATCTATGTTAGTGAGCAACGCAGTCCAATGTGAGTGCATTTGTGTAGTGAAAGCATTGGGGCTGAGGACTTCCTGCCCACAGTGTATATGCTGTGGGGGAAAGGATGACTTTTTAAAATGTTTGATTTCCTCCATGGTTAGAGAGTTCTGGATAGAAAGCACTTTCAGTTGAGGAAGACAAGACATGGCAGAGACTAGTGGTTGCAAGTTGAAGACAGACAACTTCACAGGAGAGAAAAAAAAAAAAAAGCAATTAACACTGGGAGAAAATCAGAAATGGAACTGATGATTCTCTGAACCTTGGAGACTTCAAATAAAAACTTGAAGCTTTATGAGTGAAGAATTACACTTCGATACACCGAAGTATGGGTCAAAACCAATTGTATCTAGGTAGAATGCAATTGTCAATGTCATATACAGAGAACTATGCTGGATGGAAAGAAATACTTCTTGATCTGGAGCTTCATGAAGAGATGAAGAAGACCCTAGTTGTTTTAGTACTTCCACAATACAGTAATTAGAGAATCTAATAGAAATTTCATTTGAGATTTATAGCAAGATCCAACATGTGGCAAAGTGGGGAAAAGAAGTAAGGGCAGTAATTCAAGATAAGATTATTTTGCATATGAATTGGTTATCACAGCTCTCCACTTCCATGGCAATGCTAGATTAAACTGTCTTTCTCAGACAATAAACTTTACATCTGTTACAGTAACAATAGTAAAAAAAATTGCTACTGTTATATAGATTTTCAAATACTTGTCACTGTTATCCACTGAAAACAGGTGAGCTAGTATGACGGTGTAATGGTTTGCTCCTCCAGAGGAGGTTGGCAGAGTCAAAAATAATCTTTTCTGAAGAACAATATCATTTTTTGAAAGACAGCTTAATATTCAGGGGCCTTGACATTCAACTAACTAAAAAAAAAAAATTAAAAAAGATGAAGCTTGCAAATCCACTAATCCTTAATGAGTATTAATCTCTTAACTACTTTAAAATTGAGAAGTTTTATATTCACAGGGAAATCCTGCTTAAGAAATTATGTACTGAGCATGTGCTGTTAAACATTAAAGTACCACTGGCATTAGTTTCAATTAAGAAAATTAATCTGAAATTGGTTAGTGAGCATTCTGACATAGCAGAACTTTGATTGTTAATACTCTACAGAGTTCACAAGTTGTTTTTTTTTATATGCAAACATTAGAGATAAATTATGTTTCTATTCTTATTTAACATGGATGGATATTTGGTCAGAGCTGGGAAATTGTTTTCCACCCAATTTTATGTTAGCATGAAAAGAGACATTTTGCTTTTTCTCTTTTCATAAAATTACTGCACTTTTTTTTTTTTTTTTCCACTGAGAAAGAAAAATAATCTTTGGTCTGTTTCAGTATAACCCATTTTTATGCACGAGAGTAATTATTGTAATTTACTTGAGAATCCACCTTGTTCCATCAAAATGACACAAAATCTTCTTCACCTGCATGTATTTGTAAAAGTGCATGGCCAGTAGTAAAGCAAGGACAAATAAATAGCAGATGTCTAAGTCTGTTCCAGGATCAATAAATTATGCAAATGGACCATGCCACAATTTAAACTCTGTAAAGTTTTTCTTGTAGAACAAGAAGCATCAAAGATAATGTCAGAGAGGCATCCTTGTGTGACTTTCAATCTGTTAAGTTTCCATAATAGGATTCCTCATGGAAGCCTGAATAGCAAAAGGTACAGCATTTAAAACTTAAACTTAAAAAATATATTAACATAAATAAAATTAAAATATAAATAAGTGTATAGAAGAAGTGTGTGTGTGTGTATATATGTGTGTAACACCATTGATGTCACAATTATAGCTGATAGCACTAAGTAATTATTATGCTTATAGTATATGCTTCCTGGCTAGCCCTTTACAGTCTCATAGTCTTTACGAAACTTTACCAAGTCTGCATATCTTTTTGTCTTTATTGCTGTGTTCCTGAATCAGTAATTGTAAACCCCATGGCAGACTGGAAATGGATGGTTTTGAGCTAATAGGCAGTTTTCAGAGGTATTTGGAGTGAAGAAAGAAGAAGCTAAAGATTAGCAGATATTCAAGGTTTCTCATGCAATTGGACTCAATGTCCTACTTTTGGAAGCTTGTGCTTATGAAGTATACAAGAAAATCAAGACACATTGCTGTAGCTTAGTCACAGAGAGAGAAAATGAAAATCAAGATACATAAAGAAATAGGGCCAAAAAGCCTAATGATTGTCAAGATTCTTTCAAAATGTTCCAATGCTGTTTTGTAGGAGATTCCAGCCTTAATTCTCTGAAATGAAGATTTTGTTTGTTTCAAAGGCAAAGATTACCTATAGATCAGAGTAAATATTCTGAGCTTCTGTGTGTCGATGTGTCTCAGTATCAAATAAACTAATGAGAAAAAGAAAAGCAAAAATCTGTTACTATTTGTGCAATTAAATTCACTTCAGCCATCCACTTTGCTAGCAGTTTAAACCTTTATGTATGCTCTTAATATAGGACTACTAATGATAACTAATTGAGCATCCCAGTAAGCCTATGACTTCCATTTAATGTGATAACTGACATAACATGACCTCCATGTATTTCAGCCAACATCTTGGGAACAACATTTGTATTGGTTTGTATTCTGTTTTTTCTGATTAATTTGATACCCTTTAGCTGTTAAAACTAGCTAATTTGATCTGGAAATGATGTGACACTTCCATTAAGATCTGAATGTTACTCACAAACTGTACAGTAGAACATAAAAAATAGACCTGTCTTGGACACGTTTGCAGTACACGATGACAGTGGAGAAATGAAACAGGAAATAAACTTGCTGTAATGCAATGAACATGTAATGAACATAAACCAGCAATGTTATAAAAGTGTTAATAACCGTTTATTAAATATGAATGTTTACGATTTTCATCAGAGAAGTCTGTTTCATTTATCACAGTGTACTTTGGTGACAATGAAGGCACAACAATGAAGACAATTTATTTGACTTCATTATCTAAACTACTGTGCTTTAATGCCCCTGCTGTTCTAGCTTTCCTAATGTATCCTTTCAAGAATACCATTATGCACCTGCTATTCTTCTGTGGTTTGGGGTTTTTTTTAGTTTTAATTTATTATTGGGTTTGTATAGTTATAAACTATTAGCAATACCCAAGTCCTTTCTTCATTTGCTGCACACATATCCATCTCAATACTTACATTTATGTAGTTTTGTCAGGACAAAGTGAATCTGTCCTTTCTAGATACCCACTGTTAAGCCTATTGTTATATTTATTCATGAAGCAAAAATCACACCATATATTTGGATTCAAAGAATGAAACATGAAGGTTCATGTAAAGTTATAAAATAACCACGCAGAAAAATCATAATATTTCTGAGGATATAAGGATTTTTCACCTTTTTTTTTCACCTTTCTTTGTAGTGAGATTCATGAAATAGATGCTTATGCGTTCTTTTATTTGTTACTTTTTTTTTTCACAGGCAATTGTTCCCACCAGATCCGATAGGAACAGACAAAATAAAGTGTATTTTTAACTTGACAAATTAAGTATTGTAGAAAGACATAGCTAGAACAATTTTCCCTTTCATCCCTTAAAAACTTTGCACCTCTTGATGAAAAAAATCAAAACCACAAATGTTTTGGGTGGTGTTACCACAAATACCTCTGTGTTGTCACATATTTTATAGGCATCATAGTACTGTTCTTTCGTCTTTCTTCTGCCTCCAGGCACCACTGTAGGTGTCAGCTACTGCCTATGAAATGTTGTATTTTGGGCTCTTTTTTCCTTTTTTCCTTTTTTTTTTTTTTTTTTTTTTGTTTTAATAATAATATTTGGGTAAAGGGAA
>JAVJGJ010000014.1:34455705-34483115 GCA_035590215.1 Microhierax caerulescens | reverse complement strand
GAGGCTCCTCTCCTCCCAGCTCTCCTGTCTCACCCTGTTAGTCTGTCCAGGTCTCGCTGACTGGCAGCGCAGCCTTCAAATGCAGCAAAATTTCCCTCCTCTCTGGGTGATATGAAATTGCACTTGTTCAACTTGTGGTCCATTAGGAAAACCAGGGACTTTTATGCATATCTGCTTTCCATCCAGGTGGCCCCAGCATGTGCTGGTGCCTGGAATTGTTCCTCCCCAGGTGCAGGACTTTGCACTTCTTGTTGAACTTCACGAGGTTCTTCTCAGTCCATTTCTCCAGCCTGTCAAGATCCTTCTGGATGGCAGGATGACCCTCTGGCATATCAGCCACTCCTTCCAGTTTTGTGTCATCAGCAAACTTGATGAGGGTACCCTCTGCCTCATCATCCAAATCATTAACAGATATGCTAAAAAGGATTGGACCTTTCACTCTTATTTGTATGAGAAATACCACCCTGTAGCCAAAGGAGATCTAGGGGTCAACAGTAGACTTAGTTCTTCTCTAATGGAATTCTTTTATGATTTTTTCCATTGTTTCCTCAAGTAGCTGAAAAACTATCTTACCTCTTCATTTTTATTGTGGTTTATGGAAACTATTAGAATGCAGAAGTAGTTAAACATCTTTCATTTTACATTGATCTTTCATAACCAGTGTACACCTTTCAATTGTCTGTTTCCAGTACTGCTGGATATTTTGTCATATTTCCAGTATCTATGTAAGCAGGAATTTGTCTCTCTAAAATGTAAGTATCTCAGCTGTGTGTCTGTAATCTTATACAATTCTTCATATAGAGTCCTTTTGTTAACTATTTCACCTGCTTAGTGAAAGCTGTTTAAAATCAGTACCGCTTGTGTGTTCAATACTCTTTATGCATAGATACACACAAGTATGTAAGCATATAGAAACATATTCATAATTAGAAAATAGATATGCTGTTCCCCATTCCCTGCCTTTGACCTTCATGAATTGATACATTAAATAAAAGTTAGAAATTCTGCTTCATCTTTTTCATATACTGATACAATCAGTCTCATGAGAAAGCATGCATTTGACAGTGTGACAATTTGCCACTGATATCACTGAGACATTATTTCACCTCCTTGTAAGTACCAAGCTAAGCTTACTTTAGTGTCCCAGTTCCAAACCAGAAAGATCTGCTATTAGAGAGGAAAACCTTCTACAAATCCATTCAGTCAGCTGAGAAGAGAATCTTACACAAGAGAATACAAATATATTTTTAGGTCTTCTAAATTAATGTCTCATTTCATAATTCCCATAAATGCATATATTCAAGATGAAGAGTGACTATCTATAATATTTGGGGATCGTAAACATAATTTTGTTCTCATCTTCTACCCTTAAAGTTATCTGACTGTTCTAAATCTTCTGATGTTGATACTTCCTTGCCTCCACAATCTCAAGTTCCTCTCCAATGCTAATAAAAACAAACAAAACCCCCATGTAGTCATGTGTAGCATTCACCATATCTGCATACTGGTATTTTGAGCCCAGTCAGCTCTGCTTATGCCTATAGACACTTTGAAATTGACGCACCTTGTCTAGAATCTGGACTTCAAAGTGAAATTGGTGTCATAAAAAAACTCACTGCTTCAGATTGGGTAAACTTTTAAACTCCGCTCTGAAAGAAATAAAAAACAAACACAAACCCAAAACAACAACAACAAAAAAAGCAGATTTAGTTTTGAACTGAGCTTTCTCTTTGAAGTCTGGCTTCAATCCAATTGTAAAGAATCTGTCAGCAAAGTCAGCAAGGTTTGAGCTGGAGGCTTGATTTCTGCAGGCTATTCTGTCCTCAGCTCAACCCACAGAGATTTATTTGGATGTGGTCCCCAAACAGATGTGATCACCGCTATTCCGCCTCCTCAGGAGCCAACTCAGGCAATCCACTGCATAGGATGAGGAGAAAAGGAAGGAATAGAACTAAAACTAACGAGTTTGTGGTAAAGACTTCGGGCGTTCTTTCTGCCTACTCTCACTTCACATTCCTACATCCATGTTAAAAGAGAGGGGTTAAAGAAAAAAAAGGGGGAAAAAAATCCAACAAAAAAAGGAGAGATCTTTGAAACCTGATCAGGGGTCTGTGTTCAAGATAGCTTTGTAAAAAGCACCTTGTGATAGCTCCTCACTCCTGTTACCCCCCACTGCTGAGCGATTCCCAGCTCCTGGAGCTCTGGTCTGAGCACATGAGGAAATCCACTGAAAGAGCTACAGCTAAAGCCTGTGATGAGAGATTGTAAAGCTCTTACTACTTCACCTACGAAAAAAAACCTACAGTACAGGATGTCTGCACCATAAATATTTCAGATGCTTTTGCTCACAGAAGGAAAGTTAAACTAAATGGCTTTTTTTTTGTTGTTGTCAACTTAGTAAGCTTTAAACATAAGCTTTAGGAAATAGCAAAATGTTTTATTTCACACCAGTTCAGCTTCCACACCCTGCATAGCTATTATTCTTCTTATGAGTTGAAGTCAAATTGCCTTCTGCTTTAATTCTCTCTGGTAAACCAGACTTTCTTCATGGATTACCGGTGACATGATGTCTGATCAGGGAGAGGGAAGGCTGTAACGTGTTAGGGAGAATGTAATGCAACCAGCCCTAGAGGAAAATGGAGGGCAGGACACTTGGACACTTCCAGGGTACCAGAACGCCTTGGGAAGGTATGTCAACATTGAACTGAACCAGGAAAAAATTCTCTTTATTGTGGTAAATCAAAATCTTTTGGGTTTGGGTGAAAGCAAAGATGACACCAGGGTGCTTTTCCGCCACCCCACCCCCACCCCCCACCCCCTTCTCCTTATCTGAAGAAAAGATAAATAATTTCAAGGAGTTTCTAAGACAACACTTCTTTTGCAGAAACTGCATTTTCCAGAATAATAAAAAATAGAAAATACAAGAAGCAGCAGCACCATTAAGGTGTTGGAAAATACAGAGTTGTTTGATAATGTTGATATAAAAGTATTCAAGGATATAATATCATAAAGTAAAAAAAAACCAAAACAAACAAACAAAAAAAACAACAAAAAAACCCCACAAAAAAAACAAAAACAAAACCAAACAAAAGCACCAAACTAAACAGCTATATTTTCTGCTTTGTCTTCATGACAGAAGGCTGACTTACCTTGTTAAGACCTTGTTAAGACCTTGTTAAGGCTATGAAGTGTAATTAAAACAATGGATAGAAGTTTGGACTGAAGTTCAAGCAGCACAGGGTGCAAATGTTCTTTGCTGTGGAGGTAGCGGATTTCAATATTTTGATGTTTGCATGTCAAGACTATATTTAGGGAAAGTAAGCATTAATAAAAAATAAAAAACATTAAAAATTAGGCTAATTGCAATAAAGCTGTCTGAAACTCCTTGCAATTTTCAGGCAGCCCCAGAAAAAATTAAAACAGGTATCATTTAAAATTCTTTAGCTGATATTAGCTGAATATTCAGATGCTTTGTAATAATAATGAAAAAAATATTACTTACAGGGTAGGTAATAGAAAAAAAGATAACCAGTGGTCAGGACTCTTTAGTTCAAGTGGCTATAGATTTTTCCTGTTCCCAAAAAGGACCAATGAATACTCCTTATTAATTGGGATTTTTTTTAGTATTATGAGGATAAGTTTGGATAATCAATTCAAACCAGCAAGTACTTTAATTCTGTGCTGAATCTCTACATGCGATGTCTCATTTAAAAGTTTAGTATTAGTGCCAGTATTTCTCATTTCTATGAAGGAAGATCCTCCTTTGACTGCTGTTTTTCCTCTCTCTGCTACAGGATACATAGGTGTGTATTTTTTAGAAATCTGCATTCCTGTTTTATTTTAAAATGTAAGGAAAACACATTATGCTCCAAAATGAAAGTACAGAGGAATTCATATAATTTCTTAATATTTTCTACAAATAAAACCAATAATCTTCCCATGACTTTTAATTTTTCTGGGATTATTTCTATGCTGGATATCACAAGTGTCACATAAAAATCCCAAATATTTCTGGCACTTGCCCAGACGTTTCATGTTTGATACCTTTTCAAGGCTCTCTAATACCTAAGCAGCAACTGAATTCACCTGCTTTCAAACAGCATCTAATTTTAAGTTTTCTTTAGCTTGGTCTGAGATATCCCAGCATGCCTTAATTTAAGCGTGTTCAGAATGCCTGTTCTGCACTTACCCTCCACTTAAAGCCAGATTCAGTCTGGACCTGAGAACCTGCTTGCCCAAATTCCATATAAACACCATGTAAAAAAGCAACCAAAGAAAGGGCTGAATCAGGTAGAAAACATGAGCCTCTATCCTCAGATGAAGCTTGACGGCCTGAGTCTGGAGTGTATGCTCCAAGATTTCTCCTCAGTTTCCTCTGGAACTGATGACAAGAAGCTTAAACTAAGCACCCTGGGGTGCCCTTCTGAGCTGTGCTGGTGATAGAGGTAGTTTCTTAAATTTAAGCAAAGTACACTGGGTACCTAAGTTATAAACACATACTTCTATATTTGATTTTTTTAAGTTTTATTTTTGTATATATCTGAAACTTCCTCTAGAAATTAAAGGAAATAAAAATGTTAGCTTATCTCCATAAACAGTGCTCAACTAATAATAATTCTTGCACGTCTTCAAGTGGTTGTGGAGCTTAATATATGTTACTGAGTTGAAACATTCTAGAAGGCTGAAAACTAACACTGGTAACATATAAACCAATCTTGACAAAAAATAAAACTGAGAAATTTCATGCTGAATGTTGTGTATTACTTAGTTTTTTACTGCAGCACTTAAAGTGTTGTGGGAGCTTCCTATATGTGTAAAAAGGTGAAAAATAGTTTTCAGGATCTAGAATGTAATAAATACACAGAGCTAAACAAGAAATCAGAAAAAAGTGATGACTTGTGCAGAACTCTACCTGCTTCCCCCATAGTTAGCGTGGCAGAGGCATCTTTACTGGGTACTTGAATAGCCACAAAAAAAGTGTCAGAGGGAAAAGGGCAACCAAAATGTGCATTAAGGTAAATTAAATAGGGGTAATCATTCAACACGTTGTTGTTTGGTTTGGGTTTTTTTTTCGCTGCAAATTGATTCATTTGAAAGAATAGTTGTGTCTGCAACCAAGTCTGGTTCACCAGATAAGAAACTTGTGCAGTAAATTCTGCCCCAGCGTGCCTGCTTATAGCACAGCGTGCAGCTACAAAGGCTCGGTGTACACCAGGTTCGGTGTGACTGTACTAGGCACCTTGCTTAGCTGAGGATGCATCTATGGCTCGAGTGTATAGTGCTGGGAGGCAAACTAGCTATGCTAAAGTAAGTCCTGCTCGCACACGTAATTCTCCTACGCCCCTCTTCCTCAGCTCTCTCAAGAAAGACCAATACCTCTGAAATCTCCTGGAGGGTGACTCAGTCTGTCTTAATTGAGTTCCTAAATTCATCATGCTGGATACAAAGTGAAGTCTTCCTCTGTAGCATGCAGAAAACAGAATATGGCATACAGAAATAT
This sequence comes from Microhierax caerulescens, assembly GCA_035590215.1. Lineage (NCBI taxonomy): Eukaryota > Metazoa > Chordata > Aves > Falconiformes > Falconidae > Microhierax > Microhierax caerulescens. The sequence continues at coordinate 34,477,615 of JAVJGJ010000014.1, read as the reverse complement.
TAGATAGTTTTCTAAAGAGAATTAACTACCATGACGTTGTACAATAACCTGAAATTCAAACAGGACACTTCAGTGTTACAGTTCTTACAGTTTTTGTGGTTTGTTGTTTTCTATGAGCCCCAAAGGATTATTTAATGCAGTGGGTTTGTAGCCAGTTGTATAACATAACCGTGCTCATAGGGTATAAAATTATTATGTGACAATAAGTGAGCCTTGCACTTGCAAAAAAGAAATAAGGGAGGACGCAAGTTTTGAACTCTATTCAACACGAAATGCTGTAGTTTCCACCTCTTAATGGTCTATAAGGGTAATGAGAGAACACAGGCCACTTTTAAGAGCTACTAATCAGCTCCCATTGATTTCAGTGGGCATTGTATATTTAAATAACCTTAAAACTTTTGTCCAATGTACTTGCATATTTTTTACTTACGAGATTAGTTGCATAACCAGTTAAAAAAAAAAAAAGGAGAAAAAAAGGAAAGAACAAGAGGAATTAAGGTTTTGACCCTACTTCAGTAATTTTCTAAATATTTGCATGTCTTTAAACATGCAAACAGTCAAATACTGTTGTTAGGACTCTTGGTGAAGCATAAAGTAAGGTGTTTATTTAACACTTTGCTATATCAGAATTTCTCTTCTGCTCGTACATATGCAAATAGATCATATTCTGAATATATTTGTTAATGTTAGGTTTTATCAATATAATAGCATTTCCACAAATATTCTCATATTTTGTCAGAACATTTATCCTTTTGCATCAGTGAAAACCAGTCAGTGAGAGCTTCATTGATAAATATGAGACTTTGTTTTTGTCAAAAGAAAAGATTTTTAAGGATGAAGACATTATGGTGCCTTAAAAAGTTTATAAAATTTAAAAATATTTTCAGTTGTCTGTCTTTTCGATGTCAGAATTTGGAAATCTAAGACAGTGAAATGAAAATGACAATAAACAGTTCTTAAGGCTTTCATGTTCCAGTGGGTTTGAATTTTTAGTGTCTCTGTTCTCAGTTCCTTACCTCGGGAGCAGAAGGAGGAGATAGGTAGAAAATGAGAATAACTATGGGGATATTTTATCTGTGGAGCTACACTGGGACTAAGTGCACTGTAATAATGTCTATGCTCTTCCCTTCAGACATTTTTTGCCACCCTCAATGGAAGTTTCCATGCTGTTCTCAACTGACACCACTAGCCTTTCAGTTCTCAGCACAACAGCAAAGGCAAAGAGGTATGATACAGCTGAAGAATATGATCATTAATATCCCCATGATTCCATCTTATCTTGTTTCTACTTAAGCTAACAGCAAAGTGCTTAGTATATCACTATACTACTGATATATGAGAATTTGCCAGAAAATTCCATTAAAAAAAAAAAATCTCTAAGAATTTTTATAACTAACAGTAAAGGGTACCTCAATGTCTATTTCAAAGCTGATTTGATGAATACAGAAAAGGTCAAACTAAAAATAACTAGACTGAATCAGTTATAAGTGTAGTAACATATGCCTCATTTAATAATGAACTCTAAATTTGCTCTGCAGTTTAAGTAGTATCATGAATGCTAATTCTGACAGTAAAGGGTTATGAACTACCTGTCTGCTGAAGTCTGGCACAAGGTCAGGCAGTTATAGAATTAATGAAAACCCTGATGTACCAAAAGGTGGATGATTGACACGAGTGTGCTAGCTCAAGAAAGTGCTGAGGAACTCTGGTGCATTCAAAATGAGTGTCCTGAAACACAATTTACAACACTTCATTTGTTTAGCCCAAGTGTAGCAATAAGACCAAATGTTTCTTATCTACATAGACAGTGCCAGAATTCAGGGCACATTGTACTGAACTTTTACATGCCAATTGCTAGGGAATTTTTTTTTTGGTGTGGTTTGTGATAATCAACCTACAACCATTATACAATGAATGTGTGATTATGCTTATAGAGCATAATCTATTAGAAACCCCCCCACACATTTTTTTATATAATTCAGAGCTTCCTGAAAAGATTAAAAAGAAATATTGTTAAATCTTTGTAAGCAAAAGAAAGCATAAAGCTGTAAAACACTCAGCTAATAACTTTAAAAAAATATTATTTTAAATTGTTTGAAAAAAATGAGTTCTTCCATATGCTAGGAAAACCTTTGTTCCTTTTATCTCCTCCTCTGCACTTCTCTTCAAGACATTTGCATATCATATGATCAGTTTTCATCTACTTATTTCATTTTTAGACCAATCTGCAGTGCTATGACTATTTAATTCCCAGCTTTCTGTCAGTAATGAGATGTTTTTAGAACTCTGAGATACTAGACAACAAAGTATTTTCATCTAATCACATACAATAGGTATCAGAATGGATAGTGTTAACATAAAATTACACCGCAACAGATTATTCAGAAATTTTTAAAATATGCAATAGGTTAAACAAACATCTTTTTTTCATGAAGTATGGTGCTTTTCAGCAACATTTAATTCACCCATGTAGGAATTCAGCCACCCAGAAAACGATTAAAAGATCGATTTTAGCTACAAGAATGACATTAATCTGGATTATCAAGATTTCATGAATTAGAGACATTCTAATCTAAGCAACTTTCAGGTGCACAGCAGCTCACAAAATTTCAGCTCAGTTGACGAAGGATCCTAATTTTAAGAGATGTTAAGAGCTATAATAGATAGATGGAAAGAAAATTTTTCTAGTCAAGTAACACATGGACTAGATGTTGAATATGTTGTATAGGCAAAAGATGAGATCCTTTCATACCTAGTAGTAAAAGGGTTTTGTCAAACAGAGAAAGAAGGAAGCTTGAGTCCCATATGGTACTCCTCAGCTGTAGACTTCTTCTAATCTTTACGGCTGAGGACATGTCTGTAAACATCTATGCATTACATCAGTCACCTCAGCAAAAGCGTCTACATGTCAGCTTCTTTTTTTCATTTGGCTACAGGATATCTACCAGATGGCATCTGAACAATTGTCTTAGGCTAGTCTACAGTGACACAATGTTAATACTATCATATGTAAGCTGCATGATTACTAGGAACATGTTCTTTTAAAACCATTTTGGTAGTTACAGTATACCCCAGGATGCTGTCTATAATAGGCCAAGTTTATGACTTTAACTCTAGTGCTAATCACTATTTTACCTAAATTTCCCAAGCAGTCATCATCAATTAGCAAGACTTCTAATCGTTTGTTTCAAAAGGATACTTGGCTAAAATAGTTTTTTCAGGAGAGGTGGCTGGGAAAATACACATTCATAAATATTCATACTCCCATACTGTATTCACATATGAAACACAGGATCAACTGCATTTTCAAGATATTTATTCTATACAGGAAGAATAATTTGTATACTGAGACACCTACCTACTATGCTAACCATACACTGACACTTGAACAGAGGATCACTTATCCTAAAGGAACCGATTCTTACAGCTTTACCAAACCAGGAAGACTAAGAGGATATTGTTCTTCCAGTCACACAGTAGCTGGTTGGAGACATGACTGAAATCTAAAAGAACATCTATTATCTCCATATTTTGTCTCCCATCCCTCCTTACAGCATCCTTCTTACATCTCAACTTGTAGAATTTCTACAAAATTTACTCTCAATTAAACACATACCTTTTTTTCAAAGCTGCAAAGTCACTGTTTGACAAAGTTCTTTTTTTTGAATCCCCACCAATTCACCCTCTGTTCAGTTCATTAGTTCAATGGCAGAATTTACTCATTGATTTACAGCTGTTTTCTTTTATACAAACTTTTTTAAAAGGTTCGTTGTTCTTACGTTTCTTTGTGTAATGATGTAAATGGAGCTGATATCTAATTTAGTTGAAACTGAAAGAAAGAGCAAAAGTACAGTCTGTCAGTAAGAACTATAATTCCCTTGGCTTTTGAGATGCTGCACATAGAATAATGTGTCTAGATTTGAATCCCCCTGTTCAGCAAGTTACCAACATCTTAAATGGGGTGAGTCACCAAAATAGGCAACTAGACCATAGGATGTATGTACATGGAGAGGCTGAGGGAATTGGGTTTGTGTAGACTCATAATGAAAGTCTGTGGAGGGATGTGATTGAAGCTTTTCTTCTCTACCTAATGAGGATTAGAAAGATGATGACAGGTTCTTCTCAGAGGGTCACAGAGAAAGAGTAGGAGGCAACAACCACCAGTCACACCAAATGAAATTCCAGCTAGCTACAGGCATTCTCTTTGGCACAAAGAATAGTTAATTCTGGAACAAGCTGCTTGGGTAAATACTGGATAAAGGTTGAAGTACCCTAATCCCATTTTAAAGCGGACTCTTGAGCAGGAGGTTGAACTAAAACTCCAAGGTCCCTCATAGCCTAATTAATTCTAGGAAGCCTAATGCCAAATGTGATGGAATTACTGGTCTATAATGTTGGATAAACCATCTATGTGACCCTTTAAATGTGCAAAAGATATAGCTGGAGTTTCAGAAATGAAAACTAAGGTGATAAAAAGTAAGATAAAGAAAGTAATAAAGCATTCCTTGTGTTTGTAGTGTGCCTCTCTTCAGCCTGTCAGCTACAGTGTAACGTACACATTCCTGTGTTTTTCAGACATGAATTTGTTGCTGCTGCATATCACCATAGTAAATCTATAATAGCGACCGGTTTTGACTGTTAAATAGAATAATTACAAAGCATTTTCACATGACAGTGAGACACAAGGTTCATGTTGGTCACATGCAGTCACAATGACTGAACAAAAAAAAACCATTTATTACCACTTTAGCATGTGCAAGATTTGTACAAAGCTGCTGAACACAGCAGATTCTCATAGTGATTCAAGGCAAAGTCATTTAGCACAGATGTTTCTGTAATTGTGAGGCACTCAGAAAATTCAGCGTTCAGTGGTCCTTGAACACACATTTCCCATCTATATGGTGTATGTTGAGTAATTAATATAAATATTGGAAGGAGCTTAGTCTGCATAAAGTATATCTTCTTGAAGGTTATGAGGGACAGGGAAGAGGATGATGAGATTTTGTTTTGTTTATTTTTATGCTTATATGATTTGCTCTCCTCTAGCTTTCTTCTAGGGTTTTGGAGTTTGTTTTTGTTTGCCTGATTGCTTGATTGATTGATTTTTAGGACAGGGGTTATTTAGCACATGCTGCTTCATTGTGGGCTGAGAGAATGGAAAGAGCTGTGATCAACCATGTTGGAGTTCTGTTTCATTCTGTCATTCAGCATCTTGAAGATCTGTTCAAAAAAGCAGGGACTGGTTACCAATCCTTTAGAAATTTGTAGCAATCTGAATGGCAAGCTTTGCTTTCCATTAAAATCTGATTATTTGACTAATTCTCCTTTGAAATCACAACAAAGAATGAGGAATATATGGAATATTATTGAAGGGGAGAAAGAAGAGAAAAAAGGGTTACAACACCACATAAACCCTGCAACTTAGTTTAGGGATTAATTATGTCAAATAAAGAATATGACATACATAGAGAAAGGGTAATATGAGAGAAAACTGAACATCAAATGGGATTATGAGACAAAATACTTAATTCAGAGTGAAGAGGCTGGTACAGAAGCCAGTGGTGGAACTTGTTGGAATATTCTACTAGTTACAAGCCAGTAAAACAAGAAAATACAAACCATTGTATAACCAAGTACTAGAAGGAAAGATATGCACAGAATCTCTATTTTAAATCAGTTCATGATCCCATCTCACCATTATTTTCTGGTCTCCTTGGTCTGCTGTGCCTCCAGGTACTGTACCAGGATCCCCTATCAATTAGAAGTAACACCGGTCTCACTCTCTGTAGAACTAGGAGTAGCTATGTGTCATCAAATCCCGTGTCTTTCTTTAAAAAATCATTTTGTCCTATTTTTTTCCTTTTCCTTACCCATCAAACAGTATTTTCTGAGGATATGTCACAGTCTTCAGTCATATACATAGCTGATGTTGAAAAAGGCCACACAAAAGAGAGCTCCTAAAGCTTCCTATTCTCTTTCTTTTTAGCTGTTAACAATAACGGTCAGAACAGTGATGTTGGAAGTGGAAAACCAGAGATCATTTATCCTTTTGCCTTTCTGGATCTGAACTTTCCATGTGACTAAGAGCAAAGTACTCATTCATGATCCAGAGAAAGCTTATCATAAATACATATATTGATAAAGTTATATGAAAGGAGGCAATTCCTTCTTCATCAAATATACTGTGGCTTACCGTTAGGTCACAGCTGTCTCGGAGACCATTTACTCCATAATCACTACACATGAAGTGGAACTACTTCAACAATAAAAGTTGAGACTGACCTACTGGAAATGTCCCAGAGACTGTTTTTCAGAGCTCTGCTGCGGGAGATATAGATGATACACGTGGAGATGGTCTAGTCACCTACTACTAGATAAAGGGTACAGAAGTCTCTCTTCCACAGCTTGTCTATTGTGAAATGGAGCATATGTAAGTATCGCAGTTTAAAAGAGAGTTCAAAGTTGTGAACCCTGCACAGTCTTCCCAGTAGTGCAGACTGTACATGTGTATCTAATTAATCTTTAAACATATAGCACAGGAAAGCAGCTTTTAGAGGAGCAGTAAAGACCTTCCTCTTACTCATATTCTTGTTGTTCCCAGGAACTACTTTACAGTAGAAGCATTTCTGCAAGGTAGGCTTTGTGGGGTTTTGTTCCCTTGAATCAAAAAGGAAATTTAGGGCAAGAGTGTCTCATGATCTGTGTGAATATTCAGCATTCAGGTATAGTGTAGCCAGGAATCGCTGTACAAAGCAAAATAACATGAATAGTTACCTTAAAAGTAGTGACTGCTATTCTTTTTTGAAAGAGAAAGCTTAGTCACTTCCTTCACAGAAGAGTTCATGGTTGCAAACTTAGGCAGAGTTGAAATACACCAGTTTTTCCAGTAATACCCATCACCTACTGCCAAGAGTAAAATATACATTAAGTAGTCTTTTTCTGCAGCACTTAACCCTCCCACAGAGTAAAGGATTTTTGCACAGAAAACCCTGTCAACAGAGCCTACTTGCCAAACGCAGGGCACTTTCAGGACTAGACACTTAGTGTGGCAGATGCTTTGCACATAACAAAGCATCTGCTGCTATCCTGCAGTCTTTTCAAAGGCTACCCAAACTCCCCTTTTGATGGCTTGCAGGGCAAAATGGTGTGAGATAAAGGACCATATTCTGTAGTCCACAATAATTTCATACTAGTATAATCCCATGGATTTGAATGATGTTTCGCAGGTACATGGCTGTTGCAGTTGAAAAAATAGTCCAGCCAGTAGCATCAGGGGTTGAATGGCTGAGCTGAGCTAAGTCTCAGCTACCAGATGGGTGGAGTGACCTGATTACCTGCATATAATAGCAAGAGGTTAGAGAGGTCAGTCTCACTTCCAGCATGATACATGTTATGTCAGAATGGTTTGTGACAGCTCCCACTGGCTCAAGAATGACTCCTGCTGACTGAGAAATGCTTATGACAGCTCCTACTGACCCAGCCAGTGGGAAACATCTCTTTAACTCAACTGGGATAGATGGTACCGACAAAATACAAGAGGTTCAGGTCAGATCTCAAATATTTTGTTAGTACATTGTGCTCAGAAAATAAAGACACATACTCTGGTCCTCCAAGCAGTCCTCCTCCAAGTAGTTAATCCAAAATGGAGTATCACAGCTTGCCTAATACGCTTAATAATGTATTGGTAAAGATACTAAGTCATTAATCTTCTTTCCACTTTCTCTTTTGCTCAGCTTTTACTGTTTATAATCTTCATTATTCATTAAATGTATATACATACATACAAATATATATATATAATATTTACATCAATTTTATATAAAAATGTATTTTTATTAATATAAATGAAAGAAGTCTAGAAAAACATTGGTATAGGAAATTTCATTACCATGACTGTTAAAATGCATCTGTGTATGACCAAACCTAACTTACTTAAGATGCTGTATGAATAGATTTGAAAATAATGCCATGGTTCTTTTTTGCCTTAAAGAATGTTTGGTCTCTTCCCCATGATCATTCACAAAAAAAACAAGTAGCCATAACATAAAGAAAAAAGTTCAAGCTGTTCAAGCTGGTTGCCACTGAGACAGAGAGCTGAAAGTGAGTGATGTGTTGAAACACAAAGCTGCAGGATGAGATCAATATTTCCGCCTTTTAATCTCGTCTTCTCACCTTGTCTGCTTGCATGCTTTTAAAATTTGCTGCTCACAGTGCTGACCAGTAATAATCACCATATTTATATTGGAATTCATCTCCTTTACATCTGTTGGCATATGGCTTTCAAGATGCTCCATCCTTTTTTGTCAAGAAAGTATAACTTCAGGGTCAATCAGGTTCAATCATTTGTGTTTTACAGCAGTGGAGCTCGTCTATGTATGTGGAAACAAAAGCCCTAATGAGTTACTGTGAATCATATAATAAAGATCTCTCCTGACTTATGCAAATTTCTCACACAAATTTGATCCAAATAAGACACAAAAAGACCTAAACTATAAACCAAAGTCTTACGTTGGTGACGTATACTTGATTTTTTGTGTGTGTGTATTAGTAATACCTTATAGTGTTCTGTGTTAATAATTTGCATTTACTCCTCAAAGTTTTCCCTTTGAAAAGTTTATAGTTGAACAGAGATTAGTATTGAAAGATTTGAAACACTTTTCTGATAGAATGCCTTGCAAGAATAGCTTGTTGAAATAAAATGCCATATATTTGCTCAGCCCTGGTTGTTATGTATAATTGATTATACAAATACAAATTCATCCTACCAGGATCGCTGAACCATAAAAGAGCTCACATGGAGGCCTGCCTACAGCAGAAACTGAACATTTTTTTTTTTTCAGAGCCAAAAATATTTTTAATCTACTTACTTAAATTTCTGCTTTATCTTGCATGTACTGTTACCTAAGCAGCAAACTATGGCTGATCTTCTATTTTCAGCCAAAGCAGATTCTGGACTGAAATAAATCTATGAATAAGATACCAGCCAGATCAGTCTTACCTGCATTGATCTTATGAATCATATCGATTGTGTCCTATCAGTCTCTGCTTCTTTCCGTTCACTATAAAGTAAGCACAAAGCATCTAGCACAGAGGCAACTATCTCAGATGTCATCAACTTTTTACTTCCACAAAAATCTGACCAATTTTCTGTCAATATTTTTAAAGGTGCTTGAATTCTGATAATTAAGTTTGGCGGAAGTGTTCTGGGTTGACCATGACTGGCAACTAAGTCCCCCCGCCAGTCACTCACTGACTCCCCCCAGCAGGATGGAGGAGAAAATTGGAAGGAAAGATGAGAGAAACAAAACCTTGTTCACAGAGACAAAAACAGTTTTATAAATAAAGGAAAAAAAAAAAAAAAGAAAAGAAACAACTGATGCAAAGGCATTCACTCACTACCTCCTATGAGCAGACCAATGAGCAACAATTTCCTTGGAAAAACTCTCCCTCAGTTTTGTTGCTGAGCACAGCGTTGTATGGTATGGAATATCCCTTAGGTCCGTTGCCGTTGGCTGTCCTAGCTGTGTCTCCTACCGGTCTCTTGCCCATCCCAGCCTGCTCTCTGGGGCAGCAGAGAGAGACAGAGAAGGCCTTGATGCTGTTCAGCAACAGCTAAAACACTGGTGTGTTTCAACACTGATTCGGTCACAAATACAAACCATACAATCTAGTATGAATAAAATTAACTTCATTCCAGCTAGACTCAGTACAAAAAAAGACAGTTGTAAAGGCATTCCCCACTTGTCATTTAACCCTAGGTTTCATGGATCAGAGTGTCACTGTATTTCAGCTGAAGCAGTACAGAACCTGATAGAACTGGTATCTTGTATCTACCAGGGACACCTGTAACACCATAAAACAGTATCAGGTGCAGGGGCTCAGGCATAGGCAGGCAGGGGCTGCAGGGGTGGCTGTTGTAAGGAGAGGCCAGGGCTGCCTCCAGCTTGTTCCAGTCATTTCCAACAGACCCACCACAGGTCACAGCTGAGCCCCTCAGTGAAGATGGTGGCACCTCTGAAAAAACAGGTTTAAGAAAGGACAAAACACTGCATGGCAGTGAGGACTGAGGGTAAAAATGTGAGAAAGGCCCCTGCGGACACCAAAGTGAGAGTAGAAGGAGAGGGAGGAGGTGCTTCAGCAGCTAAAGCAGAGATTCTCCTGCAGCCTGTGGAGACGACCAAGGTAAAACATGTATTTTTATGCAGTCTGTGAAGGACCCTACACTGGACTAGGTGATTATGCTCTGAAGACGTAGCACATGCAGAAGTCCACGCTGGAACAGGGGAGAACTGTGAGGAGGAGGAATTGGCAGCAAGGAGCTGTAGTGGGACCCCAACCACCCATTCCCCACCCCTCTGTGCTGCCTGGGGAGCAGGGGCATGGGAAAGGAGTCAGGAACAAAGAATGTAGTTGAGCCTGGGAAACAGGGGAGGTGGGGGAAGGTGTTTTGGTTCTTGTTTTCATAGTGACACTCTACATCAAACATGCTCTAAGGATGTCCAATATAGTACAGCCTACCTTAGCAGAAAAGTAGTGAAGCTGGCTGGATACATGCTTGAGATATGTGAGTCAAACATTCATGTCCGTCCTCTGCATTCAAACTTTAATTTTGTATCACACAGGAAGGCCCTTGTGCTAAGTGTGGATGTATTTCCTCTTTAAAATATTCAGAATTACTCAGGACCACAGTATCCTACTTCTCAGGCTAGTTGATCTGTGTAACACACCCAATTAAAAGTGTATGTTAAGTCTGAGATACTTATTGCCCAACAAAAGAAAAGATTGTAGACATACAATGCAACTGCTGCAACAACAAGCATACGTTTCAGCACAACAGTTCATAGGGGAAAAAACAAACAACATAGTAAGCTCCTAAACAGGCTTCTTTCTGGCCAAATGAATACTAAAGAAAAGTCTGGATCACAAGGGAAGCCCAATCCAGTTTAATAATTGGAAAATTAACCTAAAATGCTATATTTGTGTTTAAGTTATCACTTCATGTAAGAAAGTGAACATACCTTTATAAAAATATCCAAAAATTCTAACTTGGGGGCTATTCTTTCTTAGTCTGGATCCCTGGTTTGCATACAGATTGTGCTACACTCCGTGCAGAAACCTGGAGACTCCTGCTGCCTACAAAGATCTGCCCATGAGTTACCATTGGTGGTTAAATTATTACAGTAAGTGTTCAAACAGACTTCGTTTCAGATTGTTACTGCATTCATTACTAGTAGGGCTCATTTACTCATTTGACAATTAATGCAATAATATTCATCTCATACTGCTGTCCTATTCAATTAAAACTTTGGAAAACCTTATCAATTTCTGAGTAAATTACATAGAGTTTGTAACACAGAACCTCCATCACACCTCCCTCTACTTTTCTAAGACCCTCTGTGCTTACCATTTCACAGCCATTATTTAGAAACAAAGAATCATAGAAAGTTTGAATTGGAAGAGACCTTAAAGATAATCTACTTCCACCCCCCTGGCCATGGGCAGGGATACCTTCCATTAGACCAGGTTGCTCCAAGCCCCATCCAGACTGGCCTTCAACACTTCCAGGGATGGGGCATCCACAGCTTCTCTGGGCAACCTGTGCCAGTGCCTCACCACCCTCACAGTAAAGAATTTCTTCCTTATATCTGATCATTCTTGTCACCATCCTGTGTACCTTTCTTAGTTCTCATATATCCTTTTGAAATGAGGGATTAGAACTGTATATTGTATTCAAGATGTAAACACCATCATAAAGTGAATTTCTATGGATTTCTAGCTGTAAAGTATTTCATACTTTCTTCTCAAATCCTTCCTTAATAATTGCTAACGTTCTGCTTGCTTTTGTGACCACTGCAGAGTATTGATCTGATGTTTTCTGAGAAATACCCAATGACTCCAAAATCCTTTTCTTGGACTGGAATCATGAATTTAGAGTCCATCACAGCATTTGAGCATTTACAGCTGTTTTAACCATGCTGATTGCTTTGTACTTGTTGACATGAAATTCCATACTACATTACATCATGCAGTCAGTGAGTCTCATAAGTTTTTTCTGCAGCTCCTTGCAGTCAGCTTTAGTTTAGTATCTCCTGAATATTTAAACAAGTAATTAATAACAGTAACATAACATATACACATGAGAGGCCTGAACAAAGATAGGGCAGGCATTTCTTAACGTTTCACTGCTCGACTTTGCAGGTTTAATTCTATTTTAGTATTTTAAAGCTATAGTTTAAAAATGCAGTTATATTGTCTCAAGTGGACACTAGCAAACAACTATGTGTATACACACATGCACACGCAGTCACAAGTATACCTATGGTCACTAAAATAAAAAAGTTTAATGGTTATCAGTGTTCAAAACATTATGCAGACATATGGAAATTCATAAAGAAAAAGAAGAGTACAACTTATCCATATAAATGCACACAAGGACAGAGACAAGCACCCACTCAGCGTAAAGAGATTGTGTACTGCAGTCAATTCCTCCCAGACACCTTAGCATACAGGAAAGTGTCTGAATGGCAGTGGGCATTCTTCCATTATACATGAGGAGCAGTTGTCTTGTAGTCAGCACATCTTCATTTCAAGTTACGTATTCAGAAACTATGACCTTTAAAAAAAAAAAAAAAAAAAAGCAGAGAAATGAAAAGCAAGTTTGTTTTATTCACGGCTTGGAGTTTTGCCGTGTTGTGTGATTGACACAGAAAGAAAAATTATGTTGTACAATTCCATGGCAGACAGGCCCAGGGCTATTCAGATGAGAGAACTAATAACCATGCCGGCAAAAGAAATTTCTTATTAAAACCTTGTTAAGGAACTACAATAATTCATTAAGGGTTATATCATTATAAAAATCCATCATTGTTATAGACTGTTTCCTGGGGCTTCGGTTTAGTAAAGTTTGACATGCCCTTTATGCTCTGAAATTAGGTAAAGCTAAAAATGATTTATGCACCAAAAATGTTAAACATTTTATAAAGCAAAAAATAACTATGCACAGCTTCCTAACCTTGGCATAGTACCTCAGGGGTTCACAGCCTAAGAAAAAATGTCTTATAAAATGGACAGTTTAAAGCCTTGTATATTCAATGGGTCAAAACCTGCTTACATTAAAAACAGCAGGACTGCAAGTGTCTTCAGTGGGAATAAACTTCTGCACATGGAAAATAATCATGTGAGAAGAACTAGGGGTAACATCAAACTGATCTAATGATATGAGAACCCCCCCCCAAAAAAAAAAAGAATTAAAAAAAAATGAAGACAAAGAATAGAAGAAAAAAATCCCATCAAATATGAGCAACTGTGATTTAAAAATATTATGTGCTAAGGCTCAATAGGTATTTTGCAGGATTAATTTCTATCCTTGTTCCATGCATATTTTCACTTCTGGCTAAAATTATGGAAATCATCTCCTCCCAGGACAAAACCTGTTTTATTATTTGAAATGAAATGAGGAAAACTGCATCAGATGCAAAGATTATTTAAGGTTCCCTCAGAGGACTAATAGGCAAACAACGTGCAGATCTTTGCCTGCATAACAGTTTGTGGAAAACAGTTACCCATCATGGCTACCAGCAGTACCACAGTGACATTAGCAGCAGAGATCAAATTCCATCCAGAAGGACAAACTGCTCTGAGCAGAGCTGTGGAAGAGTGTCTGTCAGTGGCGTAGATTCATGATGAAATGGGTTGTTCAGACCCTATCTACTAGTGGGCAGTGGTACAAATGAACACTAGCCAGTCCCTCACCAGTCATCAACCAGATGTTTATATCCAAAGTTATACACTTTTTCATATGCATCATTAAGATCCATTTAGATTAATCCGATGCTCAGTTTTATTATATGCCCAAGCCACAGTACTTCCAGAATGCCCAGACTAGTTATTTTTGCAGTTAATGCTGAAATTAATAGAAATATCTCACACTAATGGGCACACTTTTTGGCTGTCATGCTAACAGGTCAAGTGGTGAATGGGTCATGGAAACTGAAATAACTTTTCACTTTCAAAATGGTCTTTGTCAATCAGAATTGGGGCACACTGGGAAGACAGCATAGGTAAGTCTGCATTACTGAAACTTTAGCCGTCCTAGCTTTTTGGAAGGTGGCTGATTTTTCTCTCCACAGTTAAGAGAGAGGACTCTCATTGGCATGGCCAATTCTCTGTACATACTACATTCACATATGGCCACTCATGCATGCCTTTGATGAAAATGTAAATGCATATATGTTGTAATGCTCAAAATCTCATTTTGAGCAAGAGGAAGCATACATATAAAGACATTAATTTCTTGTTAGCATAGCTGAAATCTGAACAACTCAATCATTATTATACCAAATCTAATTTTTAAAGAAAAAGAATGAATACTAACACAGCTGAAATGCTATATGTGCTCTTCTTTATTTCTAGCCCTTTTCCTGGTGGTGTGCTTGCCCTGCCCCTTCTCCTTCAGGTCCTAAACTTGGTGGTTTCAGTTCTGGTGTGTCTGTGTGGGTTACAACGGCAAGTTCTCAGCAGCTGGAGTCCTTTCCCAGGAAGCACGTGATACTCATGCTGATGGTGTCTCTCTCCTTACTCTAGGGCTCACCTGGGGTCATTGTTCTACGTCTGATAACATGCTTCCACAATTTGCTCTTTCTCCATTGCTCTACAGCTGGATTTACTATCTTTGTCACCTCTACGCCCAGCTTTGCTCAGCTACAGGTCTGCATGTCTATAATTGACCATGAGTGAATTGTTTATCACTGTGGGGTCTTCAGTGCCAGCCTGCACCCCATGCCCTATGACCCCACTCCTGTGCTCCCCCACACCGCAGCCTGCACCCCCACCTCTCAAGGACTCTGCTCTCAGACCAGACCTGCATTTGTCTGCATTAGAGAATTGCATTAGAGTCTGTTGCTGCTAAAGTGAGTGAAAAAAATGCTGCAGGTGGGTCAGGACAAGTTCAGGCAGAGCAGGCCTGATGAGCCTGAGCCCTCACATATTTGTGATCCCAGTACAAAGCTTATGGCCTGTTGCTTACACTGAAAGTACCTCATTACAGGATTACAGGGTTACAGGATAACAGCACATCCCACCTATATTCAACGCACAGAATTCTTAACAGTACAAACATTTCTCAGAGACCAGTATGTTTCCTCTGTAAGGACAAGATACACCTATGAACGTTCCCATAAACACAGAAATCCAAACCAACTATGGTATGATGTTACCCCAGTGATTCTTTGTAATACGCGTTTAAGTGGTACACGAAAAATAGTGTTTCTTTTTATTTTAACCAGAAAGAACAACGGCTGACATTTCAGCATTAGGGAGGAATAGGTAATGAACTCTCCCCATAAGAAAAATCTCCTTTCCCCCTCTGACATTTACCCAGGAAAGGATATTTGACATCAGGGGCTGGAGGTATGGAGGGATGACACAGGGAACAAAGGGGAACAGGTCACCAGTCAGCTCCGAATGTAAATGAAATATAGACACAGGGGTCTTTCTGGTTTCTTTGAAAGTCCAAAGCTGAGGCTGGATGTAATATTCTTTATAACCCCTTCCTGACGTCAGATAGAGATTAGATTCCTGACGTCAGATAGAGATTAGATTCTCTTTTTCCCTGGCAATATTTTGAAATGAAATAGGTAGTGCCACCTGCTGTGAATATTTAAACCTTTCTCTCTCACAGCTCTCTGCAAATGAATAGGCTCATTTATTTTAATGTAACTCCTTTTAGTATGCACTTCAGGTGTGTAATCTAAACTATCCAATTCATCAGCAGAATTGTAGGTAAAACAACATATAGGATTATTACACAGAATGAATGCAGGGAAATGTCAGTCCAGTTTAAAAAATACAGAATTCCTGTCTATCCATAATAGTATGGGAATAATTTTGATTTCTGCTTAACTGCTATTTTGCTCTCTTTGCTGGTTGCCAGCTGGTGTGGACTCGGTTCAATGTGTTCAGTGTTAAATTTTAAAGCCCTACGTAATTGCATCCTAGTTATTCAGTTCAGTTCAGTTTTCACATGAATAAATGCAGTAAGAGGGCGGTGCCTCTTCAACCTCCACAGCATGTTTTGTCTCACCTGTGCAAAATGAAGAAATAGTTAGGATATGCTGCAGTCTCTCTGAATTGCACTGACTCCACGGAGTGGTACGTAAACCTGAGCAACAACACATTTTATGCAGTTTTGCAAGTGCTCAGAAGATAGTGGTGAGCAAAAGTTACCTATATTTATGACTTCAGCTACTGTTATTCCAAAAAAGTTCCAAGTGCTAGTTCTCAGCAATGAATGCATTGGCATATCATATTTTCCAAAGCAGTTAGGTATGACAGGAATTGGACACTGATGCCTATCAGACTCTGCTGTGGCTGAACTGAATATTATATTGTAGATAAAATGTAGATATGTTGGATATAATATAGATGTGGTAGACACAGTAACCATTCAAACGGTGCTCTCTCATATTAATGTCTTCGCTAAATGAGATTAATATTCTGTTGTGTTATATGCATTTCGCTGTAAGTTAGGTGATCCATCAGTCAAGTTACTTAGCATACTCTGTATAGGATTATATTTTTCTCTAACTGACCCAGGGTATCTGGTGTTACACATCATCCAAAAATGCTTGCTGCTCCCCTAGACTGTGTTCCAATACTGCAAGAATATTTAGGCCAGCATTTCTTTTAAATACATTTACCACACCACTTTCTGTCTTTCATGTTAGTATCTCAGCCAAATACATCCACACTCTGAACAGGATTGGCTGCAGGGGCATACAGCTGTCACCATTCCGTGCAGTCTGTATCACACGTATGCCATGATTCAGAGCTAAAAGGCCACGGTGTAGCAAATCTCAGATGTATTAGGCATTCTAGTAAATCCATGACTCACTAAGTTGTTTCACCTTCCTGTGGTATTGCTGACATCTTGAGCTCTGATTGTGTGATTTGCTGTCGTTCATGACAGAAAACTGTCAAAATGAATATACAGTTAACCACTGAAGACAAACTGACCTGACTCACGCTCTGTCCTTATTAGCACCTCTTCCTTCCATCAATGGCCAAGCCTCCACTTGCACAGAGCCTAAGTTGCGCTCTTTCCTACAGGCCAAATTGTTTCTGCAGACCTATCACCACCCATCACCATCTGAATGCCTAACAGGGGCATGATTTTTCTCAGTTAACAGCAACTAGTGCTTACTCTGGCTAATGTAGTTCAAGATAATTTTATCTTTATCTTTACCTCTTTTTCTGGTCCTATCATTTCAGCACAGCAGCATTTTTTATTGAAGTCAGAGCAAATTTGTATGTACTATGAGATTAATAGATCATCTTTCCCCATTCTAATTTAAAACAAATGAAAAATTTTTCCCTTTCCTTTCCTCTTTGTGCTAATGATATGAGCTGTAAGTGACATGTAGAGTATCTGCAATCATAGAGTGGTCTAGTTCTACAATTCCCTTCATTTACTCTTTTTCTATTTGTTCTTGTTTCCCTTGATTATTCCCCAGAGGTGCATTTGGCATGAGCAGGAAAGAGAGAGAAATGCAACAGGCAACATCCTCCAGAAACACCACCTTCCTGTACTTTAGTTTTTGATAATTTCATAACAAAAAGCACCAATACAGTTCCAGCAGAACAGAAAATGTTTTAATTGTCTCTGTTACAACCAGAAGTTGTGCTTTCTAGCAAAACAAATGCACAGCTATGTTGCTGAGCCAAAAGCGCACTCAGCAGAATAGAAGGATGGTCCTGATTTACTGGGAAGACTGGAACTGCTCTGCAAATGCAAATTACCACAAAACCATTTAAGCTGGTTTGATATACTCACCTAAACTGATTCAAGTCCCAGGAATGGTACAAATTTGTCACATTTTGAAGAGGATTCTGCCTTCCTTTTATTTTTCCTCTCATCTTTGTGAATATGTTGTATGTATGGGATACCAAAGGAAGAGCAAATTTTCTGCCATGTTATAAAGCAGAGAACAAGAAAGATAGAAAGCAAAAAATACTTTCCATGAAAGATCTCCGACAGTGTTTATGTTATAACATGCTTCCTCAATAGCACCATTTGTAAAATTACCTTAAACAGGCAAACTCCTTGAAAAGTTGAAGATGTATGAAAGCAAACACTATGGGAACAGATAGCTGCAGTCACACAGCAGGCATGTGGCAGTGGAGCTCACAGGTGCTTTTTTCTCTGGAGATAGACATGCAGCACTAAAAACAGCAGCAAGCTTTTATCAAAGATGCCACTGATGGCCTGTTTTATCAAAGAGACAGACTAGCTGCAGAGCATTTCCAATCCCACCACCTAATTTCAAAGAAGACACATAGAAGCATCTAGTGAATGCAGGCACTGTGATCCCACAGAGCTTCTCATGGCACGTCCTGCCAAAAACCCATGTAAAAAATCCTCTTTGATTTAGCTGCAAAGTGGGTTTTGGTTGGTTTTTTTTAAGGTTGCTTTTTTGGGGGGTTGGGGGTGGAGGTTGGGGGTGTGTTTCTGTTTGTTTTTTTTAATTTTGTTTTGTTTTGTTTCCTAATAAAGAGCCTCCTCACTGATACACTTCAATTAGACAGCTATTGGAGTAAAGACATGGATTCCTTCAAATGTCAGACTGTGTCTGATACAGAAGTTGAATAACTGAAGCTAAAAATAAAATATAATTATTTTAATTTAAATTATTAGTCCTCTAAGATAGACACAGAAGAAAGCCAGTTAGATTTCTGAAATGCCAGTCTTTGAAAATAAGTTTAGCATATAATCTTTTACAAACAATTGCCCTCTTCCTAACAAAATATATTAGGTCTTTGACCGTACTTGGCAGAATCTGTCAAAATTAAAATTTACTGCCTACTAATCTTCCTAAAAAGCTAAAGGGAGGAATACCAAAAGGGTATCCTGATTCTGCCTTTGAAAAAGACTTTAAAATTTAACTGCATACATAATTCTTGCATAGATTCAAATACAGAATCCTACTGACTGTATTCCATAGGATCTGGTCTTTATTTTTTCAGATTAGTGTTGTGTAATCTGTGATGTGAACATTTTTTGGTGTGCTATTCCTTTTATACCACCATGTAGGGGCTCTGCAGAGATGGCTAAATGCCTGCTCACTAAGGAATGTAGAACTTCCTACCTTGAAGATGCTTTAATTAAAAAAAAAAACAACCACCCACAAAAAAAAACCCAACAACCAACCAACCAAAAAAACCCACAACAACAACAATAACAAAACAACAACAAAACCAAACAGAACAAGGGGAAAGGAAGGTTTTTCTTCTCACCTTCTTGTACCGGGAACCCAGGCCTGAACTGTAAAAACATTTTGTGTGGGAATCACTGGCATCTCCACCCCACAATGGAAAGTTGGCTTTGTGTGTCCTAATTCTATCATCTGCCTTTGCAGGTTTTTGATGACTTCCCTCTCCAGGACAGCTGCCAGTGAACTAAAAATACATTTGCACATCCAAGTACAGGTAGGATGCATCCTACTGCAAAAAATCACCATTGTATTTGTCTCTTAATCATTTGTGATTTGGTTATTCATTTTTCTATTTAAAGAAGCGCCCATCCAATGCCTTAGGCAAATGTGCATAAAACTTGAAACAATCCCATCAGTGTTTTCTGAGGACTAACCAAGCAGCTGGTCTGAACAAAAAGAGCTTTCACCAGGGATCCTGATTGCTCTCAAAGCAGCTCTTTTCCTCCCACAAAGGTGCATTTCAGCAGACCTGCTGGAAGTCCTATGTGACATGCAGACTTTCTGGGTAAACCAGTCTCCTAAATCTGCTTTTAGCTCCTCTGGCAGCTTTCCTACTCCAGAGATTTCTGAGCTTCTGTTCTTTGCTCTGATGCAGAGATGTATGGTGGGCAGGATAAACACATGGGGCAACAGAACAGTGGCACGTATGAATCTTGCAGTGAAGATGAGCAGAAGGAGAATTAAGAGATGGATATTTTGAGGAGATAGGAGGGCTCAGATATCCATTTATATATATACAAAAGATAACACCTTTAAAACATTCTTTTGCCTTCACTCTGCCAATCAGCATGCATGGGGATTAAACATCTGGAGCTACTTTGTATCTGAAGTTTGAAGTTTATTTCAAAAGAAACCAACTTTTAAAAACTTGTCCCTTTGCGTCTGATTTGAGTGCCTTCTGAAAACTAAAGAAAAAGACAGCTAAGGAAAAGTTGGCATTGCTTTGCTAGAGAACTAGGGGATCATCCGTGTGTTTTGAGGCTCACACAGTGACAGAAGTTAATTTGAGTTTTCACATCACAAAAGCCACATTAGCCCTAATTGTAGTAGCGATTTGGCAGCAGGTTTCCTTATCATAATATTCAATACTTATATTGATATAAGCTTAGTAAGAATAGTCTTGTGAAATGAGATTTAGATCCAGATTTAATTTACCTGAATGTAGGTGCCTAAAGAAAGGTAGATACATACATTTCCTATGTACTTAACAGGATTTAATCAATACAGCCAACGAAGCCTGGAAACTAAATCAAAAGACCAGCCTTTAAAAGTCTACCTAAGAATGAGCTGAATTACCCTCCAGGATCTTCAGACTGTCCTGATCTACAGCCTCCTCCCAAAGTGCTAGAGGACCACAGGATGATCTCACGTTGACTTCAAGCCTCATTGATTTCAGAAACTACATCTTTGTCCTAGTTCTCAGCAATGCACTTGCATCTGTACACAAAATACCTTACCTGGAAAGTCCTTCCTGTACACCTTAGTGTAGTGAGATGGGGTCAAGACTCCTGGTAAAATACACAGGTAGAGGCAGCCTGATTTCAGAGAAGCAGCGTTTTAGTTTAAGGGGTTACCCTCAAACACTTACCTCCCTATTCAGTCCTCAAACAAAATTAGTTAAATTTTCAGAGTGCCCAAGTACTATCATTTCCTGGTGAAGTCAGTGTTCTCACAGACTAAGGAAAGTTTCACAAATTGTTTGGCCAGCAGGCTAACTTTAAAAGACATAGCCATGTTTATTTCAAAATGAAAATAATTGTATTTGGGAGTCATACTGACACCCAATGGTGTGAATTCAGATGCTGGGAAATTTGAAACACTACGAAGCCACAGTAAACCTTATAATCAGAGCAATACTTAAAAAATGGTAAAAGGATTTCTGTAAATGAATCAATAACCTATTTCAGGAAAAAAAACCCTAACAAAAGTTTTACACAAATTGAAAGAATGGCAATGGATAGAATTTAATGAGAAAACTTTAAACCTCGAAGATATGATTCCTGCAGCACCTAATATTCAGCACTTTGATATCAGGGTACCTCTGAAAACCTCAAAGAATGTACTTCAGGACAGCTTTGGAGTCGTTTTTATGCTGTGGCAAAGAGTAGACTGGAGAACAGTTTAATGTACATCTAGGGCAAAGAAGCCAGTAGTATGCAAATGTATACAGAGAGAAAAGAGATGTCTGGAACCAAAACTGTTTATGGATATGAACCTTCCCAGACCTATATTTGTGGCTCTACATGTAGCTGAAGAATCAAACCATGAACCTGTCATTACTGTCTTAAAAAGGTCTGGAGAACATACTTTCTTATATATCAAGATCATTGTTAATATGGTCCAGAGTTGTGTGTGTGATCATGCTTATAGACACCTACATCACACGTGTGCACACATGCCCTATATTACTTACTTGATTTAACTCAATTCTTTAACTTGATTTAACTCAATTCTTCTCTTGTTCTGATGTTATAATTACCTTTTAAAGTCAATGCAGCTCTAAATGTAAATGGAAGGAGAATATGGGATTTGTTACTGTTCTTGGTTTGGGGAGGGGTGCGTGTGTTTCTTTCTTTCTTTCTTTCTTTCTTTCTTTCTTTCTTTCTTTCTTTCTTTCTTTCTTTCTTCCTTTCTTTCTTTCT